>NQYQ01000008.1:376647-390594 GCA_003055925.1 Escovopsis sp. Ae720 | reverse complement strand
TGGGGGGGGGGGGGGGCTGTTCTTCGTTCGGCACGAGGATTCTGACCTTCTCTTCCAGGGTCATTTTGGCGACCAACTCCTTGGCCTTCTGATAGGCAACAGTCCACTCCCCCGTGCCGGCCATCTCAGCTGTCCACTGTGTCAGCCATGATCCCAAACGCCGACCGAGCGAGCCGAACAAAGCGAAGGTCTCGGATGTTACTCACGAGAAGGGTACACCGGAGGCGACTGGCCGGAGAAGAAGCTGTCTTCTGTGATGACATCCTGGGCGGCCACGCCGCCTACGAGCCCCGCGACGGCGAGGTGTAGAAGCTTCATCGTCGATGCGGTTGTGCTTTCTCAGCCAGCAACGCAAGAAGCAAGTGAAGTTGCGGTATCTCTGCCGTGTAAAGAATACTGGATGAGGATGGGGGGGGAGGCAAGGCAATAAGTAGTAATTGTCATAAAGATGCGAGCAGGCTGTCGACCCCACGTCCCCGCCGTCCGCCCAGATCAAAACAAACGCCGCGTCCTGGTCAAGCTCATGCAGCCCAACGTAGGACAACCCCGCGAAGCATACAAGAGTAAGACATCAAGGGACGCAGCAGGCATTCCCCCTCCAGATCGATGCATTAGCATCAGAGCATGGATGCCAGCTTTGATCATGGATCAATGCATTCGGATTGATTATCATCAGCATCATCATCATCGTCACCGCTTCTCAACCGTGCGGCCTCGCTCCATTTCCCATTTTTGCACTTTCCATTTCCCCGCCCGCCTCCCTTCCCCGTCGCTCCTGCATCGGTGTATCATCTGCCCGTCGACCGTCGTGCGTCGTTCCTTCCCAGATACGACGCGCCTTGATCGGTCTTCAAAAGCAAAACGAGGCAGGAACTCCACTCGATCCAGGATCAAGGACAGGGAGAAGGAGCGGGGAAGAGACAGAGGAAAGAGGGGTTGCCGCCGGGGTTGCCGCCGGGATTGCCATCGGGAAGGCAGCACCCGGCACTGATCAAACACCGCTTGCCTCCCGAAATCGCTCCTTTTCACGATCTCTCCTGCACGCGACGTTCCGGCTATTATGTAAGACCGTGCAGCCTCGAGACTTCATCCCGACCTCGGGTCGTCATCAATGCTATACTACTCCGCATAGCAGTACGAGTACGAATAGTATCCGGCTGCATCGGCGGCTGCAGCTTGCCCCTCGCCCATCGGCCCTTGTTCCACCTGGGCCGAACTCCGAGTGTGTTCCGCGATCGATTGTTGTGCGTTTTCTGCATCCCCGCATCGCGCCGCTCACCCATCGAGTACAATGCGCCATCTGCAGGCATCCGGACCCCGGAGATGGCTCCAGCGTGGGGTTGGAAATCCGGGGAAGAGTCATCCGCCCTGCAAGCTATGCCGAGCCGTCGAAATCCATCAATGGTGTACCCCAGACTGCTTACACGTTAGCTTCGCCCCGAGTGAGCCAACTCACCACTCCACGGCCAAGAGAGGACGTGGTGGCTTCCCTTTTCTCGAACTTTCGGGCCGATATGAGGGACTCTGCATCCGTAGTCTGCTGCACGTCGTGACACTCCTTCTGCTTGTCTGGCAATCTCTCCGAGAGTGAGGCCTAGATGCAGCCAGTAGGGTCCCAAGGTCGGTGCCGATTTGTGCGTCGCCGCCGCCTTCGCCGACATGCTCTTGGGCCCAGGCACGTGGGGCTCGGGATTCTTCATCCGGCCTGATCATTCCGCGAGATTCGATATCAGGGGAGGGGCAAGGGCCAATGTCATTCGGAAGCCCTCGGCTGGTTCTCATCATTCATCAATTGGTTTGATCTATATCAAAGCTCGCTAGCTTGTTCCCCCACACAATTCAGCCTGAGGCCATGTCCCCAAGCCGTTGACGCTCATACCCTAATTTCGTCTATACAAGGCCCATATCCATCATGCATTGTAATCTTCCACGCACATTCGAAACAGCGAGATATCCGTACCCCGAATCCGAACGTCAACGGCAGTGGCAACATAGAATTGTCGTGGGGACAAATTGGGTATCACTCCTTCGCGGCC
Source organism: Escovopsis sp. Ae720 (assembly GCA_003055925.1). Taxonomy (NCBI): domain Eukaryota; kingdom Fungi; phylum Ascomycota; class Sordariomycetes; order Hypocreales; family Hypocreaceae; genus Escovopsis; species Escovopsis sp. Ae720. The sequence goes on along the minus strand of NQYQ01000008.1, from coordinate 388,558 downwards.
ACATGCGGCCCTCCAAAGCAGACATGAAAGGGTAGTAATAAAGGGGTAGATATGAAAATAAAAAGACAAAAGAAGAAGAAAATGTAACGGTTTGGATAACCAGAAAACTCCCCTTATTCAATGCGGAGATCTAGTCTCGGGGAACTTGCATCTCCGGTTCATCGAGGGGTGTCGCCGATTTGTGGGAGAATGTTTTGGTGAAGCGATGATCAAGTAAATACAGATGAAGAGGACGTGCTGAAAGAGGGGACAAGTCGTCATCCTCCGAATTCCTGGCGGTCGGTGGAGAGAAGAGTCTCGTCGAGACAGTCGAACGCAAAAAATGGCGGTCAAGGCGGAAGCTCGAATGGTGTCATCTTGGTCGGATGATGTCGTCGGAACGCCGAACCAGTCTAGATCGGTCCAATCGAGGACGAGATATGCCATTCGAAATTCCCGCGAGGCCCGGCATCACGTCGCAGCGCGTTCGAAAAAGGGGCGGAGATTGTCGGCTCTTTGAGAAAAACATCATAGTATCAGTTTCTTCAGGTTGCGTTGAACAATCATGTCTTGCACTGATCCCATGGTGATCTTGAGCAGATTCGTGTCGGTCGCGTTGGTGAAATGACCGTAGATTTCCTTCTCGGGATTCCTGCTCAGCGCTTTGAACTTCTCGAGGAAGTACTTGCTCGCCGCCTTGTAGTCGTCCGCAGGCCCGTGATAGTCTGTGAAGCCGTACTTGGTGATTGGGATCTTGGGCAGCTTCTCCTTGAAAAGATCCATCTTATTCAGGAACAGGATCAACGAGGATTTGGCGAACCAGTGCGAATTGGCGATGGACTCCCAAAGCATCAGGGCCTCGTTCATCTGGTTCTATACGGAGTAACACCGATTGGAGTCAGCACGATCACGCGCCCATCGGGGATCAGGGTGCCACATGGCGTCACTTACGCCGTCCTTGTCCTCCACCAGACACTGGTCGTACCCGCTGATTGCCACGAGGAACAAGAGACAATTCACATTCTCGAAGCAGTGGATCCACTTTTTACGCTCTGATCTCTGACCACCAACATCAAACATTCGGTATGTCAGTTGGCCCAGGTCGAAAACGCTCTCAGTGATTCCCGTCGTCCTGAGACGGGAGCGCAGCAAATCTTGGTCGGTCGGTATATATCCTTCGGCCCATAGCCGATCAATGTCACTGGCGAAACTAGAAGACAAGAAATCAGTCAGCATTGGTGCAACTGTGCCTGAGAATTCAGAGGGATGTTGTGTTGACCAGGAGAAGGTGAAGGTGAAGTATGGGGCTTGCGTTGGGACGAACTATGTGAGGTTGTCGTGAAGCGCATATTCATTGCCCTTGGCGACCGCCATCTGGACGCCGCTGTCATGCCACAAGGCCTTGATGGGCTCTAGATAATCCGGAGGCAGCCGTCCATCAGAGCCAATCTCTGTCTCGACCAAGATCATATCCATGTATTTCTGTTGAATTTCCCGTTAGTCTTGAGATTCTTTTCAAAAAATTCTTCCCTGCTGCAAGCATAACATCGCAGAGCAATAAACACTGAGTTGTGGCGGCCTGGCGGTGCGGCCGCCAAAGAATCGCGGAATGTGGGCGAACACATTCTTGCCGCCCTAGATGCGCACAACAAGAGACCGAGAGATCAAAAAAACAGGGCTTGTCGTCGTGGCTCACCTCATTTTCGGCGTGATCGAACTCGTATCCCTGCTCGATCATGGCATCTTGGATAGTTCTGAAGGAATGGATAATGTTGTTGAAGATGACTGTTTTCCAATCCAATCTTTCGCCCTTGCTGAAGCCGGAGGCGTAGATGAGCCTCATCTGCTTCAAAACCGTTGATTTGCCGGACTCTCCAGCACCTAATAGAATGGAATATTAGAAAAGCTTGCTCGGCAGATGAGAATGCTGATTTCGCTGAGCGCAGGCAAATGAGATCTACACCTCTCTCTTGAGGTTGCGTCGGAATCAAATTCAAAACCAGAACTGAACTCACCCAGAAGCAAAAGCTTCACCTCTCTGGTCAGGCGCCTCTCATCTTGCCGAAGCATCCTGTCAATCTCTCTCGACCGAGAACCATCCTCGTCTTTTGTCCTTGTCCCAAAACACATTTTCGCTTCTTTGTGGGCGAAGAAATTCGGGTCTTTCGCTGTGTCCGCCGAGTGGAGGTGTAGGGTTCAAAAGAACATGCGGTTGCTATCTGAGGCTTCGAAGCAAATTCAGAATGTCGCGCAACGCCTCAACTGGCACAAAATGATGATGCGAAAATCGCGGGGTGGTGATCGATCGGTCGGTCGCAGGAATGTCGTGGAACAAAGCTCAAGCCGTTGAAGTGCCCGCTCGTTCAGGAACCTTTGCGCGGATGTTGTTGGCCTGCTGAAAGCCGTGACTGTGACTGTCTGCGCAACGGGCGATGTGTAGGCTCCTGCGCCTACCTACTGATCCTATCCGACCGACGTAGAGCTTCCCCTTCGGAAATATTCTCTCGGGAGACAAGTGAGATGTATCGTCCTGCGCTTCGCTATCGCCGTGAGGAATAGGAACTGATGTGCTGTTCAGAGTTGCTGGAGGTTGCCAAGTTGGGGGGTCTGCGCAATGTTTGTTGCTGCGGTTGTTTGCTTCTTTGTTTGTCCGCTTGTGGCTGATCGTGGTCGGGGGCGGAGACACGCAACAGAGGGCTACCTGTATAAGAAGGCGGAAGCGAGGCTGAAGATCGGCTCCAAGCAAAACAGAGAAACCAGAAGCGGCTCTGCGCACGTCCGCGAGCGATACCCTTGAGACGTCAAGGAGCTGATAATAATGATGGTCGTCGACAGCAGCCCCCGATGTGAGACAAATCAATGCGACAAGGCCCGAGAATGAGGTATGAAGCAGAAAGACAAAAGGCGGAATTATTGAAAGCCGATGCAACGTCGCGGGATCGAGCTGAGCGATTGATCGATTGATCGATTGGATGCTTCCTTCCCTGTCTGTATCCCAGGCTGCGCAAAAGGAAAGAAAGATCAATGCAAGAGTCCCCGGGCAGACAAGAAAGGAAAGAACTAGGGGCTGATGGGGCGGGCAGGAAGGAAGGAAGGAAGGTTAAAGGAATAAGTTGAAGAGAGGAAGGAAGGAAGGAAGGAAGGAGGAAGAGGGCCGACAAAGAGGGAGGAAGGGAAAGAAAAAGAAGAAGAGCAAGGAAAGAACGAATGCAGAAGAGAGAGATGGGAGGAAGAAGACAGGAAGGAAGGGCAGGAAGGAAGGAAGGAAGGCAGGAAGGCAGGAAGGCAGGAAGGATTGAATAAAAAACGAGGCCAGGATTTCGCTGCTCAATGCAAGACTACGCCAGACTCGGCATGATGCTAGGACCAGTATTCTTCCAGCGGCATCGAGCGATTAAGGACGAATACATACATACAGCCAAGTACTCACACTACTGCGCATGTGTGGAGGGGTACGCAATAAATTGCCCGTCAGCAGAGCTGAGTCCGTGGGTATGGAGTCGGGACCTGCCTCCCGAGTCGCTGCGACCTGCCAGGAACGATAGCACTTGCCAGGTACTCCGTGCTCCGTACTGGTAGATCGAATTGCTACGGCAAGGAAAGTGCAGGTACGCGCATAGAGACTGCCTGATTCGGCACTCCTTACTCCAGGCTCGACCCAGTCGGGCATCCGGCATGCACGTGTCTCGCCATCGTCGGCCGTTTCTTTTTCTTCTTTCTTTTTTTCCCCTCTTCGTTCTACAGGTATCTTCAAGACTTTCTTCTTCTTCCAGCTGCTTCTTCCTCCTCTGCCGATACGAGTACTCGTACTACTACTACTCCGTACTCTGAGTAGGTCATAGCTGGCCTACCGAGTACCTACGACTCCGTATGACTCGACGGCGAGTCTCCAGAGGTTGACGGACCCGACGAGTGACGCATCCACTCAGTCACCATCATTGGCACTAGCAGGTAATGTACTCACTTGAGAGGTACTAGGCATGCAATGGTTTCTCGTCAGGAGTGTTGACCCGTGCTGGGTGCGGAGCACAAAATAGGAAAAGGGGCCGCTGCGTACTCGTACGAGTACGAGTTAGTGCTGGTAGGAAAGGAAGATACCGCAAGCCTCCGAGGCCACAGGACGAGTACGAGTACGGAGGAGTGGTTGTTCGAGGTTAGTCGAGAACAACCATACTCGTACATAAAGTTCCCGTTCACGCTACTACCGCACAGAGTTTGGCTCGAAGGCCATCGACTGGATGCAATCCATCAATCGCGCATGTGCCAGGCTCTCCCATTTCCAACGAGCAACCAGACTCCCTCAAGAGACGATGCGAATTTCCCGAGCATGAGCATGAGGCCATTGCGTGGCCCCCTCGAGGGGTCTTCATGATTGCATATTTCGAAAAGGCATTCGCTTGCCTTGCTTAGCCAGGGAGCGTGCTTGGGATCCTCGCTCCACCGCTGCAAGCATGATGAATTCATCAATTTGAAAATGGACTGGGTTCTCAGGCTACTGGGTCGCCGGTCCATGCCGCCTGGTCAGTACTCCTACCTGTACCAGAAAATCCTTCAAATTCCCAATTTTGGGGTGAACAGGTACCCATGGGTGTTAATTCGAAAACCACCTAGAGTTTTCGAAATTTTGGAGGATCCGTCAACCATCAACCTCGATTCGCTCATTGCCCCTCGTCCCTTCAGGCAGCCCGGGTTTGTTCAAGCGATCCAGGTCTAGATCCTGAGCGCACTGTGCATACGCCTCAGCTGCTGCCACCCATCATGTCTAGGAACATCTCCATTAACGGCTCGTTCCTACTGGTGCATCATGCCCGATCATTCCGAGATGCCGAGCGAAAGTACTCCGTATACTCGGAGATGGCGATATCGCCGTTCGTCCAATAGGCTCAGCATGTATCTGCTTGTATCCGTGCTGAGGACCGGCTACGGACTTCCTGTACGAGGCGAAATAATATCCAGAGAATTTCTGGAGCATCTACGAAGTCGCTGGTCTGCGAAGGGTTGCTCAATTGCGGGCGCGACGGGCGAAAACAGACCGTCCCGCCCGAATAGATGAACTACGAAATCGTTCGAACCTGTCCCACGTTTTCCCAGACGGGACGACGGACCGGGTCGCAGGTCCCGAGCCCGCCGACGTCAGCCACCGGACTATCCTGCCAGAACAACCGTTGTTTCCGAGCGCAATGACAGTGCGCAGTATCGCAACATAAGAGACGCTTGAAACAATTGATGATCAATCCAAGATTCCTACTCCAGAGTGCTTGTTGAAAGCCTTGGATAAGACTGGTTTCGCGCTACACAGAAAGCTTCATGTTTTCGGTCGGAAATACGTCATGTCAGAGCCCCATCTGGATTCGCTGAACACCAATCTAGGCGAGCTGGTCATGCTCGTGTGCCTCAAGCACCAGGCTGGTGAGCAGAATTCCGCCCGCGCATCGATTTTCGGGATGCAGCAATGGCTGCTTCGGAATGCTCCTCGCGATTGCTAAGGGAACGACATCGGAACGAGCCAAGGGGGGCCGCCTTACCCAGGAGCCAGTAATTTCAAAGACCGCTTCGCTCAAAACAACTCCCGGTTGGGCAAGCTCATCAATTCATCCCCTCGGCATCATACTCGGACTCGTACGGGTTTGACGGAGCTCACTGAATGGATGGACTGGAGACATCCGCACTCGTGCGCGCTGAAAATCCCCGGGGATTCCCCTATTTACAGTCTGGGTTTTGCCCTATTTTGTAGTCTGATATGCTTCTGAGGCGCTGAGCTCTTGAAGCCTTGTCCTCGGATTCTTACGACCCCTGTTTGAAATAGGGGCCATGAATGGCCCGCCATCGGATTAATGTGAGTGGAGCGCGACGATACCCATGAGATTGCTGGAGACTAAGATATGCAGGTCTCGAAATGATTGAGGGCTCCCCCAGTCTCCTCTTCTTTGCAACGCCTGCGCAGGGCTTTCAATCTGCATGCCGGGTCCAGTGCAGAGTACTCGTACTCGTACCAGGAGGAGGTTTACATTTCACAGGGATGTACTCGTGAGGAGGATACGAGTACGGGTGACGATCTCTTGACAATTGATTTCCTCGAGGAAGAACAAATGCTCCTTGCCGTGACAGGGCTGATAAAAGGCAGAGAGATTGAAAAGCGAGAGACAACAGGCTGGCAAAAGCCGCACGAGTCCACAATCGGCGCCGAAGCGGGCAAAGTCGATATCGCGCCCTACCGATACGAGAACATGCTTCGTGCTCCGTCTGCGTACGGAGTTCAGATGTCAGGGATGCCCAAGGTGGTATTTCCAGCATGGGTCACGACTTCATACGGGCCTCCCCTGTGTATGGAATCCCTGCCTGGCGTCTCTTGAGCGCACCCTGAGGCCATCAAAGAATGACCAGGGGAGGCAGGGGACCGAGGTCTTGGGTACGATACTGCGCTGAAAGCCCAGTACCGATGCCGTACGGGGGGTAAGATTCATGTTTCAATGCAAAAGCGCAGAGGACATGGGCAAGATTATGCTGAGAGCAGAGCACAAAGTCTGGAGTACTCCGTTCGGAGAATCACTCGGTAAGTCTGTATGGAGTACTCCGTACGGAGCTTGAGGCATGATGAATGTTTCGACAGTGGCCCCCTTGTTCAAATGCTGGCGTTTCAAAGGGCTGATTGATGGGTACCATTCCGGAGTGCGAATTACAGTGCAGGATCACGTACTCCGTACGAGTACTCGTACAGGTACGGATACTGGAGCCAAGAAGGGGATTATGCCCCTCTCACCGTGGCTCCTCTCTCGTTTTGGGCATCTCCATGGGTCATGAGAAGACTAATCTTCCTCCACAAAGACGGGAAGAACGGGTTAGCGTCCTGGATGGAGTACGAGGTGATCGAGATGAATCTCGATGAGGGACCTCGGGTCGGATACCAAGAGGCCGAGGTTCCCAGGCCAAAAAGCAACCAGAATGAAGAGACAGAGATGGGAGGGGTGGCGAATAAACAGGTAGGGATATACGAGTCCGCAGACGACCAGGGCGGAAGCAAATAAGTTGATCGGGCCCACAGCCGCCGAATCACGATTGCGATCCGCAATGAGCCGGGGCCTGTCTGCTGGGAGTTGCGATGGGTCCATTGGACGGCAATTCCGGGGAAAGCAAGGCATCGTCGAGGGGCCCATCTAGGATACCGGTACGGAGTACGGAGTACGAGTACGAAGTACAGGTATACGGAAGACCGTACTCGTACCAGCAGATGAGCCTCCATCTGGATTCTGGCAATCTGTTGCGGATTACAAAGTTGAAGCGCCATTCTCGGCACACGGACTTTAAACTTCCCCGCACACGAGCAATACGCACAAGGTTGCCGTAATATGAATAGGGATCAGCCGTCTGCAGACCGAGAGTTCAAGCCAGCACACAGAACTCCGTAGTACGAGTACGGAGTATCCGTACTCCGCACATTGAGGCGACCGAGCAAGAGGATTGCACCATGGGCGCACCCGAGCTTCTGCATCCCCACGTGCGAGAGCGTGTGCAGTGCACGTGTTTGTTCAGCACTCAGAGCCCGAGTCACGTCGGACGAAAATCTGAGAGGACGAGGACGAGGACGAAGCAGTTCCGAACGAGGCGCCCATATGCAGGTGCACGTGGCGTGGATGAATGTGCGTCCACGGATTCGTCCACGGAATTCCATGCGATTTTCAGCTGAAGACATCGGGCAGTGCTGAGAATACGATGGTGAATGCGTGAAGCGAAAGTGAAAGAAAAAGCAAAACAGGATAGAGAAGAGGGAGAGAGAGACAAGGAAAGGAAGGAAAGTGCCGGCAAAAGAAAAGACGATGATGAAGAAAAAAAAAAAAAGGGGGGGGGCAAGCGGCTGAGATCTTTGCGCTCGAGCCCCTTGGAGAGTCGATTGCGTCGGGTGTCTCAGTGCGTGCAGAGTCCGCAGAAAGGGATTGCTGCAGCTGACGTCTGATGCAGAAAACATCAATTCCATTCAATCAATTGATAGTCGGAGGCCGCCCCAGATGCCGGAAACCGCATGCTGCTGTGGTTGTCTGATTCCGGGGCCTGAGGAGCGACCAACTCCGTACCGGTGCCGTGAGCCATGAGGAGGCGGTACTGGTATCAGTTGGGGGGTGCCGTCAGTGCGTTCATCCAGATTCACCGGCCGTTTGTTGGCATATATCATGGAGGTCTCCGGACCCGGTAGTGCGCGCGAGGCGGCAATTTGTGCAGCGTTGATGCCGGCACTGAGTGTCTGTTGAGGAGGTCCTTATATCTGGTGGCTCGATTGACCTGAGAGGCTCACGATCTGGGGGGGCGCGCGGGGGGCGCGGGCGCGCTTCGGCAAATGATCCGGATACCTGGCTCGATTGGTGAGAGTCGGAGAGCCCCTTCAAAATCTCCTCGAGGCGAAAGAGGATTCTCCTGAAGCACGTAAAAGCGAAAAGCCCAGGCCTGGCGATCATACGACTGGCGACTTGGCGATGTTTCGGCGAGATGACGCCACAGGATGGTGGCTTCGAGTTTGCGATGGATTGATCAAATGGAATTGATTTGATGGCTTCAATTATCCGGAGTCTCGAAGTAAGAGTACGACCTGTGAGGAGTACATCAGGAGTACGAAGTCCAGAGTACGGAGTATGAGGTGCATACCCGTGAAGGGTCATGTGACTTATAAATCATTCCTCGCGAGTCCGTCGATGAGTCAGCAATTCCGATGCATTGATCAGTCGAATGGATCCAATGGATTGATTTTGAATTTGATTTGTTGATGCTTCAACATCAAGTCACTCCGTACTCGCTTCAAGTTGCGTTTGCGTGGTCAGAGAGCTGCTGGCTTGGCTGCGCTGGGCTGGGATCTTCCATTGAGGCACATTGGATGGTATGGTCCTTAATAGATGAGGCGATATTGGTCTCTGCAACGTGATCGCAGTCTCGCATTCTCTATTCCTGCCAAAGCAGCAGCCAATTGATCGTGCGTGCCAATCAATCATGGAATCGATCCATGCAGCCTCCAGCATTGAGTGGACGTCATTGAATCATTGAATCAACACACCTAATTGGAACTCGGCAGCTACCCTGTAGTCTAGCAGCACATTGACACATCAATATCCAGCGTGACCGAAAAAAAAAAATAGATGCAAATTCCTTGAATCTCACAGATTGAAATCCCTCGCTCTACTACCTCCTAGCACTACTACCTACCTACTCGTACTAGCTCGAGTCGTCTTCACATTCCTTCGACTCTCAACATTCTTTCTGCTCGCTGCACATCCTCGCGAAGCTCCCTCTCTCGACATCTCTTCCCTCCTTGATCCTCTTCGGAGCTTCTTCCTTACTTATCAACTCCGATCATCCTTCCTCTTGCTTCGATACTAGGCATCGCCTACATCAGCATCACCAACATCATCATGGCCAACGAAATCGTCCACCCTACCATCCAAGGTAGGTCCGGATGGAGCTTCTGCCTCATCTTCCCATTGGTCTCTTCCTCTGCGTCTCCAGCTGTTTGTCTCATGATATTTGCTCTATGGCGATGCGTCTTGGGAACAAAATCATCATCTCGAGAGTTCAGTTGCTGTTTCTTGTGTCATCTTTTTTTTTTTGGTTTATTTTTTTTCTCCTTAGTCGTTTTTTTTTTCTTACCCCACCTTACCTGTACTTCTGAGCTTTGGGACCCCTCCATGATAATTTGGCGGGGTGTCATCGCCTATGACGCGTGGGGGAGAGAGTGAGAAAAAAAAAAAAAAAAGGACAAAGAGGAGGAGGAGCTCCAACACGAAGCAGAGGCGATTGATATTATCGACTGCCCAAAGAGCCATTCGGAATGCCATTGCTGCTTCGCTCAGTGGCCCTCTGCACGGGGAAGTCTCTGGGGAGGGCTGTCCATGAAATGGCGCTGGGGATCTCCCGTCCTCTGAACACGGCTCGTTGGCTTCAGCAGACCCCGAGATCCACGAAGCCCGGCACCAGCTTCCAGTCGCACTTCTCTCGCGCACACTCAACTTCTCGACCGGATTCGCTGACTCCTAGCTGCATCGCAGATGGCTGGTTCCGCGAGATTTCCGACATGTGGCCCGGTAAGCGCTCCCTCGCCAGGAAGCCCCTCATGCCAGCTCTTTTTCCCGGCTAACAGCCCCCCGTTGGGATGACCAGGCCAGGCCATGAACCTCAAGGTCGAGAAGGTCCTCCACCACGAGAAGAGCAAGTACCAGGACGTCCTCATCTTCAAGTCCACCGACTACGGCAACGTCTTGGTCCTGGACAACGTCATCCAGGCCACCGAGCGCGACGAGTTCTCGTACCAGGAGATGATCACCCACCTGGCCATGAACTCCCACCCCAACCCCAAGAGGGTCCTCGTCATCGGCGGCGGCGACGGCGGCGTCCTGCGTGAGGTCGTCAAGCATGACTGCGTCGAGGAGGCCATCCTCTGCGACATTGACGAGGTGGGGCCCATCCCTTTTCCACGAGAACTGCTCTCTCTCTCCTCCCCCTTTTGAAGTCGTGCTAATCATCACCCGTCAAGGCTGTCATCCGCCTGTCCAAGGAGTACCTCCCCCACATGGCTTGCGGCCTCACGCACCCCAAGTCCACCGTCCACGTCGGCGACGGCTTCAAGTTCCTCGAGGAGTACAAGAACTCCTTCGACGTCATCATCACCGACTCCTCCGACCCCGAGGGCCCCGCTGAGAGCCTCTTCCAGAAGCCCTACTTCCAGCTCCTCCACGACGCCCTGCGCGAGGGCGGTGTCATTACCACTCAAGGTTGTATGTCTCTTTTCTCGTAAGGAAAGTGAGCGGTCTCCAAGTTGGTGGCGGCAGGTGGATGGAAATCTCTTTCCATCCACCGTGCCGCACGAGCCAGCGGGCCTCTCATCCCGTGATGCTCGCATCGTCCTTCTGGGGGCTGCTACAGCAAGCGCCGCTTTCCCAACCCGAAACCGGCGTTTGGTAGTCCCATGCCGATGATCATCTTCGCGACGGGCCGGGATCTTGTGATCTTGTGATCTCGGAACCAAGCCTCCGAGCTCCAAGCTCCAAGCTCCCGGCCATCTCTCCCCGTGTGCCCCTCCGTCTCGTCATGTATTGCTAACAAGTGGCCTCTCTAGCCGAGAACCAATGGCTCCACCTGCCCCTCATCGCCAAGCTCAAGAAGGACTGCAGCGAGATCTTCCCCGTGGCCGAGTACGCCTACACCACGATCCCCACCTACCCCTCGGGCCAGATCGGATTCATGGTCTGCTGCAAGGACAAGGACCGCAACGTCAAGGTGCCCCTGCGATCGTGGACCGCCGAGGAGGAGGCCGAGAAGTGCAGGTACTACAACTCCGAGATCCACAAGGCCAGCTTCGTGCTGCCCAACTTTGCGAAGAAGGCTCTTCAGTAAAGCCCTGGCGAGAATGAGAAGAGACGGAGTCTTGGGGGTGTTCGAGGTTTGAGAATCGGCAGCGGATGAACGCGATCAGAACGGTGATTCCGTGAAGATGCTCAGAATACGGGGCGCATAGAACGTCAGAACAACGACCTGGCCTGGAGAGGATGCCATTCCTCAAGGTCGGAAGAAGATAGAGAGGGGCAGGCGCAAGGATTGGTGTGAGCCTAGAGCCAAAATGGACAGAGCATTTTTGGCAAACAACACCTGAGAATCAATTCTTTTCCCTTTTGTATCTTGATGCTCGAGCTCCTGTGACCAATCTATGTACTCCGCGTGACTGGAAATGTCCCAAGGTCGGCTCCGACTCATCTCCTGAGGGTCCTTGAACGCCCCCCCCCCCCCCAGCTTACATACGACCACCACTTCTCTTTACTACGCCCGCCGTACGCCCTATATACGTTCCCATCCTCTTACTCACACCTCTGATTCTCACCCGCCCCGTCAATACTTCTACTTCTCCTATGTACTTCCCCTCTGCGACCCACCCTACTTCGCTATCCTACACGCACACGCC
>NQYQ01000008.1:316044-348278 GCA_003055925.1 Escovopsis sp. Ae720 | reverse complement strand
CCCCCGAACTCTGCGCATCAACAGTGTCACCCCTACTCCCAGTATCTCCTTCACCCAAGGATGTGGAGTAGAAAGAGAGTGAGAATGGGAGTAGAGAACTGCAACGGCACTGCAGCGGTACTGACTAACCTGTTGTGCAAATAAGGAAAAGAATCACGTATAGAAAGGGCAGTACTGAAAACCAGGATGATGCCACGAGGAAAGATTGTATTCGTGAAAAGAAATACACCCTATACGTCAAAGTCCACTGTTCAAAGGAAACCGTCACCAGTTGTTTTGAAAGCAGAACCTTGTCGTTTATCCGTCGGAGAAAAAGAAATAAAGAAAGTCCAAACCACATATCTCCATCCTGATAGCCTAGACGCCAGAGAGCCAAACTCGATAACAAAGCTGCGAGATCTGCCAGCCGCTCCCGGTGTGAGCATGAGCGGGAGTGATATCGAGAAAAGTGGAATCGAAATCAAACGGAGAAAGCAAGAGGGGATATCAATTTAGAAGTTAGGAAACAGAATCGAGAAAAATCATGTGGCATGTGGCGGCTTTCAAAGGTTTGGTGCGGTGGCGATGAGGGCAGACATCACGGCAAAACCTCCGAGGGCTGCGAAGCCAAAAGCTTCTGCAACCTTTCTCAACCGCTTGGGCGCCCTCGCATCGTCTTCCATCTCCGCAGGAACGGCGCCTGGGTGTTCAGCCATGGAAGATTCCGCAATGGGCGGCAAGGCCTGTGCCGCTTGCGCGGATCCTTCTTCGTCATCATGGGACATTTCTCTGGCCTTCCGCTTGCCCGACCGGTGCGCAGGACCAGGAGCGGCCATTGGAGGGGTCTGGATCCTGCTTTTCAGTAGGCCATCGTTCACTTTCGTGAACGCTGCCCTCCTGGCTTCCAGACGCTTTTGCAGCTCCCATTGGTATGCGGAAGAATCCCCAGCCCCCTTCGCGGCGAAGTCAGGAAATTCAATATCCATTTGCTCTGGCTGGACTGCATCTGGGCCATCTCGATCCATGCCGACAAGGTCCACTTCCGGATTGACCGTGGCTCGATGGCTTTCACCAAACACACTGCATGGCTGGCCCGTCGTCGTTCTTGAACCCTCATGCTCCGGTGACATTCTGGAATCGAGATCGCTTGGAGCTGGAGACGTTTGAGAGAAGTAGGACTTGATTGCCTCCGGCGTTCTACTACCTTGGACCTTGGCCTCATCATCCACGTTGCCGTATTGTGGCCACGCAGGCCCGGAGATGTCACGTCTGGAGGATGAGGATCGGTTTTTGATCGTATCCGAGAGAGATGGCATCCTTGCTGGACCAACATCCGAGACGGCGGAAGCAGGAGCCAGTATCGGTCCGTGGCTACTATCCTCGCGATGCATTTGGAATCCGCTGCGCTTGTGGGGACTTCCTGGCAATGCCTCGGTGATGGAAAGCCCATTGACAGCATTTTCCAGCACTGGCTGGACAGCTTCGGGGGCCGAAAAATGCGAGTCCTCATTCTCATCGTCAAATAGGCTCTCCTCGGACGAATGGCGGCGTTGGAAGCTGCCGAGAAAGAGCTCATCTATATGGGCGGATCAAAAGCATCAGCGAATGAGCCAGCATTAGCGAGAGATGGTGCTCGGTAACGTACCTTCACCCCTGTGAGATTTGTAATCGTCTTCTTCTTCTTCTTCGTCTTCCTCTTCTCCGTCTTCTTCTTCTTCCTCTTCCTCTTCTTCATCATAATAGTCGTCGTTGAAGTCGCCTTCATCGCCTTGTGCCTGCTCTGAATCGTCATCTTCGCCCTCATCTTCGCCCTCATCTTCGCTCCTGTCCTCATCAATAGAGACACTTGGTGTGAAGAGATGCTCTTCTTCATGGCGATCGTCCGTGTCCGGGGGGGTTGGAATCCTCGACTCGGGGGGACCTTCGTCGACACTCGGCCACCCGCCAAAGGACGCCTCGTGCTGGGATGGGCCGAACGAGGCGTTGGCAGAATAGAAGGAGGCGTGGTCAGTCTGCTGAGATTGATCGATCTTATCGTTCGACGTCAGGTCAATGATGTCCACTTCTTGCCTCAGGGAGGATGGAAAGGCAGGGCGAATCGAATTGATCCTGAGGACCCGACAGCTTTGCTGCACGCCGGCATCTAAGTCGTCGCTGCTGAGTTCCTCGATGTCCGTCTCATCCGGGACCGCAAACGTCATCGGCCGCTGGGCTGGGCTATTGATGGGTGAGCATTTTCGTCCGATCCAAAAGAAACTGTGAGGCAAGGGAAAAGGGGAAAACGAACTCCAATTGTCCAAAGACCACTTCGACTTTCATGCTGCATGGGTGATATTCTTCCACCCCGCGCTCTATGGCCACTCCGAATTGCAGCAAATCGCCAGTCTTCATCGCATGCCTGCCATGCTTTTCAAGTCGTCTGTCGTTGGCGAAAGTGCCATGAAGGCTGCCGACATCGACGAGAAAGATTTTCTAACGAGTTCAGTCAATCAGGATGCGCGCAACAAGGCCTTGGGGGAATCGATTCTTGGACATACTCGCTCCTGGGGAAAGAAAAGTAGCTCGGCATGATCCCGGGATATGACGGGGGAATCGATATAGGCATTGTTTGATGCGGCTCTGTACTGTTGATTTCTCTTGCTTGTTCGTCCGATGGGGACCTTGTCTCGAGCGCGAGACATGAAGAGGACTCTCTCCGGCAGGGTCATTGACGGCGACGGATCGATGAACCTTAGGGTGACGATGGCTGGCGGTCAAGAAGTCAGCAATCATTCCGGTGCAAGGGAGATGGGATCCAGCTGATGATGCTTACCCTCGTCGGAGTAGGTCGGCCGGGCCATGATCGTTAGTGCTGGACCTGCCGAGGGCAGAGCAGAGTCACGATGTTGTCAGGCTCGGTCGCACAGGCGTGAGGAACTATCTATCTGTCGCTGATTCCCAGCGTCGCTGCAGCTCGAGGTGAATCTGGCAAAGCTGGCGACAATTCGAGTCGCAGCTTTGCGAGGGAAAAAAAGAAAAGACGAAAGGTTGAAGTGAAGAGCTTGCGCGAGAAATTGTTGTCAAAAGAGTAGGTAGGAGGGGGGGGGGAATGTGCGGGCACAGGTTAAGAAGAGGGAGTGGCTGAAGCGGAAGTGAGAATGTGCAGAGTGCAGAGTGAAGCGCCTCTCGAGGACCGGCCGGATGGTGAGGACTGGAGGTGGGGCAGGCAAGACTCAAGAAGGTGCCTCAAGGCTCAAATCACCATTGCCAGGGCAGTGACGGCACTGGAGCGTGGAGGAAGGAGCACTGCTAGGCACACTGGAGGCTGTTCGTGCCAACCCGAGTCCTCCTTCCCTGCCAGTTCGGACCGTGACGCAGGGCCCGCGAGCGGAGCAATGCCAATGTATGTCTGGTGTACAGAGTACAGAGTTAGTACTGATGTGCGGAGTATCCTCTATCCCAGCTGTACTCCTGGCCGGGCGATCAGGGACTCGGAGGCGCAGGTACCGGCCTTGCCTCGAGCTGCCCTGGTCGAGTTGATCTCAAGGGGGGGAATGGGCTGCCGTTGCCGAGACGAGGGTACCTGAGAGGCGAGGTCGGTCGAAGTATCCGGGATCGTGGAAAGAGGTATGCCGGTACTTCCGAGGGACGTACCTAGTAGACGGATCGGACCTGCTTCAACAGCTTTCGTTGCAGTGGAAGGCTCCTTCCTTTGCCGATGGCTTTAGTAGTACTGCGTACGGGAGGTAGTGGGTTGCGAACATCACTGCATTGATGCTAGAGGAAGCTGCCGGCCCGGTCGAGCTTGACGGACAGAGTCCAGATCTCGGAGCTAGAGAGAAGGTGCGGAGCTCGAGCTCTTCCCCTTATGCATATAAAGAGGCACTAGCCAGATACGGTTGCTCGATAGCGTCAAAGTGATCTGGATATAGAGGTAGCACCTGCCAGCTGTTCCCGCATACAGTGCTCGTGCACAGTGTCGAATTGATGGATGCGTTTCAAGTCGAGAAATGGGAGAACAAAACTCGATGCAGACGAGTCGATGAGGGGAAGGATGGCGGAGTACCTACTCCGTACATGTAGATGCCTTCACAATGATGAAAAGGGAAACAAAGGGAACTTTATGGGTGCCTGGAGTTGCCTTGTCGGGCTCTTGGGCCACAGTCACAAGTCACCAATGGTAAATGGATTGATTCATCCGGCCGTTGATCGTAAACCAGTTGCTGGAAGCTCCACTCGACGAGGGGCGGCGGAGGAAAAGGGGGGGGCTCCTCGTGCCCCCGGGGCTCAACCCTTTTCGGGACCGATCATGCATAGATTGCAACCTGTAAGGTGCCCAGAGGGCCAAGCATGATGCAGCAAGGAAGAGTTGACGAGACAAGGATTGGACGAAGCGGGGTCCAAAAAGTCCACGGGACAAGAACGTGGTTCTGACGAAGCGAATCCGAGACGAAACGAAATGCGCACATGGATGCGCATCCGCTTACCATTCAAGTCGATCTCGACTTGATGTCCTTGGAAGAGATCCATCAAATGCTATGAGATACTTCTGTGAGTCGATCACTAGTAGTATGCAGAGGGTACAGAAATCAAGAGCTACGGCGACAGAGGTTCTAGTCTTGATTTTTGTCTCGGGCGCCAATGCAATTTAGCCACGCTCTGGCCACGCATGTTCAGAACAAGGCCGGGTGGTCGTACGAGGTGAAGCCAACAGGCTGCCATCTACCTGTATTCTTTACGAGTGTAATCTTGACAGAAGAGTCACTAAGAATCGGACGGGGTCGGGAGCGTAATTCTCGATGCCTCTCCGCTGCCACGGCTGAGAGATCTTGATGATTGCTACTCCGTAGTGCCCAGGCTTTCCGTGTCATCACACCATCCAATCAGTGTATGGAACCAAGACAGTGTGGTCTGTTGGAATGAAACGCAATGCAATCCTTTTGACGGGTTCGCCGAGTCCATCTGATGGAATGCAGCCCGTTTTCGCGAGGCGAATGAAATGTAGGTATCGAGTGGAGGCACCGGCAGCAGCATGGCTACAAGTTCGAAGGACGGGGCGGACGAGGCTCCATGACGAATGGATCCCACGCCATTGCATGTGCAAGCATGGCGCGACCTGGACGTGCCTCGATTTTTGGCTGCTCAATCGACATGAATGCCTGCCCAGCTCGATTGCGCTGTCTCCATGTCTGTCTTCCGTACGGAGAACGGTGCGCGTCTATTTTTAGACCGGACGTCAACCACCGTCAAGCCGTGGCGGACTCGCACTCAGAATATCGACTGATCGATGGAGCGTTCTCCAAGGGACCGTCGCCGGCATCAGCTTGCATGCCCTTCTGTTGGATGGCATCTGCCTCGGAGATTCAAAGCCAACAAAGGCGAGCCTCGTGTCCTGCAACAGGCTGTTCTTTGTGAAATGTGGGTGCTGCCACGGCCAACGAAAGGGGGCTCAGAGGAACAGACCAATGAAGTCGCCCAGGTTTGAGTCAAATTATGCATGGTTCCTGGAGACGAATGCGGACGATTCAGTCTCCCCTTTCATGCATTTCGGGCCGTCACCCAAGCCGAAACTCTGGTGTCTTCTGCCTTGGCCCTAAATAAGCCGAGTCTTGACCCTCAGCTTCCGATGCGGCCCCGTTGAATCAAGCAGGAGGAGGTTGTGAACCTGCACCTAAGAGGTAGTAGTATCATGTACTTGTCCAATGCACCGACAAAGGACGTTCCGCGCACGGACGGCTGAAGCCATTTACCAAGGCGATTCCCTCTCCCCCCTCCCCCATCCTCCACGAAAGCAGAGATGGCCAAGGGCGATGACGCATGATATCGCACTGGCCACTCCGGGGAAAGATCCACGGTAAGGCAAGGCAGGGATAAGCCCTGACTCGTGGTTAGCGCTATTCACGATCCCTGCACAGCGAAGCGGGTGACGTGAGAGGGGAGGGACAGAGGGGATGGGTCAGAATGGATTCGAGTCTGTACCGGTAGAGGTCCTACTCCGTACTACTAAGCCACGCTGTGTGCCGTGACGACGAAAAGCACAACTGAAGAGAAGCATCGAAAACGGAACTCAACATTCACTTATTGATGGCACAGAATTGGAATAAAGGCAAAAAGGTTGGTGGGCGGATTATGTAATACAGACTCGGATGCATGCGGGCTTCTGTTCGGATGAGCCCTGAAGAGTCTCGCCAAGAATCGCACAAGGTCGTCGCCGCAAATTCTCACATGCTCGGACCTCCGTTCTAGGATTAGCGTGGGTTCTGCTATGACGACAAGGCAGCGGCAGCAGGTAGTGCGATCCGGGTACTAATTTGGAGCCCATCCTCTGTAAATTTGCAAGATTCGCACAGCCCTCGGCGTCTTGCTTGAAGCTCCATGATTGACGGGCAGGGCGTGAACGAGTTGGAGAGCTGGGGATTGAATTCAGATTTGATTTATGGAAGGTTGATGTAGAACCACTGGATGAATCTAATACAGACAGACTTTGAGTCATTCATTCGGGACACAAAACAGCGCCCGGAATTCCCTCGAGGGGCAGTGCCATGTTTCCCCCCCCCCCCCCCCAGTGAACGCCACCAAAAGGACATAGGGCCACCACCTCCCTCCTCTTGGAGGGCACGGGCTCGGCAGAAAACGCACATTTCGTTCTCTCCAGCCCCAGGCGATCGACACCAACCTTGTCCTTCTCCAGCTTCCTCGATTTTCTCACCTGCCACCTACTACATACCTAGTAGTTTTCCAACCATCTACTAAATCCTCATAAGATCTCCCCCTTCCTCTCCCCTGCTTCTCCTCTTGCTCCCTTGCAACCCAGACGAGCTCGCCCAGTGACCGTGCGAGAGCCCTTCATTTCGCAATCAGCGCTCGTGTCTCGCCACTCTGACACTCCGACAACCCCCCCGAATTTCGACTACAAAATTCCCATGGAGGATCTACTCGGCATCAGACACCCCGATCTCAGAACAATCACCTCGACGACTCATTGCATCGAAGCAAGGCCGTCCAATAACTGGACACCGACCTGACGACAGGCGATACTGGGCCCCATCTGCGGCGGAAGACCATTTTACAGACGCTATCATATAACCTCCATTTCAGCTCCTACTAGGGAGCCTCGAGTCCGGACTGCGGGGACTCTGGCGGTGGATCGAGAGCAAGGGTGCCGGCCAACGCCTTGCATACCGGATATTTGAGTCCCTGGAGACAGGACCCTCTTATGCGTCTCTCCTCACCATCCTCAGCTCCGGCCGGCTATTAGACATCCTCGCCGTCATTAGCAGGCAGTCAAAGTCGCAGCTTTGCCGAAAGAAAGGAAGGAAGAAAGCCGCCATCATGAATCTCAACCACGCGCGGGTCAAGGCCCTCAAGGGCGACGGCAAGACCATATCCAGAAAGGCCATCAAGTCCGGCCGCGCATCGGCTAGCATGACGCCCCGCTACTCCCCGATGAGCTCCCTGCTGGCGTCGCCGAACCACTCCGCCGCCCAGAGCCGCGTCGCCTCCGACATTAGCGATGACGGCGACGACAACGACAACAACAACAATGAATTCGATCTCGATGACATGGCATCGAGCGTCTACTCAGGCGGCTCCGTCTCGGAGCACGCCGAGGACCAGGAGGCGCCCGCGTTCGACTCCAAGGCCCTCCTCGCGGGTCTCCGGGACCGCAAGCACAACAACAACGAGATGCGGGAGCGCTACCTCGAGGCCTTCATCCGCACGCTGCGGACGCGCTACTCGCCCGACACGTACCTGTGGCTCGACGACGCGGCGCCGGACCTGGCGGGCTCCTTCCTGCACGACTCGGACCGCGCGGCCACGGCCAAGGAGCGCCTCCTGAGCCTGCAGGCGTACTGCCTGCTCATCGGGACCGCGGGCTCGCTCGAGGTCTTTGACGAGGCGCAGCGCGTCCTCAAGCGCATCGTCCTCGAGGACGACGACGACGACTGCCGCGTCTACGCCGTCTACGCGCTCTGCATGGCCGTCCTCTACGCCGGCGGCACCGAGGACGCCGCCCTCGAGGTCATGGAGTACCTCGTCGAGATCGCCCGCACCGACGGCGAGTCCGTCGACGCCCCCGACAACGCCGTCGTCGTCTCCGCCGCCCTGCAGGGCTGGTGCTTCGTCGCCAGCCACGTCTCCGACTACGCCGACTACGCCGACGCCGCAGCCGACGCGTTCGTCGACCAGCTCGACAGCACCGACGTCGAGGTGCAGTCCAACGCCGGGTGCTGCATCGCGCTCGTCTTCGAGTCCTCCCGCACCCACCTCGAGGACACGGGCGAGCCGTTCCGCCTGCAGTACGACCCGCACCGGCTCGCGCGCCGCATGGCCGACATCGCGAGGCACTGCTCCCGCTCCGTCTCGCGCAAGCACCGCCGCGACCTGCGCGAGAGCCTCCTCGGCGTCGTCACCTCCCTCGAGCGCGGCGTCGGGCCGTTCTACTCCACCGCCCTCTTCGTCCCGGACAAGTACGAGCACGTCCCTGCCTCGCAGCGCAACGACGACGGCCAGGCCGAGTACGGGTACCGCTACAAGGTCAGGCTCGGGAACAGCGTCGCCAGGGTCGAGACCTGGTCGCTCTACTTCCGCGTGTCCCTCATGAAGATCGTCTTCAAGGGCGGGCTGCAGATGCACGCGTTCGTGAACCCCGTCGTGATGGAGTGCCTCGAGGACGCCGACTTTGTGCAGGAGCATTCGGCGGTAAGGCCGGAGAAGAAGACCACCAAGAGGAAGAAGTAAGGCTCGGCGATCGGCAGGAGGGTATGAAATAGATTGAATCATTATATCATTAGCACACGGAGTCATTCTTTATGTGGAGAATTTGAGATGGGAGTTTTCATCGGGATTGTCATGGAACAGTGTTTTCTGTCGTATTTGAGATCAGGGATAGGGGCAGACTTATTATACAGAAAAAAAAGAATACACTCAAGATCCAACCGATGCTACTGGCCGAGGCCACGCATATACATGAGTGGAACGTGGAACGACTAAGAACTTCACAATATTGACACTGCTATTCTGTCTCACAAAATATACGTAAGAGAGACATGAAGAAGGTAAACAAAAGCCTGTTTTCTCAGGTACCAGTGAGGCCAAGCGACTCCTCATCATAGCCGGTTTGAGAATCAATCATCCCTCAAGCTCTGGCAAAATCGGCTGGATACTAGCAGGGTTCGAGAAGAAGTCAAAAGGGTCGTATTGACGCTTGATCTGCGAGAGCCGGGGCACGTTGGAGCCGTAGTACGATTCCAGGGAGGGCGTCGAGATGCCAGCGTCCATGTATCCGGTGTAAGTGGCCGGCCTAGAGTTCACTTCGTCAGCTGCTTTCTCCCCTGCCCCTGACCAGGCTCTCCACGCTCTCCTTAAAAAAAAAACTCACCCCACGACGGGCCGGAAGTACTTCTCCAAGTCCTCTGCCCAGGCAAAATACCCGTCCTGGACCTTCTCGTCCGTGGACCCTGAGACGATGAACTGGAGGTGCGCGTAGGCCTCGTCGCGCCACGCAAAGGCCCCGCTGGAGGCGTTGCCGGCGATGTTCCAGGAGTGCCACTCGCCCCAGCCGCTCGCCGCGGGGGGCAGGGCCTGGATCCGCCGCACCAAGTCGGCGATGTGCTCTGGCGCGGGCCTGCGGCTCCGCTGCAGGAAGAAGGACTTGCTGATGCGGACGATGCGGGGCCAGGGCCGCGCGGCGGGCGCGGACGGGTCCTGCAGGGTCTGGGCCCACGCGAACTGCGAGGCGTTGGCCAGCGGTGCGAACGGCTGCTGCGGGTGGTTGAGGGCCAGGGGCGCGAGCTTGGCGACCTGCTCATCGGGCACGCACTGGTTGGTGACGAACCCGACCATGCGGGAGTTCGGGGTGCTGCAGTTGCCGGAGATGAAGACCTGAGGGGTGCCGATGGCGAGGAGGCCGGAGGCGGCGACGAGGGAGCGGGCCTTGTCGACCGAGCAGCCGAAGCACCAGCCGATGAGCTGGGACGTGTTGGACCTGATGTTGAGCTGCGTGGTGAGGGCGCTGTCCGTGTCGGGGGCCCAGCCGATCCACTTGTTGGCCACCTCGATGGCGGTGTCGGGCTCGTTCCAGTTGATGAGCACCATGGCCGAGCGGGGGAAGGCGCTGAGCTGGAGGGTCCACTCGACGACGATGCCGTAGGTGCCGCCGCCGCCGCCGCGGATGGCCCAGAAAAGGTCCGGGTTCTCGGAGGCGGAGGCGGTGACCGTGCGGCCGTCGGCGAGGACGACCTGGGCGGAGAGGACGTGATCTATGCCGAGGCCCGTCTGGCGCATCTGCATGTTGAAGCCTCCAGCGCCGAGGAAGCCGGAGAGACCGACCGTGGGGCAGATGCCGCCGGGCCAGTCGCGGCCTGCAGCGGCCAGGGCGATGTAAAGAGGGCCGAGGCGTATACCAGCTCCGACCTTGGCGGACAGTTTGTCATCTGCTATGTTCACATGGTCAATGTGGGAGATGTCGATGACGAGCGAGTCGTTGAGGGCAGAGTAAGCCAGGAAACTACCTTTGATTAGTCCTCGGAACTGTGAAGAAGCCACGAAAGGGGAGAGCTCAACGAGTCATGCTTGGAAAAGCAAGGAGAAGACTCACTGGTGGGCTCCTGAACGAGGCACAGCCTTGTAGCCCGTTCTCTTCGCGCAAAGCACCAGAGGTGCGACCTCCGAGGGATCCTGAGCGAAGGCTATCAAACGAGGAAGCTGCTTGGATCTAATGAGGTCAGTCCCCGCAGGCACCAAGGTGTACCCTATATCTTTGGACTGGAGTTCGTAGTTGAATCTCAGACATACTGGATCGACTCCCCAATTCGGGCATCTGTGTAGGTATCGTCGTCCGGAGTGACGATCCTCTGCAGAGCGCTGGTCCCAAACACTCTCTTGACACAAGCTTGCAGATCCTGCCCTCTTGTTGAAGCAGCCGCCAGGGCCGCAAATGAGACAAGGAGACCCAACGGCGAGAAGCGCATCTTGCCTCTTCTCCCGCTCTGTCTTCCTATACCAATGTGTAGTCGAGGCGACAACCAATAAGCGGCGCTTCGAGCTCAACTCCGAACGAACGACTTGGGAGTGGGTAGTCAAAATTTCGTCTGAAAAAAGAAGGGATGGAGAAGAAAAGAATGTGAGTTCCTTGAAGCTGAGGCAGACAAGGCCATGGGACAGGGTGACGAGAAGGCGCTCCGGGAGAATCTTATATGCCCTCGAAGCCATGGATCCCTTGATCTTTACGCCTTTCTCGCACGAGTCGAAATTGCAGCCAGGGAGTCAATTGGGATGCGGATGAAGTCGGCTGGGCGCATGACCATCGTTGCCGAGACGGGACGGCCCCGACGGCTCCCAGTAAACAAGTGGCGTTTCGGTTGGGAGCCGCCGCCGCTGTCCGGCGGAAGGACATGCCTCGTTCCAATGGGAAGCTGCAGGTCGTTTCTAGTTCACACGAATCTATTCACAGTCCAAATCAGTGAGAATGACGCTCAAATCGAATTGGCACGACTGACAAACTTGACCATTTGACGCTCTTCAAGGGGTTGGGCTAGACCGTACATTGCGCATCGCCCCTGACAAGGGCCTCGCGATGTTGCCCATCCAGACGTGATCCCATCACGAATCAGGCCTCATGCTCGGATCAAGATAGAAGCGGGAGAGGCCTTGAAGTGTTCAATCGAGATAGAGATGAGGTTCGTGATGCTTCATGAAGACTTTTCGGAGTCTTTTTTTTTTTTAGAAAAAAAAGGGACAAACGCGCATCGACGAAAACCGGAAGTCGCGACTGATCTTGGTGTCACCTTCCTCCCCCTCGCCGCGACACGTGACGGTGAATATATTGTGCGAGTCGAGAAATTCGGACGTCGCGAGAGGAAAAAAATCCTGATTCTTCACCCACGATGCCCTCATCCAACGTCAATGGTCATCGTGGGTCGCGACTCAGACAAAATCAGACGCTTCACGACAAGATGGCTGCAAGTCTACGCCCATCTTTCGCCATGGCGTTCGAGGCCAAAAGTCACGCCCGGCGGTCAACAGCAATCTCTATCAAGATCTAAGGAGTCAATTGATTCATAGCATTTCTCTCAGTACAATTGATCCATCATCCGATATTCCACCACAATCTCGACATCAAAAAGCTCCCCAACAATTGTTTCGTCGAAGTACAGCAAAAAAGAGGGCCGCCAATTCGTGACCAGCCAGATATACCAAAAGACAAAGGAAAGCGAAATACAAAAATGCAATGCCAAAAAAGAAAAGCCGCCAATTCCTCCACATCATGTCACATCCGCCGTTGTGCCATACAATTCCTCCACCCGATTGCCACGTTTCTCCAAAACACTGGTCGACAATGTTCTCGGACACCCCTTTTTTTTTCTGTTTTTTTTCTCTTTCCCCCCCTGCTGGACCTCTATATACCAAGGCTGTTTAGACAACAACCAACAGCTTGGGCTGGATCCAGAACCGAACCGCCACAAGGATGATGGCACCCAGGAGGGTACCACTAGCCGAGAAGGCATAGCACCCGAACCAGTCACCACCAGCGTCCTTGATGTATCCACTCAAAGGGGCTCCTCCCAGGGCCGCGAACGCACACATGGTCATCTTGGCTCTAATTCGAAGACCAATGTACTGCATGTCCTTGGTGGTCTGGCCGACACAAGCGGAGCCGAGGGGAATGAGACCGCCAGAGAAAACACAAAAGAAGATGGTTGAGGCAACCATCGCGGCATATGATGTCGAGGCGACCCAGGTATAGGTGACAATGCTGGTGGCCATGGCGATGACAATGAGGACATTGAACCGTCCGACACGGTCCGCAAGCCAACCACTCATGACACGACCAAGGATTCCGATCCCGTATCCGATGGCAGGAAGGTTGTTGGCCAGGGTGTGGTTGATCCCGTGTTCCATGGCGAAGAGCGGGATGTAGAAGAAGGGAATCAACATGCCGCCATAGATGAAGAACAATGAGGCACACAAGGCCAGAAACCGGGGCTCGCCAATGATGGTCCACTTCGAGGTCTTGACCGTCTGACCCATCTCAGTCTCATTGAGAACCGTCTCGCTATCGGAGCTGTTGGTCGTGACGGGGGCCGAAACTCGAGACTTGGTCTTTCGCTCCTTGGTCAGGGCGCAGGAGACCACGAGGAGGGGAATCGAAATCGCAGCCAAGATCCGGTATACCCAGGGTTGGGGAACAGCCTTGAATAACTTGGATACGATCAACGGCCAGAACATGCCGCCAGCTGAAGCACCGGAGAGGGCGATGCCGAGTGCCAGAGCCCTCTTGTTGCTGAACCACTCGGAGATTGAGCTGGTGGCCGGGTAGAACCTAATTCGACATCCACAACGATCAGTCATGAAATTGACAAAGCAAAAATGAGAATGGACTTTGATCCTGGACTTACAACATCGCATTGCCCAGGCCGAAGAGGACACCCTGCGCCAGAAGGAAATGGAAGAACTTTGTTGAAAAGCTCTGGGCGACGAATGACAGGAGGCACATGGCTGTTCCGGGAATCATGATCGCACGAGCTCCAAATCGATCGAAGGCCGGACCGAAGACCAATCCACCAAGGAAGGTCAAGAACATCTAGTACGAACGATGATGAGTCAGTCTGACTGCAATTTGAAAGAAAACCAGAGGAAACGTTATGAGGGATAGAACATCAACTTCCTTACCTGGGTTGCGCCAATCCAACTGACAGTCGAAGAGTTCGCATGCCATTTCGCCTGATAGATCGGCTGGTACGTGCCGAACGCGTTCATCATGCCTGATTGGAGAGATGAGACGTCAGTACAATCATCAATGGAATCAAAGACAGCCGGGATGGGACATACCGAAAGCAATCGCGAAGTTGAGGAACCCGCCGAGAACGACGAGCCACGCCCGAATGCCTCCATCGGGGGGGCCATCAGGCCCCTGGTCCGGAACAGCCGCAACAAGAACAGCAGGCTGCTCAAGCTGCTTGCTGGCCTCGGTGGAGGGCGTGCCACTGCCCTCGGTAGAACTGGCAAATGTCGCTGGAGGGGTCATTGCGACCATCTCGATGTCGACGGCCGGAGCCGCGGCCTCAACCGGGAATCGAGGCATCCTGACAATTTCAAAGACAAGAGCAGAAATCCGATGTCTCTGAGAAAAGCAACAAAAGAAGAAAGTATAATCGAGAAAGCAATGGTTTAAAGCTCGGGAAAGTCAGACAATGACGGGATGAGGCTCGTATCGAGGGCTGAGATGATGAAGGAGGGAAGAAGGGAGGAAAAGGGGAGAAGAAGAGATGAAGCTGGAAGGGGGGGAGGCCTACCTTATAGTAGGGAGGAGAGGGGATCGAGGGTGCGCAATCAGCCAGATCAGGGGCAGGAAATGGAGGTTGAGAGGCCGATTCACAAGGCCGGACGAGGGCTGATCTCGAGAAAAATCGGCGCGGTTCCTATTTTTCGGCCGAAAAAGCAGGGAAAATAGGGCAAAAAGCTGCACCGATTTCCTCTTTTGGCAATTATCAAGGAAAATGGGACGAGACGATGATTCACTGACTCTGGAGAGCCATTCACCGGGCGGGTCGAGGAAAACTTTGCAGCATTGGGAGTGATTGGGGCGCCCGGACCAGTGCCGTCGAAGCTGGAGCGGTCGCGCCACGACAGACGAGAGCGAGGGCATTGGATTCGAGGGCGTGGAAGCAGAGTTTTGAGAGAGTGACGGTTCGCGATGGGCATGGCTCAAGGAAGACATCAACCTGCTACGGGATCCAAGATCGAATTGGCAATGTGGGGGATTCAGGGGTAATGCGGCCCGTTGGATCTACGATCTACTCCTGCGGATTCCGAGATCGCCCCATAAATATCGGGCTGCAGGAAGATTGAATAAGACAAGCAGCGAGCTTGGATACGATGGAGGCACTGAAACTGTCTCGGGAGAGACAATCTGGGGTCGCTGGCACGAGGTCGCGGTATCGAAGGAGCTACGACAACAACATACACGAAAATTGAAGTGGCGATGCTTCATCTTACGCGAAAGCCAGTGGCAGATCTGGGGTCATCTCTTTGCACGGATCGATCCGATCGCACTCATCGACATCCGAGCTTGAGTCCATGACTCATGGACAATCAGATAAGTGGGTTTTGCGAGTGTTGACCCCTTTTCGACAGCATTTTTCTTTTTTTTTTTGCTTTTCGCGAATTCTTCGAGAATTCATCCCCCACCCCCCTCTTCTCCTCAACCCCTATCCCCCCCTTCCCGCAATCAGCCACAAAGAGAAGGAAGAAGAAAATCCAGCACCCCAAGTGAATGCATCACGAGAAAAATAGGAACACTTTGCAAAATAGGAACATGACGAAAAATAGGAACAAAAAAATGGTGCACCTTTATTGATCTCGAGATATTTCCCAAAAAGGAAATGGCTCTGATTCAGATTTGCACTAACTTTACGAGCGGGCAAATCAGCAACGACGACTGATCTGAGTGATGCCGAAGCCTTGCAAGTCCCGAGCTACGACGGAGCAAGGCGCTCTTCGAAACGCCACGGGGGGAAGATGACATGGAGTCTTACGTCCACTCGAACTCAGACGGGAGGGAGAAAGGTCATGCATTGCGAGCCTCACCGAGAGCTCGCGCTCGTTGGGCCCCAGACTGATGACGGGGTCGACAAAAATTCCACTGTGTTCCATTTGGCTGATGGACTTGCTCACAGGTATCCGGCCATCGCGGATTGACCTCAATCGCTTCAGTCAACCCCGTCAAACCCGCTCAAGCCGGTCATCGACAGATCGTGAACCAGTACGCTAGCCCTCAGCCGTCAGGATGCATCAATACATTCGGGGCATTCGGAGTATATATAACTGATCCATGTCAACCTCCCCGCTCTGAGTCGCGCTGGTTCCCAAAGGTATTTAAGTAAAGCTGCCCGACCCTCATCGTCTCTGGAAATCGCTCTCCTGCATCCTCCGTGAACAACAGCCTGGCTCGAGTCCAGGAGGACTGATCCTTTTTTTTGTCAATCTCTACAAAATGGCTCCTTTACTTGCAATTTCATCGGCATCCTTGCTGATCTTTGCATTCCTGCGCTTCTTGAAATCGCCTAAGAAACCCCCGTCATACCACGGAAAGGCAAGGTTCGGTTTCCTGACCATCGCGACCGACTTCCTTGCCGATCCGATCCGGGTGATCCATGCAGCGACCAAGGAATGCGGCGACATCTTCATCCTGCCCCTACTGACCCTCGACAATGTCTGGCTGAGAGGAGGCGCGTTGCATAGGTACTACCTCGATACCAGGGAAGACGTTTGGTCCTTCGCCTACGGCATGGTATGTTCTCTTCCCCCGCACACTTTGACCCCGGCAGTTCTCTCCATCACGGGCCAGCGTCTGACACACAACCCAGCAACTATTCCTCGATCGTCTGGTGGAAGATGGCTACTGGGACAATTACAAGGTGCTCCTGTCCTCCATCAGCCGCTACGTCAACCGCAGCGCGGCCCAGAGCTACGCCGCCCGCGTGACCATCTCGGAGATGCAGAGCAAGGCCGCCGCTTGGGCAGCAACCGGCGAGGAGGTCAGGCTCTTCGACGCTCTGTCCGGATTGGTTCACAGCATCCTCGTGCGCTCCCTCATGGGCGAGGACTTCTACCGCCACCACGCGGAGGAGCTCCTGCAGCTGCTCCACACCATGGAGGAGAACATCAGCGACCCGGGCAACTTCCTCCTCCCGACGTGGGTGCCCTCCCCCGCCGGCCGCAGGCTCGACAGGGCGCGCATCCGCATGAAGGAGATCTTCGACGAGAGGCTACGCGAGCGCGAGGCCCGCGCGGGCGACGAAAAGACCGAGTTCGAGGACTTCATCGCCTTCACGTTGCGCGACAAATCCACCAAGCCGCTGGAGCATCTCATGCCCGGCCACCAGACGCTCCTCGTCTTTGCGGCGCACACGAGCACCGTCGCCATCATCGCGTGGGTCATCATCGAGCTCCTCCGGCGCCCGGAAATGATGCGGCGAGTGGTTCAGGAGGTGCGCGCCCCGGACGCCGTCGAGCACCCCCTGCTGCAGGCCTGCATCAAGGAGTCCCTCCGTGTCTACATCGGCTTCAAGATGCTGCGACGGGCCCGAAAGGACGTGACGCTCCCGGATTCCGGACACGTCATCCAAAGGGGCTCCCTCGTCTCCATCAGCCCGTATCTCGCCCACCACGACCCGGAGAACTTCGCGAGGCACGACGAGTGGCTCCCGGAGCGCTGGCTCGACGACAGCGGCGAGCTCGCTGGCGCCAAGTCCGTCGACGGCACGGGGTTCATGCCGTTTGGGTCCGGCAGTCACCGCTGCGTCGGCGAGAAGATGGCATCGGTCACAATAACCCAGGCGCTGGTCACGCTGCTCAGCACGTGGGATGTGGAGTGGGCGGACGAGGGGGTGCCTCTGAGGACGGATTTCATGAATTTGGACTTCAACAAGATAGGAGCGGGGTGGCTGAGGGGAGATGTGGGCGTGAAATTCAAGGCGGCATGATTTGGGAAAAGGAAAAGGGGGGGGGGGGCGCTACTCAGATTTGTTTATCCTGCATGGTCTCCTTTGTGTCAAGTTTTGAGAAATGACCGTTCTGATTCGACGTTGGCCATTGCTAGAAGGACTGTCAATATAAATTCATGCATGAATTTGGGCACATTTTGTGATCAATCGATCCTTCGGACTCTTTCAACATCATGCAAAGGGAAAAAGGGGGGTTCTTCGTGATGCTGTATTACGTAAACCAACCCCGGGGGGGATCTCACTTCCGGTGGCCTAATTCATTCCCGAGAAAGGTCGATTCATGAACCCATTTCTCAATTCAAAATGACGGGTTCCTGTTTTGTCATGAACCCGTCTTTCTCTCTGATTCTGAGTTACTGGTTGCGCATGGTTCGAATGGAAAGATATTCAAAGAGACGAGTGTTGGGGACAAGGAAGGTACAGAAACCCGTCGAGGCATCCATAGGGGAGTTTTCATGAAACATTCAAGGGTCCAGGGCCAGAAGCGGTCAGAGCTATGAAGACGACTTTCTCGTTTGACGAAGCATGTCTCATAATCTCGAGCGCTCATATTGTTCTCGGGACAGACGCGCACGACACGAACGGATTGCATTGACGGAGATTCATGAGAACACAGCTTCCGCGGGGCTCCGATACCGCCATGACTCAACCTAGACTTTCATCCCCATTTGAATCAATCTGACATGCGATCGAACAAACAAAAGCCAGGCCATCCAAGCTCTGCTGATGCCCCTCACCAACTCACGCACGTTGCAAGCCACAACATCAAAACCACGATACAAAAACCCTTCAGAGTCTAGAAGATAAATATATCAATCCTCGTCCGCCAAACACTCCCTTAGAATGGAGCTCAGCTCCCCGACATGCTCGGGCGCAAACGCCCCATCGTGGTCCCCGCTGAACGCCCGCGTCTCAAAGCTCCGAAACTGGCCTGGGTTCCACCGCATGCTCTTCTCCCTCATCACCGACATGATAAACTCGGCCTGATGGTGCTGGTGCTGGTGCTGGTGCTGGTGCTGGTGCGCCGGCCGCAGGAGCGGGCCGTCCCGGCGGCACTTGATCAGCACGACGGCGTAGTTGGAGCGCTTGTGCGGGGTGAAGAGGTCACCGGGGCGCACGTCGGCGATGAGCTGCAGGCCCCGGTGGACATGCAGCTTGATCTGGCCCAAAAAGATTTTGAGCGCGGGAGGTTCCACATCATCGTACTCGTAGCAGTTGTCTTCCCCTTCTTCTTCCTCGCATTCATCGTCGTCGTCATCGTCATCGTCGTCGTCGTCGTCGTCGTCGTTGTCATTGTTGTCGGAGTAGTCGGACGAAATGCTTGAGAGAGCTGGCGATCCGGGAGTCGTCGAGGCCGGCGAGTCGAAAAGGCTGCTGTCGGAGGTCTCGGAGCTCCATGTCCTCCAGGTGCTCGCCCGCCTCTGCCTGCACAACGCGTAATCGTCAAAACCGTCATCACTTATCACGGGAGATGGGATTGGGGAGCACGGCGCGCTCCCTGCGTTGAGCTCCATGGCAACCATCGCAATCGTCTTCTCGTAGGTGGCTCTCGCGAACTCCCGGTGCTCTTCTGGGCTGGTGAAGCACGGAAACACCTCTGGGTTTGCGGAGTCGATCATGATGACCTTGGATACGGGCTCGCCGCGGGCTTGCAGGATCTGCGCCATGAACATGGCCACCATGCCGCCCATGGACCAGCCGCCGAGGAGATAAGGGCCGTGGGGCTGGATGCGCGTGATGCCGTCGAGGTAGAACGCCGCGAGGCCGGCGAGCGAGGAGGGGAACTTGAAGGTCTCGGGGCTGGGGCAGTGAATGGGATTGGTGATGCCGTAGATGGGGCGGTCTTCGTCGCTGAGGGGATGTAGGCGGAGGTAGGGCAGGGCGGTGCCGGATATGGCGTGGACGAGAAAGAACGGGGTGAGATACGAATCCCTGTCGCCTTGAATGAGGGTAATGACGTCCATGATCGAGAGAGTGGATCTTGTGCCTGGAGAAAAAGGGGGTTGGGGGGGGGGGGGGGGGGAACAAGTATATGTGAACGGCTGAAGGATTCTGGATTGGCCGGCAACCGAGAATCGAGGAGACGCATCAAGCGCTTGCTTGCAAGGAGGGTGTCAAGGGAATCATGAAGCTCAACGAAGGTGATTGCGAGAAGACGACCCGATGCGTTATCGGGTGAGAACCATCTCTGTCGCAAATGTCGATCCTCGAGCTTCCCCATGTTTATATCCAAACATCATTTTCTCACTCCGCACCTGAATGGATGACTGCCGGCCAACCCCGTGTGACACTTGACCAATCTTCGGCACTCACGTTGGCCACTTCGCCTCACTTTGCCCCATGACATCCACAAAGGGAAACAGTAGACGGCAGAGAAGCCATCGGCCTCGCGACATTGATCGACGTGAGTGTGTGCCTGGAGGCTCTCCGTGGAAAGCCCCACGCAGGGAGCTCTGATACGGCAGCTCAATGCACCCTTGTCAAGCGCTTGGATGATCTTAATCCCCTCAAGTCTGATGTGCACGTTGGCGGAGATCGTCCTTGAAGTGATGGTAGAGGAGGGAACAGTGTTCGGATCGTTAGAGGTTTGCAGTGGACAAATCTGATGTAACGCGGCGCCACTATTGTTTCGGAGTCTGTTCAGGATGGAAGTAGTATATTTGACGAAGAGTCGACCAAGGTGAAGCTGTTGGCAGACGCGTGATCATAACCTCGATGAGCATCCCATACAGGGCAACTCCCGTTTCGTGACGCTATCGCTATGTGAGATCATATCTCGGGGTCAAGATGATGATGACCGAAGATCACTGCTCCATCGGTAGCGCCGAGACTCTACCTCTCGGAACCCTGAGGCTATCTCTCCGCAACGCCGCGGAGACGGAGGTCGCAGACGACTGGGCGGAATAGGCGACTTTGAGAGCTGACGGAGATGGGAAGACAGTACAAAAGGCACGGCGGTTCTCCGATGGCTTGCGTGTTGTTGCCTTCAATGCTCGCGATCTCAGACAGGCTCTGATCATCGAAGGTCGTCGTTGTGGCACGAAATGCCCCGTGTCGCCTTGATTGGTGAGTGCTCTTGCAGACGTGTTTTGGCCCCAAAATTTACATACCTTGTGTTGACAGTATGGGAGTCTGCGAAGAGCCCATCATGTTCAGCAATATGAGGCCGCTATTCTTCCTGCTGCTGGCAGCAGTCTCTGTTGTTGCCGTCCCCTCACCCTTATCCGCACTCGACAGATCGTTCCGGGGTGGCTATCATGGCTCCCAGTACGACATGCTCATGACATGGTCCGAGAGCGGGTTTCTCGCCAACTCCTCCCTCGGCACGCCGCGCCAGGACCTCCCCATCTTCGTCGACTGGACCTGGGTCAGCCTCACTGTCATGTCGAACCGATGCAACGACTCCTGGAACTCGTCCGCGTGCTTCTTCCCTCAGCAGGCTATTTGGAACGCTCGCACGTCCTCGACGCTGAAGAACTTGTCTAGCGAGTATAATGACTACACGTGGAGGCCGAATCATTTCTTCTTCGAGTATCCCCTGCACGTGGAGATTGCCGCGGACGTGGTGCAAGTCGGGGACGTGGCGATCGACACGGTCTTCCAGCTCTCGGACTTGACGTTCAACACCTCAGTATTGGGACACATATTTCCCTTTGCTGGGATATATGGACTATCACCCGTCTTCGATGGCGATGGACGTGAGTCCTTGATTCTACCCACTCTTCTAACGCCGGTTCGCTGATGGCCGTTGATGATAGTTGATTACCAGTCCCCGTTCTACCAGCAGTGGAAGCTCGGGGCCTGGCGCGAGCCTCTCGCCGGCTTCGTGTATTGCCACAACGAATCGACCAAGGCCACATGCGACGGCCATGATGGTATCCAAACTCTGGGTGGGATCCGCACCGACCTCATCGAGAACGGCGATATCTGGTGGTACGACGTCGAAAAATACGTCGATGTCAACGCGCTCGACTTCTTCTACGACCCCCCCGTGTACAACTACTGGGCCATCGAGCTTAAGAGCCTCAAGATTGGCACGGAGGAGCAGAAGATCGAGCCAACGTCTAACACGTCCGGCAAGGCCGCCATCTTCGACCACGCGAGCTACGGCCGCGGCGCGCCCCTGACGCCCAACGCGTACATGCGATTAGTGGACATCACGCAGGCCAAGCCCGCGAAGCCCAAGACCCCGCCGAATAACGGAGAGCAGTCTTTCTTCTCCGTGGATTGCTCCAGGATAGTCGAGTTTCCGGAGATCAGGTATGCCTTTGCCGGGCAGGACCGGGAGTGGGTGATCTCGGCGCAGAATTATGTTGCGGTGCTGGATGACGGGAGCTGTGCGCTCAACGTGAGAGCACTGGCGAAGGGCGACGAGTTGTGAGTGCTTCCTTCGATCAAGGAATCCGTGGGATCGTGGAACTGACTGAATGGCAGCATCGGAAACTTTGGTGAGACATTCGCGATTGACAAGTACATTACACTTGACTTTGAGAATTTGAGAGTCGGCATCTCCGATATAAGATGGTAAGACGACCATCGAGATCAGGCAGATGCTGGTTGACATTGGTGAGCTAGAGGGCGATGGATCCAAGGCACGGAGCCGTCGGGAGAAATGATGATCGGGATTATGAACTATTGTTTGTAATGAGAACTATGCATTGTTATTTAGCGATTAGTTGGCTTATAAGGATAATGGACTTGTTATTTGTGGTCTTGAACTTGTCGACTTGATGAAGTTGAACTCACCCGAAGAGAATAGGCAAGTCGTGAGCCTCAGAACGTCATGTAGATGCCCGCGGAGATTCACTGGCCGGGATGAGAGTATCGCCCAACTTAGCTCGAGTTCTTGAGGTGGTAAAGGCCGTGGAACAAATAGATAGGACTTTTGCGTTAGATTGCTCGCGCTGGATCTTTAGATGACAAGGCACACAGCGCCGAGCCTGCATGAACTTTGCTGAATCGATGCCTTGATTATTTCCACGATTGAACAAGCCGATTCTCGACAGCTCGCTTCTCTAATCCGGATCCTTTTTCAAGACCAAGCTCAGTGGTGTAATGCATCCTCGACTCATCGAATCGTGTTCAAGCTCTCATTCTTAGATGAATAAATATGCGCTTCGATATGACCTCGTAGTCGACCCTGTCAAGACCGAATAGATCCAGTAACTTTGAGAATTGTGTGCCTGTAAGAGGCTGTGCATAATCTGAATTCAGTGTCAGCAACCATGAACAGAAAAATTCCATACATCAATACATGCGAAAGGGGCTCTTCTGTGACCAACCTCTCCGTTAGCCACCGTCCGTGCGTGTCTGTGCCTCTCCGTGTATGCAGCGATCCATCCCATCCGTCTCCTGTCCGAATCGGAGCCTCAAGCTCCGTACATTGACGGCTCCGCCGATCTCTCCATGAACATTGAGATCTGTCGAGACGCAGACGGACGGATTCATGGTTTGCATCAGATTGTCCGGCCTTAAAGGCATCTAGTCTCGTGGCCGACTTCTCATTACTTCGTCACATTTCTTCTCGCGCATCTCTTCTTTTTCTGGGCCCTTGAATTCATCCTCATCATCCATTATGTCTCATTCTCTGGACGCAGAAGTTATCATCGCGGGTGCTGGCATTGGCGGCCTCACCCTGGCCGCCATTTTAAATCGCCTCGGCGTCTCCTATGTGGTCCTCGAGCGGACCCCGGATCTTCAACCCGTCGGTGCAGGCATCTCCCTGGCTCCCAATGCCCTCGCCCTGCTGGATCAACTCGGTCTATACTCCCAACTCAAGTCCAGCTCTCAAAAGCTTCGCGCGATCAACATATGGCGCAACACCACGCAGTGGAATAGCCTCGACGTAACCAGCGCGGAGGAGCGATATGGGTATCCCATCTTGTCTTCTGAGAGGCATGCGTTTCATAGACTGCTCTATGACGCTGCGGGAGGGGATGCCCATGTCCGAATGGGATGCAAGGTCGTGGATGTGGTTGACGATCCGCAGGAAGAATGCGTTCGTGTCGTTTTGGACAATGGCAAGGAGTATCATGGGAAGATGGTTGTCGGGGCAGACGGAATTCGATCTGCCGTCCGAAGGGCGCTGGCGAGCAAGGCTGGCATGGATGGCGCCAACACCATCAAGTTCACGGGCAGAGTGCACTTCTCCGGGATGACGGCGCCGTTGGAGAATCTTGGAAAGGAAGAGAGGGGCATTGCAAACTGGGTGCTGTATGACGATGCTATACTGACCACCTGGCCTTGCAAGGACAATCGTCAGTGGTACATTGGCGTCAAGGTAATCCTCCCTTTCTTTCGATCAGCATTGGTCTGACTGCTGTGTTTCGAGGGGTCTGACGATTGAGCAGAAAGTGGAAAGCGAGGTGGACAAGAACAGGTCGGTGTGGGGATCCATCACCCCTGAGGACATCAAAGCCGTGTATGGGAAAGGATTCCATCCATTTGCGGAGGGCGGCGAGTTTGGCAGCAGTAAGCGGCCCAATGAACCCCTTCATCTGGCGGAAGAAGAGATGCTGATTGCGACCCAGTCATTGACAAGTCGGAGAGGGTCGTTGGGAGCAACGTCTTCCAGGAGACTGATTTCCCGCGTATGCACCAAGGCAGAATCGCACTCCTTGGTGATGGTGAGCTTCCCTGCCATTCGGGCGAGTCGAAATCTCGACTAACAATTTTGGCAGCTGCTCACAGCATGACTAGCTTCTTTGGACAGTAAGTATCTGTTACAACATACCTGTATTTCCTCTTTGAACCCCTGCTTTCTTGTTCTGCAGGGTCCGTACGAGCCCACTCACCATTCTCTTCTCCAGGGGAGGTTGCCAGGCGATCGAGGACGCTGCCGTCCTCGGAAACCTCATCTCCGAGCACAGACACGAGCTCTCCAGCCCACAAGAGCTGCTCTCTCTGTACTCGACAGCTCGTGAGACCCGGGTCAAAGAGCTCTCCAGATTCAGCGATACCTATGCTCTCCTGCACACCGCCCGGCTGCCGTACGGCACCGGTCCCATCCTCCGATGGTTGATCTATACGCTGCTCCCGGGCTGGGCGTGGGTGAACTGGCTGGGTTGGCTGTATCGGTACCA
This sequence comes from Escovopsis sp. Ae720, assembly GCA_003055925.1. Lineage (NCBI taxonomy): Eukaryota > Fungi > Ascomycota > Sordariomycetes > Hypocreales > Hypocreaceae > Escovopsis > Escovopsis sp. Ae720. The sequence goes on along the minus strand of NQYQ01000008.1, from coordinate 323,728 downwards.
GCCCACGGTGGCGGCGCTGGGCATGCCGTCGAAGGAGTGACCTGGCCCTGGAGCGCGGTCGCCGTGGGCATCCAGTCTGTTCGGAGCGGAGCGATAGGATGAGGGTAGGCACGGCGGGAGGACTGTGCTCACGGCAAGCTTGGACGTGGTTTGGCGGCGGGAAGATGATGCCATCACTTCCTTTGCATTGTGAAACGTTAGCTTCAGATTGGCGGATCGCTATGCGGAGAAGAACGAGCAGCGAGGATGTTGAGCATTTTTGAGGGGGGGCGCTCGGACACTGAATAGGGTTGGCGGGGCGGCGGTAGTTGGAGGCTTGGGGGGGAACTCCTACCTGTGGAGGGGCGTCTGTTTTCTCTGCTGCCCCTCCATCAACTTTGCCGTTCGGATTCCTTAGCTAGACGAGCCGTCGATGAGAAACAAATCTTTGTTGTGGGCTGGCAGTCCTCTCTTCTTCTTTCTCTTCGTTTATTGGATATCAATTTGTGCCTTTTTCCTTGATGATTTCGTGCTTAATCTGGCGGATGATTTTTTGATGGTGTTTTTTTCTTTTTCTTTCTTTTTTTCTCCCCCGACAAGACTCTCTAGATGCCATGGCCTGCCCTGCTCTTTCCCCGCCGCCGTGAAGCTCTCCCGGTTCCGCTTTCCGGATGAGAACGATGAATCAACTCGCACCTGCTGTACGGAGTAGTAATTATTAATTACTCGTAATTTCTCTAAAAATACACATTTGGCAGGCACGTCCAGATGAATCACACACATGCACCTGCCATCATCATCCGACACAGCCCAGTGTGACTGCCAACCTCTTTGATGATCCGAGTCTGCGTACGAGTTCGGAGTACTCCGTACGTGATGCAAGTCTCCTGCCGAGCATTCCGGATCGCGAAGGTACATCGAGGCACCTCCTCTCACTGACTCGACTCCGAGTCCGAAGGTGGATCATGCCAACCTCAGCAGTGTTGCTCCTTCCGAAAGACGTCAATTACGGAAAGAAGGAAGGAGGCACGGAGTACACCGTACCCCTTACTTCTTCTGTGTACTAGGAAGGAGCGACCCTTCGACCGCAGGCCAGCCCTGACCCGAATCGCCTATTCGGATTTCGATCCCCCGAATTCTCGCTTACGCCCGCTTTCGCACGCACATTCGATCCTCTGCGATGTCGAGTTTCAGATTCTCCTGACGAAGGGAAAAAAATCCCCCTGGAAATGCTTCAGAATTCGGGAATATGACTGGTTCGCCCGGAAATCTCCGTCCTCGAAAGCATCACATTAGGGACGCTCCCCCCCTCCAAGACGAGTCGCGTCGAGCCATGCACAGCGACGAAACCCGCTGTTTCGCAACGTCGAGGAGAAGCTGAAACACGACACACCCACATCCATGGGCTCCCGCTCACATCATGACAGAGCGTGTCCGCTCGGAAGGCCATTGCTCCCTGCGTCGCCGGGGTCCCGCCAAGATCGACGTTGGGATAATTGAGCATCGTGTCTGTGCGGAGCACGGCGCCGCCCTCCGTCACCTTCTGGGCAGATGTTGCGGAGGCCGGCATGGTTCATGGGCGTATCTGGGGCTCTTTGCAGGGTCGCTGTGCATATCGCGCATGGTCTGTCTGCTCGCATTCGAATGCGATTGAGCATTTGGCGAACACCTCCCAGGGCGGCATTCTTGACGAGATAAAAATGGAAACCACTTCCCTACATTTGCCGAGTCGCAATCAACCGACCGAGCCTTCGCATGAGCCCCAGAGATGGCCCGCTGGGCCGCTGAGACCTCCATCACGCGCGATCCACCTTCTCAGACAAGCAAATGGAATTGCACGCCTCTGGAAAGCCGCGAAAAGCAGTTGCCAAAACTCCCCGGCAATTTGGGGTAGCCAGGAACTCCTCACAGGGCACTCAGCTACGGCAGATTCCATGCACAAAGTGGCTGTACGAGTCCAACCCCCTCCCCCCTCTCCCCTTTCCACCCCCTCTATCTCTTCCAGGTTTTCATCGAATCCTCCCCCGCACACCCACATCCGAATCCCACTGTTTCTCAAAAGATCCCTGTCTTAAGGCTCACCAGTCCCAGACCTTCGAGAAGGATTCTAGGGGGGGCTTGGCAGGACAGCAGCATGCAGTGTGCACATCTCCCTGCCTCTGTGCTTCGAAATACTCATATCCGTGCCGCAGGTACTTCTCCCCCATGTTCCGACGGAAGTCACTTGTGTTTTAGCCTCGCCCACCCCATATGCGCCGAAACGGCCCTCCACCTCAAGGCGACCCTGACGATGAGACTGAGACCAAACATGGCTGCAAGTCTGGAGGTACCAGTACAGGTAGTATGTACATGGATGTGGGATGCGGGATGCGCCAAGAGAGAGGCACCCCGGGCATGCAGGCGGGCATGATGGGCGCAAGACTGAGGACCGGCCACTTCTGGAGGGATTTGGCGCGCCTAGATTGAGGCCCTACATGGCACGGCAGGCCGTGGCTCGCGTTGATGTCAAGGGTGTGACAACACTGCATGGTGGAGGTGGTTATAGGGAGACATGGATGTGCCTCTTCCTGGCTGCACGAAGCGACCTCCCTGGAGCAGAGGCGCATATGGCTTGCCATGGGTGCCACGATCCGGTGGCCATGCTAGGCTCTTCCTTTGGTCCCTCTACCATCATCGTCATGGGTCTGGAGAAGTGTCATGGAGGACACGGTGCGCAGGTGGGTTTTCTTGGGCCGGATCTGCGAATACTTCAATTCCCTGGTTCCCCTTCATGGGGATGATATTTTCCAGCTTCTACCCTCGACAGACATAGCGAACACTGCAGCAAGCCGACCAGCATTTTCCTTCCTCTTCCTTTGGCTCCAAGGGCCCTCATTCATTGCACCGTCTTTTCAATTTAACAACGGACTTGTATTCTCTCCTGTCGCGAAACATTCTGCCGAGCTACTTCGCATTGCTTCATTACCTACTAGCGATCTATTTGTTCCAATTCGCCCTTCTCCTATTTCGCTAATCCGGGTCAAGTCTCCGGCTTCAGAGATCCCCATCTTCATCCACGCTGCCGCCTATCATTGATTGTCGATTTTCTCTCGCCAACTTTGGAACCTTGTTTCTCCGGGCTTCGCCAGGCCTACTCGTCGAAAAGCCTTCAGACGCATCTCGACCTCAATTCAAGATCCCAATGGCAGCCAAACATCCACTAAGAAGGTCCTGTGCCTTCTGCAGGGCCCGCAAAATCAAATGCTCCAATGAGACCATATGCGAAGCCTGCCGCCGACAGGGCGCTGACTGCATCTACGATTTTGAGCCTCCACGCCCCAAAGCCCGCTCAACCTCACAAGACAGCTCCCGGTCCGATGCCGCCGTTCTTCGAGAGTTTGCCTCTGGAAATCGCGGGCATCGCTCGTCCTCAGCCGGCTCGCCCAATGCCAGCCCCATAGGCTCCTTGATGGAAGATTCGGCGCCAGCCGAGGAGGGAGAGAACATTGCCATCGCCCTAGAACGCAAATTCTACGAAAACTTCTCCACAGACTCTGGCCCAAGGTCAAGCCCCTGGCAGGAACGGATCTCTTCATACAACCGCACTATGAAGAGCTCCCTCGGCGACCACTCGGAGAGAATGAGAGCCAACTTTACCCCCCGGAATGTCAAATATACCGGCATCTTGTCCCTCCTGACCAACGACCTGGTGGGGCTGGTAGCGGACCAATTCAGCTCCCTGGGTTGCCACCACGTTGAGGACGGGGGCGCGCGATTCTTCCTCTCGGGCTTCGTGAATGATGAGACACAGACAATGTTCGACAACGCGCCGCTTGGCGGTAACCCTCTTTCGGAGTACGGGCAGAGACAGCAGACACAATTGATTGATGTTTGGTTCTCGGTGCACCCACTCTCGTTTCTGGTCTCCAAGACCCTCCTCCTCAGAGAAATCCGCGACGGCACTCATGATGAGATCCTTCTCGCTACAATGTTGGCCGATGCGAACTTCAGCATTGGCGATGAGGTTGCCATGGCCCGCGGCCACGTCCTCCTCCGCTGGGCGACGGCTCAACTCAGAACCCGGCCCCTCCGACCAAACCCACAATCACCCGTCGGCGGCTCTGCGGACGCTTCGGCCAGGATGTGCAGCGGCATTTCGACCAGGATCTTCTGTGGCATCTCCACCGCCCAGGCTCTCATGCTCCTCGCCTGGAATGCGCTCTGCTCCTTTCAGATTCGGAGAGCCACCTGCTACATTGGCCTCGCGGGTAACATCGCCACCGAAATCAAGGACCACATCTCCAACAACCCGGCACCGATCACATCAAGCCGTATCAACGGCATCGACGTCTTTGACGTGGAGAAGGAGATCGTCGCGTACCTGTACTGGACAACGTACTCGCTCAGCTTGTGGGCCTTCATTCAGATGGGCAACGGTCACTTCTCTGCCCTCCTGCCGACTTCGTTGACGTCCATCTTCCTACCCGTTACGGAAGCCTCATCCGTGATAATCCAACTAGATCTTGTCTCGGAAAACTTCAGCACCCTCCAAAAGCAAAAGGCCGTTATTCGAGAAATGTGGCCCCTGGCTCATATTGCCAGCGTTATCGCCTACATCTACGCCCTCTACCCCTCCGACGGAGACACCTTCGAGTCTCCGTCCACCAATTACTGGCAAGAGGCCCCCCTTTTGGCGCTACAGAGATTGCAGCAGGGCAAACCAACACGAGACATCTCCGCGGTATGCCGCGAGATCAACCGCGTCCTCATGGAGAGCATCCACATCCTGAATAGGCAAGTCACTGAGGCTTCATCCCGAAACCTGGTGCTCGCCGTCTACCACACCCTGGCGATCCACTTCCTCTTCCCTGTCACTCTTCAAGGCGAAATGGACGAGGGTATCCCCGCCGAGACATTGGAGCGCTTCTGCACCTCCACGCAGGAGGTCCTGCACATCTTCGCCTCCATCGCCGATCAGCCTCAGGACCTGTACAGCGTTACACCGTCGCTCAGGTACTGCTTTCCCGATGTGTTCGGCCTCTCGCTGGACACGTGCGCCCGCTCCCTGAGCCTCATCCAGGCCAAGAGGGCATCGGGCGGCCTGCTCCTGGATGCGCCCATGCTACACGCCTACGAGGGTCGCCTCGAGGCACTCTCAGGCAGACTCTACGAGATGAGCCAACACGACTTCCTCAACCAGAGGAGATCCCTGCGGCTCGTGCGGAGGCAGTTGAAGGCGAGCCTTCGCGCGTTCGGCAATTGGTCGGGATCGGTCTCGTCGGCCGCGTCCTCGCCCAGGCAGATGCACGGCAGCGGCAGTGCGAGTACGGCATCCATGCCGTGCACGCCCCCACTGCCCCCACTGTCCGCCGCGGGAGCACATTCGGACCATTTCTCCCAGACCATCTCAGCCGCCGGCGAATCCAAGCCGTACCTTGTAACGCAGATGGATCCGAGAACGAGTATCGCCTCCGGCACACAAGGCCTCAGCACGCCGGAAATAGACCTGCGCAAGCCGCAATGGAGCGCAAACGACATGTTCGGCCTGCTCGACCCGTCGGTCCTCGATGGGGGAGAGCAGCAGCACGCCAGCGTGTCGGACCTGGTCGACTTGCATGGCGGATGGTTCCCCGACGTGCAGGGCGCGGCTATGGACCTCGACATGGCGGGGCAGTGGGATTGGCCCGCGATGGGGCTTGATGCGGCGGCGGGCGCAGGAATATGCTCCGACATGGATTCCGTGCTCTACTACTTCGATGCGCAGCATATGCACCACGGCAAATGAGCCAAGGCGCTCTCAAGCGAGTGCCGGTGCCTTGATGGCACGATATGACGAGATACAGTCCCCCTCGGCAGAGAGCGAGGCTCAACAATGCTCGGCGGGAAGTCGCAAGCGCTTGCCGCATTGGGGGGGGGGGTTTGGTTTGTGTGACTTTAGCGCGCGGTGGAGCTTCTTGTCTGAGCCGGCGCTTGTTTTTTTCCCCACGCTCCTTTTGACGCATTGATTTCATTGTTTGTCTTGGATTTCGCTTCTCCTTATTCTTCTTTTTTTTTTTTTTTTTACAAATTTCCCTTTTTGGACTCCCTTTCTCTTTCATTATTCTTATTTTTTCTCGGGATGAATTTCCAATTGTTTGAATATATCATGGCGTCTTGGTCTGATTTTGGGAGGCTTGTTGTGGTAGTATTGATCCCCGATTTGAACCCCTGTTTGACCGTCCATTTCTCGCTTCCGTTGTCCCTTTTCGGATTTGATGTCTTAGCTGTTCAAGAGCGCAGCCTCTCGCGCCTCATCATCATCATCATCTTTCTTCTGCCGATAGACAATTAGACTTGACAGTGTTTTCTACTTCTTACTTTTCTCTCTTTGGTATCCTCAACGCATTTACATAGTAATTTATTCTTAGATCTACTCGTCTATTGTACATATATACTGTGCATCCAACTTGAAGTCATTGATGGATGATCTTCATGGGTCAGGTGCAAGGTGGTCATGGATTATGGTACCGGTACATCAATGCTTTGGCACGAAGTTGGCCGCGCTCACGGGCCAACATATGGGACGGCCCGTGGGCTCGAAGACCCAGATAGTACCTGTCCAAAGACGCATGGATTCCACGATGAAGACTTCCTACATAGTAATCAGCCTAACGACCAACATGCATATGAGCCCTCCATCTCCGGGTATTGAAGAAAGTGTGATTTTTGAGGCGGAAGGGCATGCGTCGACCTAGGTGCAGATTGGGACGAGTGCCGAGTTGCCGCCCCGGGGCTGGGATCGTATCCACGAATGGGACTCCACATGCGACTGGCAACCGAACCTCATCGCCGGCCACCCTGGGCGGGATTTTTCTCGCGTGCAGGAGGGCGTGTGAGTGGAGGGATTACTTGTGCTAGTTTGTTGAGCCCTTGGATGGCGCTTAGGGCGTCTATCATATGGAGTTGTTGGAAGGTGATTTTGGATGCCCGTTGGGGGGGGGGGGCGCGATGAATCGGTGTGCCTTGAGAGACATTAATGGGTCGTGATGGGGCATGCGGGATGAGGTCGGGGCATTACGGAGAGATCAAAGGGCTGTGGCGAGTGCAGTTTGTGAGAGAACGTTTTGTGTTTCATTATCTTTACTTGATTTCTCTTTTTTTTCCTTGGATTTTTTTTTTGGAATTAGCATTAAAAAGAAAGGATTCTAGGGAGCATTCTCATCTACCTGAGAAGAGTGAGGCTGATAGGAAGTCTTGATCCTCAGAAGGATCATCAAGGATTCGCGGAATCGAGGCTGCATCGTAGCGATTCTCCTCGGGGACCTTTCATCCATCGTGTGCTTCAAGCCAGGCATCTCCATTGTCAATCTGCAACCCCCGCATGGCATCCAGCAACCGTCGCTAAAAGCGCTGTCAGAGTTCCATCGCGGCTCGCATTCCGCATGCCGTTTGCGAGAGGAACCCTGGCCGTCCGCCGCGGCTTTCGTACTCGTATCGCGCGTAATGGGCCGCGCCATCAAAGCGCCCGCCCGGAAGAAGACACCGAAATACCTGTACGAGTACCTGCATGCACGAGCATGTACTCGTACCTGTGCCATCGGCATGAGACAGGTACTTGTGGCACAAGTCACGTCGAGCAGCGATGGATTAGGCCCGGGGGGGGGGGGGGGGGGGGGGGGGGGGCGCGGGGGGGGCGGGGTGGCGGGGGCACGAGAGCGGTCGAGGCAGGGAAGGGGGGGGGGGGAGA
>NQYQ01000008.1:288852-316019 GCA_003055925.1 Escovopsis sp. Ae720 | reverse complement strand
GGGGGGCTCGGTGCCCCGCACGGGGTGGATTCGCTCCAGCTGAGCGACAGGGCATGGGGGTGTGCGGAATGGGCGGATTCGCGGGTGCACGAGATCCGTCGATGCACGCACTTGGAAGGGAGGATACGGGGGGGGATAATCCACGTTGCCTGTGGCTGAGCGTGAGTAGTACGAGTACGAGATACCGGATGGGAGTGGGTGTTTTGATTGATCTCGGACGGCACAAGGGGTTTCCTTGTTCAGGGCGGATGAGCTGGGTGTTTCGGTCGTTGCGCAACTATTAGTATCCTGATGCCGGATTTGGAATGTGCACAAGGGCTTTGTGGTGTTGGAGTTTTGGAATTGGTAGATGCCGAGTCCTGTGAAATCCTCCGTTCAGAGGGCGATGGACCACTCGAGGATCACAGAGCCCCAGGACGGGAACCCCGCTGCCGTGATCTGTCTGGGGGAGCTTGCGGCCCGTGAGAGATCGTAACGCCCGTACCCGGTCTTCTCCCCTCGAGCCTCTGTGGCAGGGGAGAGAATTCGATCGGATGTCTGGTGTGATCTCGCACCACTGCCGTTTCTGGCTGCGTTCTTCGCTCGATCTAGGCCGGCCCTCCATGGCTTTCCGCCTCGAAGCGCAGCCCGAGCAGCGACAACACACAAACGATTCCGTTCTTAGCGCGCCTCCTGCTCTCGTTCGCCGCGCAGTCGCTTATTCGCGTCGAGGCGCCAGCGTCTCTTCGCAGGGGTGACGAAGACTCCGTGGATCTCCGTGGAGCTTCATTCCGTGCCGAGTGGCATAGAACTCGTACATACATACATACGAGTGCATGCATAGGCGTGTGCTGGCGAAGGAGAAGGAGGGGGGATGGAGCCCGACCCGCAGGTGCCAGGAGCGTCACCGAGTGCCCTGATTTGAATCACACCCTGTCACGGCCCAGAAGAAGCTTCTTCGAGCGAACGCGGATGAGGCTGAAACACTGATTTCGAGACATCCACGGAGTCCTGATAAGGTTGCCGGTCTGCTGCGTCGTGGTACGGGTACGGGTACGGAGTACAGGACGGGACGGTCGAAGCTGGCTCCCTTCTTCTTCTTGGGAGGGGGTTGGTGATGCTGGGCCATGCGGAACCTGGAGTCAGTCAGAGAGTGATCAAGTCCATTGTCGAATTGAATCTTGGCGTACATACCTTGTGATCCAGGGGGGGCTCGACTCAATGCCGACGCAGCGATGCATATGCGCGATCATCGCCATTGCCGTGGATCGATGCCATCCGGAGGCACTGCAGCATTCACGAGGGGATCGCCCATGCAATGCAGACGGTAGAGGCTGTGCGCGTTTCGCCGGACTCCCTTGCAGGTCAAGGCATCAATGAGGGCTGCATGAACGGGTTCGGAAATCGACGGAACTGGAATATTATCGTCTCCGTCCCGCAAGGGTCATCTTTGTGCGTGGTGATCGTGATCTTGAAGGAATTTGAGGAGGAAGTTGAAGACGAGAGTCGAAATGTCGGAAAAATGGGGGTTTTTGAGTGGGTGATCTCGAGGGGTCTTGATGGAAGTAGCGATGACTTTTGGGTGTTCGTCTCATGATCCAAGCTCTTCGCTAAAAATTGGTACTCGACCAATGGTGTGCGCCATTGGTGCAGTTCGCTTCCGAAGACGGTCAAGCGCGGAATCTTTATTCCAAGAAACCCGCAGCCACTCAAGTAGACTCTACTTCCAGGCATCAACCTTTCAACTTGTCTTCCAGCGTGGAAAATGATTTCTATCAAGGCATCAATCAATCAGTTGATCCATTTTGATGGCACGATTCATTGCACATGCTGGATCAACATTGCTTCTTCCGCCTACCCTGTACTCCATCTTTTCCCCCGAAAAGGCCACCTTTATTGAACCAAATAATAGTATCCACGACTCTCGCTTCGAATCCTTCGATCCATCAAGGAGTCAACATCATCCCGATCCCTCTCGCGAGTCCTAGGGCAATCCCTTGCAGTAACCATGATTTCCAGGTGCAATCATCCTTCTCCCATCCTGCGACAACCGCTGATAATTATAGCAGGTACTTGAAACATCTCAGGCGAGCACCATGTATTGATCGAACAAGGACTCAAGAGTCCGCAAAAGGCGGCGAGCGCAGCCATCTGCCATGGCCCAACAACGCTCAATCCTCGCGGCAACTACGAAGCACTCGACCTTCCTAACGAGCTGGCGAGCTTCCGGATTCTCTGTTGATTTTTGCCTGAACTTCCCGTTTCAAGATCAGCGCTCAATCCGTCCCGGGGCCGCGCGGTGACGGTGCACACGGACGCTCCAGAATCCTCCGCAGGGCGCCGGAGCATCCGCCGTAATCATGGCTGCCGGTCGGAGAGTTGGATCTCGAAGAATACCTTGAAGGACAGAGATTGAGCTGTCAAATATGGGAGATTGGCCCGTACAAATGAAGTGCTCTCCCCATGATGCCGAGATTCTATTCACAGCTCTGTGCGACAAGTCTCTCTTCCCGGCTCAGGTCCCCTTTCCTTCTCAAATCGTCTCATCTCCTTGTTGCTCAGTCTCTTCTCTTTGCGCCCGGTCTTTCACATTCATAGACAAGGTCAGAATCTTTGAAAACATTTGAAAAGAAGAACAGGACTCAAAAACGCAGGCTATAGACATAGGCAGGCAGTGCTTGTTTCCCCCTTGCCTCAGACGACACCTGGGACTTGATTTCTGGAATCATCGATTTGTTCACAGGTCGATACCATGGCTCCTCGACTCAACGGACCTGCTTTGGACCCCAGCGTCATTGTCGGCGTTGCTTGTCGGGTTCCAGGGGCAAACACTCCCAGCAGGCTCTGGGAAAATATCGCCTCTCAGCGCGATGTTCAGCGCAAGATGCCCGAGGATAGGTTCAAAGTCGACAGCTTCTTCCACCCCGAGCCTTCGCACAAGGGCACCGTATGCTCATCTCTCTGCTTGCCGCCCCACACATGCCATCCAAATGTTAACGTTTCTTCCAGACCAACGCTCGCTACGGCTACTTTCTTGACCAGGACATTGGTCACTTCGATGCCGGCTTCTTCGGCATCTCCGGAAAGGAGGCCGAGGCCATGGACCCTCAACAGCGGCTCCTTCTCGAGGTCGTCTACGAGGCTCTCGAGGACGCCGGCATCACTCTTCAAGAGATCCGGGGAAGCTTGACTTCCGTCTTCTGCGGCAGCTTCACCAACGACTACAACGCCATGGTGACCAAGGACCTCGAGTACTACCCCAAATACACCGTCACGGGTACCGGCGATTCTATTCTCAGCAACAGGATCTCCTATTTCTACGATCTGCACGGTACCAGCGTGACCATCGACACTGCTTGCTCCTCGTCACTTGTTGGCTTCCATCTCGGAAATCAGACGCTCCAGAACGGTGAGGCGGACGTCTCCATCATCGTCGGCTCTGCTCTTCACTACGACAGCAACATCTTTGTCACCATGACCGACCTGGGCATGCTGTCCACAAACGGGCGCTGTGCTGCTTTTGATGCTTCCGGGAGTGGCTACGTTCGCGGGGAGGGCGTTGCTTGCGCGATCCTGAAGCGCGAGAGCGATGCCGTTGCAAAGGGCGATTCCATCCGCGCCATTGTGCGTGCCACGGGGTCCAACCACGACGGCAAGAAGAATGGCATCACGCTTCCCAACTCCTATGCTCAGGAAGCCCTCATCCGATCCACCTATAAAAAGGCCGGCCTTGACCCTCTCCACACACAGTACTTTGAGGCCCATGGAACCGGAACAGCCGCCGGTGACCCCCTCGAGACTCGTGCCATTGGTGCCGTTTTCGCCCCGGGCCGTGAGAAGCCCCTGTATGTCGGCTCGGTCAAGACGAATGTTGGCCATCTCGAGGGGGCCTCTGGCCTCGCCGGTGTGATCAAGACTACCATGGCGCTGGAGAAGGGACTCATCCCCCCAAACATGCACTTCAAGACCCCGAACCCGAAGATTGACTTCGAGAACTGGAAGATTGCCGTCCCTACAGAGATGATGCCATGGAGAGTCCCCGAGGGCATTGCTCGCAGGGCAAGCATCAACTCTTTCGGTTATGGTGGCACCAATGCTCACGTCGTGCTCGAGGAGTACCAACGGGAAGAGGGACAGCTTGACATCGAGGCTATCGAGCCAATTGCCAACGGAGTGCACTCCCGGCCTTACCTCGTCCCTCTGACCTCTCACTCTTCCAAGGCTGGTGAGCTCTCCGAAGAGACCTTGGCCGAATACCTCAGGGCTTCTCACGTCGGCATTGCGGATCTCGCCTACAGTCTCTCTCACCCCCGACGAACGATTCACCAGCAGCGCTCCTTCGTGGTTGCCAATGACATCGCCTCCTTGGTCGAGCAGCTGAGCGCGCCTCGGCCTGCTGCCCCCTGGACCGTCTCCAAGAACGCGGTGCCCCGCCTCGGATTCATCTTCACGGGGCAGGGTGCGCAATGGCACGCCATGGGTCGTCAGCTCATCGAAGAATGTCCTCATTTCCGACAGACCCTGCAGAGATGCGACGCTGTTCTCCAGACCCTCCCTGATGCTCCGGAATTTTCCATCGTCACCGAGCTGAACAAGACCAAAGAGGACAGTCTCCTGGGCCAGACACTTTACTCGCAGACCATCTGCACTGCTCTGCAGCTTGCTCTCGTGGACTTGATGGAGTGCTGGGGCATCAGGCCTTCTGCCGTCGTTGGTCACTCTTCTGGTGAGATGGGTGCCGCCTATGCTGCCGGCATCCTGTCTTTTGAGAACGCCCTCGTTGCTGCGTACTACCGCGGCCGCTACATGTCAGCCGGCCGCGATGATGGCATCCGCGGTGGCATGATGGCCGTTGGTCTGCCGGAGAAGAAGTGTCTGGAAGAGCTCAAGCCCTACCAAGGGCGCCTGACTATCGCCGCCGTCAACAGCCCCTCGACCATGACCGTCTCCGGTGACGAGGACGCCATCTTGGAGCTCAAGGAGACCCTGACCGAGAAGAAGGTCTTCGTCCGCCAGCTGATCGTCAAGCAGGCCTTCCACTCCCACCACATGTTCCCCTTGGCGCCTGCTTATGAGAGTGCGCTCAATGGCAATGCGGAATTCGGGACTCAGCCTGCCAGGTGCCGCATGTTCTCCAGCGTCACCTCCAGGGTTGCTGATCACGAAAAGATGGGGGCTGCTTACTGGGCCGCCAACATGGTCCAGGCCGTCCGCTTTTCAGACGCGTTGACCGGGATCGTCCTTGATGAGCAGGACGACCAGAACATCGATGTTCTTGTCGAGATTGGTCCTCACCCTGCTCTCAAGGGCCCTGTCCGCCAGACCCTTCAGGCCCTCAAGATCGACCTTCCCTACGTCGCATCCCTCACCCGAGGCACGCCCGACTTCGAATGCCTCCTGAACATGGCTGGTACCATCTTCAGTCTGGGCTACCCAGTGGATCTGATCGCTGCCAACGAGAACTTGAGCCAGTCCTTCGAGAACACCGTCGTGAGAACGTCCACAGGATCCCGGCTCACTGACCTTCCAACCTACACCTGGGACCATCGCCGCTACTGGGCCGAGACTCGCTTCATCAAGGAGCACCGGTCTCGCCCGTTTCGACACTGCACTCTTGGCCACCTCGTCGCCGGCTCCGTTGCCAAGCATCCTCGTTTCAGGAACTATCTGCGCCTGAGCGAGCTTCCTTGGCTCAACGAGCATGTGGTTGAGAACAAGATTGTCTTCCCCGGCGCTGGATACATCAGCATGGCGATCGAGGCTATCCTGCGCACTGAAGAGTTGGAGACCGTGAAGGGCATTCATCTGAAGGACATCGTCATCAAGAATGCCCTCATTATCCCAAACAACGATGAGGGCGTCGAGATTCTCCTTGAACTCAAGCCTGTGACTCTGTCCTCCAAGAGCCACTCTGACAATTGGTACGAGTTCAAGGTCTTCTCCTACGATGAGAACACCAAGTGCACGATCCACTGCCACGGCACCATTAGCTTGGAAGCCGGCGAGTCTCAGCCGCTGGAATACACCGGCACCTACTCCAAAGGCACGTCCTTCGTCGAGCTCCGCAAGAAGACAAGCCGCTCGGTTCCTGCAACGACCTTTTACCGAAACTTGGCGGCTTTCGGTCTGGCCTACGGCGACAAGTTCCGCCTTCTCAAGGGCAACGTCGAGAGCGGCGAGGGCTTCTCCGTCTCGGATCTCGTCTTCGATCCTACTGCGCTACCCTCTGACCTCGGCGATGAGACGGTTCTGCACCCAACCCTGCTCGACTCCTTCTTCCACGTCATCTTCCACGCCGTCGAGCAGTGTCTCGGACGCTCCTTGGACGAGCCCTACGTCCCATCCTTCTTCCGTTCACTGAGGATCTCTGGTCAGTTTGTCGATTGGCGTGACACCCGCGATGTCAAGAACCTACTCGTGGGCTCTTTCACAAAACTCCCGTCTCCGCGCGTCGCCATCAGCGACATGATCATGCAGAATGAATTGGGAGAGCTTGTCATGGAGATCACCGGATTGGAAGTCACCTCCCTCGGCCGCGAGGCACCCGAGGGTCAGGGTCCCCGCACTCTGTTCTACAAGCAGCGCTGGCAGCCCAGCTTCGACATGCTCACGACTGCAAAGGGCAGGACCATCTCTGATATTGTTGACATCTTCGCTCATCAATTCCCAAACTCGAAGATCCTTCACATCACTTCTGACGTGGCTCGCACCCAGAAAGTCCTCCAACACCTTGGTGTTGACAAGCGGGAACGCCGGCGTTTTGCCTCCCTTGATGTTTGGTCCCTGGAAGAAAAAGACATCGCCGAACAATTCGATGAACTTTTTGCCTCCTCTGAGGGTCTTGTTCGTGTCGCCGAGCCAAAGGCCAATGCTTACGATCTTGTGGTCGTCAGCGAGGCCGGCGTCGACGCTGGCTCATACCTGAAGCAGAGCGGCCGCCTCATCTTTGATGGCAAGCAGGGGGTGATTCCCACTGATTGGGAGGAGACCATCTCGATCCCTGCGTTCAGTGTTCTGAAGATTGCTTCCAAGTCCTTTTCCCTTCATGCCGACTTATCCGTCGTCGTCCCTTCTAACCTACCTTCTTCTCGTGTTGCCTCCATCCTTCGAGGGATCCAGACTGTTCATCAAGGCGCAATCACGACCACTACTTTTGCCGATATCGCCTCGACTGGTGCTTCTTATTTGGATGACCACGTCGTGGTTCTCGCCGGTATCGATGAGCTCGCCTCAGAACAAACCGTCTTTAGGGGTGCCCAGAGCCTCCTCACCACTGTCGGAAAGAATGTCGTCTGGGCCACGGAAGCCGCCACTTTGGAAGCTGAACGTCCCGAAAGCGCAATGTACATTGGACTCATGCGCACTGCTCGGTCAGAGAACGACAGCATCCGCCTTGTTTCCTTCGATTTCGGGCGTGGCTCTCCTTCTAGATCTATTGCCAGCAACCTCCTCCGCCTCTTCGACACTCGCATCACCGAGGAAGAGTTCTCTGAGCGCAAAGGTGTGATGTACATCCCTCGGATTGAGGCCGATGATGATCGCAACAGCAAACTCCGCAATGGCCCGAACCAGGAGTCTCATCTTGAATCTCTCCTGACGCCGGCCGAGAGGAATCCGTTGGCCCTGAAGATCGGCAAGGTTGGCCTGCTCGAGACTCTCCACTTCGCAGAGGATACCGAGATTATGGATTCCCAACTTCGAGACAACGAGATCGAGATCGAGGTCAAGGCCTCCGCTATCAACTTCCGCGACATTGCAGCCAGCATGGGCATCATCGAGGACTTCAAGCTCGGTGACGAATGCTCTGGTGTCGTCAGCAAGGTCGGTGCCGCTGTTCGGGGCTTCAAAGTTGGCGATCGCGTAGTCGCCTGCCGTCCAGGTCAAGGTGCTCACAAGACCGTTGTCCGAAACCCCGCTTCTTGGTGCTACAAGATCCCGGACAGCATGTCCTTCGCTTACGCCACTTCCATGCCTCTTGTCCTGTGCACTGCGTGGTACGCTCTCATCGATACAGCTCGCCTGGCGCGAGGCGAGACCGTCCTTATTCATGCCGCTGCCGGTGGTGTTGGCCAGATTGCCATTCAGATCGCCCAGCGAGTCGGCGCCCGGATCTTTGCCACGGTTGGATCTTCCCAGAAGCGTAAGCTTCTGAGGGACGTGTATGGCCTTGAGGATGAACAGATCTTCTCCTCTCGAGACGTTTCTTTCGCTAGGGATGTCATGGCTGCCACCCACGGCAAGGGCGTGGATGTCGTCCTGAACAGCCTCGCTGGCCCTCTTCTCCATGCCTCTTGGAGCTGCCTTGCCCCCTTTGGCCGGTTCCTGGAGATCGGAAAGCGTGATATTCACGAAAACAGCAGAATTGGCATGGACCCCTTCAAACGTAATGTCTTGTTTGCCTCCATCGATCTCGTCACCATGTTCGAGAAGAACGAAGCCCTCGGCGCCCGTCTCTTCCAGGAGTGCTTCGAGCTCGTGGTGACCGGCGAGATTCGCGCTCCCGCCACAATAGCAGAAGTCTCGTATGGCGATGTCATCAAGGGTTTCCGCCTGCTGCAGATGGGCAAGCACACCGGCAAGATCATCCTCGTTCCCTCCCCCGACGACATGGTCCCTGTCATGAAGGGTGGGTACCGAAACTCCACCCTGTTCAGCAGCTCCAAGACTTACCTCCTCGTTGGTGGTCTGGGTGGTCTGGGCCGCACGCTCTCTCAGTGGATGGTGCGAAAGGGAGCTACCAAGCTCGCTTTCCTCTCCCGCTCCGGAGCCGACAAGCCCGAAGCGAAGGCTACTATCGACTGGCTCACTGAGCGGGGGGTCGAAGCCTGCGTTTACCGGGGCGACGTCTCGACGTACACTGATGTCAAGAACTGCATCGCCAAGATTGGACCCTCCATCGGTGGTGTCTTCCAGGCGGCCATGGTACTCCAAGACAAGCCCCTCGAGACCATGACCTACGCCCAGTGGCTCCGATGCTGCCAACCCAAAGTCGATGGAACCAGAAACCTCCACAAGGCCACACTAGGCATCGATCTCGACTTCTTCGTCTGTTTCTCATCCGTGGCAGGCATCATTGGGTCCAAGGGGCAGGCCAATTACTCTGCTGCCAACTGCTACCTCGACGCCCTCATGCGCCATCGTCGTGAGCTCGGTCTCAGCGGATCCACAATGAACGTCGGCGCCGTCAGCGGCGTCGGCGTCGTCGCCGAGAATGAGGAGCTCCAGAAGGTCATGCTGCGAATGGGCATGGACACCATCAACGAGGAGGAGCTGCTGTTCCAGCTTGAGGAGGCCATCTTCGCCGGGAAGACTGTCGCTCCTTTCTCCGCTCGCGGCGAGACTGCTCATCAAATCATCACTGGTGTTGGCTTGATCACTCCCGAAGTATACTGGTCCAGCAAGTCTATCATGCTCAACTTGTATGCCAACCACGATTTTGGTGGTGCGACGCAGTCTGACCAGGCTTCGAAGAACTTGCTGGCTGCGCTGAGTGAGCAGCCTGATCTGGAGAAGAAGATTGAGATCTTGCTGGATGGCTTCCTGGAGAAGATTGCGAATGTCCTGGACACGCCGCGCGATGCCATACTGCCCAGCAACCCGCTTTCTGCATATGGCCTCGATTCCATCGTCGCGGTTGAGTTTCGCAAATGGTTCCGCAAGGAGGTGCAGGTTGACATCGCTCTTTTCGACATTCTTGGTGCGGCATCCATTCAGGCTCTTGTCTCTAAGACGGCTCGCATGCTCAACGCCACCTCCGCGACCAAGGAGAGCAAGACTGAGAAGACTGAGAAGAAGGCTGCGGAGAAGGAGGAGAGCGAAGAGGAGAGTCAGATCTCCGCAATGGCCAGCGGCCAGCTGGAGAAGATCAAGCGCCCCAGTGTTGTACCCCTTTCTACTTTCCAGTCTCGACTTTGGTTCGTTCACAGCTTCCTCGAAGACAAGTCATTCCTCAACCTGCCCATTGTTCTCCGCATCAAGGGCAAGCTTGACTACGCTGCGCTGCAGGGGACCATGCAAGAGCTTGCTGCTCGGAATCCTGCTTTCCGCACTGCCTACTACGAGGGTGATGACTTTGCTGTCCAGGAAGTCCTCGAGGACTATGACTTTGGACTTGATGTGAAGGATCTTTCCGGGGAAGATGATGTGGAGGGGGCATTCCAGGAATACGTCGACTACAACCGCAAGATTGAGATGAACGTCAAGGAAGGTGAAGTTGCGAGCTACTCTCTTGCTAGGCTCGGGGAGGAAGACTGGGCTTTTGTCGGCATGATCCACCACATCTCCATCGACCGCGGTAGTCTCTTCCCCATGATGAACCAGTTCGTCAGCATCTACGACGCGATTCGCGCCGGCAAGGATGTCTCGACCGTGGCCTCCCCGAGTTTCGACTACATCGACTTCACTCTCTGGCACAACGCGCGGTTGGCTTCTGATCTCATGAAGCCTGAACTGGATTGGTGGCGCAACACCTTGGCCGGTGTTCCGCAGTCGAGCAAGGTCCTACCCTTCGCCAAGGGAGAGCGGCCCATGCGCAACGATCCTCGACGGGAGAAAGTCTTTGCGAACTTGGGTGCCAAGCTGTTTGCCCGGATGAAGCGCATTGCTGCTCAGTACGGCGGGACTCCGTTCCACTTCGTGCTCGCTGCTTTGCGTGCTTTCATCTATCGGTACACCGAGGAGAAGGATCTCGTTCTTCTCATGGTGGATGGAAACAGGCCTCATCCTGATACGGAGCCTCTGATGGGTTTCTTTGTGAACCTTGCTCCTGTCCGATGCAACGGTAAGTTCACACTCTTCACTACTGCCTTCTTGATCTGCTGACCCCTTTCATAGATGATTGTGAAGTACCCTTCGACCAGTTGTTCCAGGCCACCAAGAACCGGGCCCTCGAGGCCATGGCTCACAGCGGCGTTCCTTTCGATACGATCGTCGATCTTACTGGGGTCAGGAAGACGAGCAGTCACATGCCTGTTGGCCAGATCGCAGTCAACTACCAGATCCACGGCACTGCTCCCAAGTACCAGACCTGCGACTTCACGGTCGACAGCATCGAATCCGACGACATCCCCACGGCTGCTGATATGCAGCTCGAGGCCCTCGAGACGGCTGAACACAGCCTCGGCCTCAAGATCGAATACGCGACTGCCTTGTACCGCGAGTCCGACATGGAGCGCTTCATCGACAACTTCAACACCTTCCTCACAAGCTGCATCAAGGACCACCGCCAACCCATCGACGAGATCAACATGTGCGGGCCGCTCGAGCTTGACTTCCTGAAGAAGAACTACTGGAACATGGAGACCAAGCCAAACCAGTGGGAGGGACAGGGCGTCATTGATGTAATTACCCACATGGCAAGACAGAACCCCCAAGCCACGGCGATAAAAACTTCTGACGGCTGCAGCGCCACGTACAGACAGCTCGTGGCGAACGCGGAGAGCGTCGCCTCTGAGCTCCTCGAGGCCGGGGCGACTCCCGGTGGCCGAATCGGGATCATCGCCCTCCCCGGCGTCGAGGCCATCACCGGCATGCTGGGAGCCCTGATG
Source organism: Escovopsis sp. Ae720 (assembly GCA_003055925.1). NCBI lineage: Eukaryota > Fungi > Ascomycota > Sordariomycetes > Hypocreales > Hypocreaceae > Escovopsis > Escovopsis sp. Ae720. The sequence continues at coordinate 304,494 of NQYQ01000008.1, read as the reverse complement.
ACTGGGTCCTGCTATGTCGCCCTCGACACCGACTTCGCCCACGATCGACTGGCTTTCATGCTGGCTGACTCTGGCGCCGGGCACCTTCTTGTCGGATCGGGACAAGATGGCCTGGCCGCGGATTTGCTTGCCAAGATGGATGATGCCCCGAAGCTGATTCGAATCGACGATGCTGTTGGGACTGGTAGGACAATTTCTCAACCAAGGCGGAGACAGCCCGAGGACCCGTTTTACATGATTTACACTTCTGTGAGTGGATGGCACTCCTTCTTCACTTGATTGCATTTCCTTCTATTTATCTCAAGGAGGACGTAGTAGATCTGACAACGATGCAGGGAAGCACTGGCACCCCCAAAGGCGTTGTGCTCAGCGAATCAAACACACAATCCATGCTCAGCGTCCTGAATAGGGACTACAACTTCACTCCGGAGGACAACTTCCTTGCCCATACGACTACTTCCTTTGATCTTTCTGTTGTTCAAATCTTTGGTGGCCTCACTGCCGGCGCAACTGTCTCCGTCGCATCATGGGAGACCCGCAAGGACCCGTCCGGCTTGGCTGATTTCATGGCGAGGGAAAACGTCACAGTCACCTATTTCACTCCCACCCAATTCTCTCTCTTGATGGAGTTCAACGAGGCCGCCCTGAAGGAATGCTCAAAGTACAGGGTCGCATTCTTTGCCGGAGAGCGGCTGCCGGTTCGCGTTGCCAGGGCCTTCTACGACCTAGGAACCCCAGCCACCGTCTACAATACCTGGTCCCCATCCGAGCTTGTCGTCCAGACATCTATCAGCAAAATCGAATACCCAGAGGAAGGAGTCGTGAGCCTGCCTATCGGATACCCCATGGACAATTGCCGCCACTACCTGCTCGATGCGAAGGGCAACCCTGTCCCCTTTGGTCAGATAGGCGAGCTGGTAGTCGGTGGTGCGCAGGTTGGCGCGGGATACCTCAACCGTCCTGAAGTCAATGCCAAGTCCTTTGTCACGGATCCATTCGCTTCCGAGGATGACCGCGAGAGGGGCTGGGACAGGATGTTTAAGACTGGTGATCGCGGTCGCTTCCGCTCCGATGGACAGCTCGAGTTTCACGGCCGAATTGCGGGTGACAAACAGATCAAGCTGCGCGGCTACCGTATCGATCTGGGAGAGGTCGAGCAGGTCATCTACAAAGCGTCGCAGGACGTGAAGACTGGTGGGCTCGCCGACATCGCCGTGGTGGCGCGGGCCATCGACGCTTCCCAGGAGTTGCAGCTCGTCGCCTATCTCGTCCCCAAGGCCAGCATTGCAGATGAGAACGAGAGGATAGCCACGGTCTCCCATCTCCACCGCAAGATCAAACCTCTTCTCAACTACTACATGCTGCCGAACGGATACCAGTTTCTTAACAAGCTGCCGGCCACCCTTGGCGGCAAGGTCGACCGTCGAAACCTCCTTGAGCGCAAGCTCAAGCTTGTTTTCCCAAACTCCATCATCCTCCGAACCAAGACCTTGGATTCTGTCAATGGCGACAAGCCCGCTGCTACGATAGCTTCGTCAGCTGATCTCGAAGCCTCCATCCTGAACCTCTTCCGCTCAACTCTCAGCTGTGAGGTAGGACTTGACGATTCCTTCTTCGAGAAGGGTGGCAACAGCATTCTGCTCGTCCGCCTCCAAGCCAAGATCAAGAAGCAATTCAAGATCGCCCCTCCCCTCCCGGTCCTCATTCGCGATCCTACGGCTGCCGCCGTCTGCGCCTTCATCCGCCGGCAGAAGGGCAGCGACAGTGGCAAGAAAGGCGGGTTTGAGAGCATCATCAGCTGGAACGTCGAGACCAACCTCCCCAACACGAGCCAATACACCTCACGCTATGGCATGTCCCGGGTCGACCGTGACGACCTCCAGATCATCCTGCTCACGGGCGCCGAGTCCTTCATCGGGATCCACCTGCTGAACGAGATGCTGCGCAGCAAGCCTGACGCTACTATCCACGCCCTCGGCTCAACGGAAAGGCTGAACATGTCCACCATCATCTCTCTCCTGAACAAGCACGACCTCCTCGGGGGTTCGCTTACGGAAGAGCACGTCCGCACACGGGTCAAGGTCGTCCCCGGCCAACTAAACCAAGCCGGTTTCGGGCTCTCCAAGTCGGCGTTCCGGGAGCTCGGTCAAAGTGTCCAAGCCATCTACCACCTCGGCGGGCACGTCTCCCTGCTCAAGACGTACTCCTCCCTCAAGGCCACGAACGTGACGCCCATCTTCGACATCATCCGCCTTTCGGGCATGGGCGCGCAGCTCTCGAACATCCACTACCTGTCTACCTGGTCCGTCCCTCACCTGCAGACATGGAACGCCTCCAAGCGCACTCACAAGAACATCATCGCGGCCGAGGTCGACAGCGCGCACTTCGAGCCCCCCGCCGAGGACGAGTCCGGATACTTCAAGACGAGATGGGTCGCCGAGAACCTGCTCACCAAGGCTGCCCAGCGCGGCTTCCCCGTGAGCATCACCCGCGCCTCCGCCGTCACCGGCGCCTCCGGGGGAAACGGCACGCTCGACGCCGGCGACGAGTTCACGATGCGCATCGTGATCAGCATGATCGAGGCCGGCGTGGTCCCGCAGATCGGGTCGCCGTCGCACCCCAGCTTCGCCGTGGACGTCATCCCCGTCGACTGGCTCGTGTCGAGCCTGTTCACGCTCACGTCGCGGCGAGATGCGCTCAGCTCCGAAGATCCCTCGACCGCGGCTGCCGCGCCGCATATCTACCACATCAACAACCCGCGGCCGCTGAAGCTGGTCGATCTCGCCCCGATGATTGAGGATCTGAGACCGGATGCGGGCCCCGCGAGGGTCGTCTCGATGGAGGAATGGTTCGCGGACTTGGAGGCTGGTGCGAGGGGGGGCGACGACGTGGTGGGAGTGCTCAAGAGCGCGGTGCTGAAGCAGTACCTGTCGACTGGGGTGGTGATGTTTAGCCTGGACGGCACGAGGACGCGGGAGATCTTGGAGTCGTTGAGGCCGGGTGCGACGGGGGGGTGTCCGGCAGTGGACAAGGAGTTTCTGAACGCTCTGTGGCAGCGGATGAGGAAGACGGAGATGGACTTTGAGGCTTGAGTGTCTTTGGAGACTTGAATGTCTTTGGGGGGTCCTTCGATGGCTGTTGAGGGGGGCTGGCATACCGGGTCACGAGGATTATTTTGTTTTTGGTGTTTCTGATGTTCAAAATTTGTCATTGTCATCTCTTCCTTCTGATCATTGTCATCTTTTTCCCTATTTTCATTCTGATCTTCACGCAAAGCAAAGAGACCGAGCACATAATAGAAACCGACCGAGCACGCAAATGGACCACCGCAGTGTCATGAACCCCTGATCACTCAAGAATATCAGCCAATGGATCATGCATCACAGAACCCTACAGCGCTTCAAATAGAACAAAGTTCAAGAAAGATATAAAAAGAAAGGCTGAGTAAAAAAAAAACATACAACAGCCGGTGTTCGCTGGTGGTCACCCACCCAACTACTAATCTGCCGGTCAGTGGCTTGTCTATGGGGGAGCGGACGGGACCCCGAATTCTCCACTGCCTGTGGTCGTATGTGCCAGTTTCTCACGCAGATTGGATCATATAGGACTGTGCTACTTCTGGTCTGGGGAGCATGATGACGCGCATTCGATGCATGCCAGGGCTGTCGAGCGTGAGGATGACGATGACGATGTTTCCATTTGGATGTTGACCTTTTTTTTTATTTTTTTTTTCATGGAGCGCCGGTGTCTTTGACGTGAACTGATTTGGATTTGATGATTGAAAATTATTCTCTAGTACCTAGTATTGATGCAAAGAATCTACCTGTGACGTACTATGCAAAGGGTGTAAAGTTGGTAGTATGTACATTTTACTGTATGTTTGTTGTATGGCTCTGAGAATGAAGAGAGAGAAAATGAAGAAAGGAAATGAGCCAACCTCGTATCGAAAGGAATATGATGATGTTTACAAAATAACATAGAGTTGTGTAAATATGGATGGGGTCGGGATGGTCTGTAGCGCACGCCCTCAGTCGTCGTGGAGATCGTCGTCGTCGTCGTCGTCGTCGTCGTCGTCATCGCTGCTCGCAAGGTCCACGCGCTTCTTCTCCATCTCATCATCCATCATCTCGCGATACGTGCTCCAGCTCAGCGCCAGGAAGGCGCAAACGATGAAGGCCCCGCCAAGCAGGCTCGCCGACGTCGGAGGCCTCCCGGTGATGCGCCAGTCGGCGAGCGCGATGATGAAGATGGTGAGGAGGGCGGAGACGGAGGAGAGGACGGGGGAGGTGAGGGAGATGAGGATGAGGAAGGAGGCGCTGAAGGTTGCGTTTGCGAGGACGGCGACGAGGATGAGGCGGCAGGTGGGCGCGTCGGGGATCTCGAAGGGCTCGATGCCGAGGGCGTGGAGGGGCAGGAGGGGCAGCCAGAGGAGGGCGAGGGTGAAGAGGCCGATGCAGGATGCGAAGAAGTTGCTGAAGGCCATGGCGCGGCCGGGGGACATGCTGGCGGGCCCGCAGGCGAGGCGCTTGTAGAGGACCTCGTAGAGGCCGTAGAGGACGGAGCCGACGCCGATGATGATGTTGCCGAGGAAGCGGGCGGCGGGGTCGGAGCCGGGGCCGGATGCTATGGCGCTGGGGTTGGCGCTGGCGGGGTCGTTGGGGTCGGGGTCTGCGCCGTCGCCGTACGCCACGATGAGCACGCCGACGATGGCGACGAGGACGGACAGCGACTTGTCGAGGCGCAGGGGCTCCTTGAGGATGGGCACGGAGAAGGCATAGGCGAAGAAGGCGGAGCAGTTGTAGATGGCGGTCAGGTCGCTCGGGGTGGTCATGCTGACGGCGACGTACCAGCTGAGCCCCGCGACGGTGAGGGCGCAGGTGAGCAGCGCGGTGGTGCGGAGGAGGTAGCGGGCGGAGCGGGCGGCGGGGCGCGCGACGCCGAGGACGTCGAGGGTCTGCAGCTCGACCATGAGCGCCGAGGAGCGCAGGGAGTGGACGTGGCGGCGCCAAAAGACGGGCCAGGGCAGGGCGCGCTTGTGGACGCGCAGGACGAGCAGCTGGACGGGCCAGACGAGGGCCCAGGAGCCGTGGGTGATGAACATCATGCAGTAGGCCTTTTGCCAGCCCAGCTCGCCCTGGATGTAGGCGCTCAGCTCCGTCTGGACGCAGAAGGAGACGAGGCCGATGGCGAGGAAGACGGCGGCGTAGGTGTAGCGCTGGTTGGCGGAGGCGGCGGCGGCGCGGGCCGGGCTGCGGCTGCGCATGGCCGAGCGCCTAGAGGGCAGCATTGCGGTGGCGGCAGTGATGTTGTTGCTGTTGTTGGAGAGGGCTGTACTCGTCGTCGTCGTCGTCGTGTTTTGGGACCTGCTGCTCGTAGGATCGTGGAGGCTGGAGGCGGAGGAGGAGGAGAGGAAGGAGGTCGAGGAGGTGTTGTTGTTGTTGTTGTTATTGTTGGTGTTGGCGGCGCGGTACGGTGCTGCAGGAGACCGGCCGCGGCCCTGCTTGTCGTGGAGCCCGCCCGCGTTCCTGTCTGCGGTACGAGCAGGGGCATCGAGGGAATGCGTCTCGTCGGGGTCCTTGTAGTAGCTGAGGCTGTCGTGGCTGTCGTCGCTGAGCAGGGGCACGGTTGGCTGTCCCTCTGGATGTTCGGGGTAGAACTCGGGGCGGCGAGTGCCTGGCGCCATGATGGGATCTGAGGTGCTTCTTCTCTATACTTTTTTTCCCTGCCCTTTTTTTTTTCCTCCCGCTTCTCCAATTCCTCTTCTTTATTTTTCTTTCTTTCTTTCTTTCCCTCCTCGTGCTTTTTTGTCTTCCGCTCTAGAATTGGCTGGCTCGCTGGTGCTGTTCAGGGACTGGTTCGAGATGGAGGGCGTTGAGACACGCGCACGTGGCTGAGTCTGCACGATCGACGGGAGGGCTGCGCGAGGGAAGACGACGAGGATGAAGACGAAGACGATGCTTTTGCTGATGCTGATGCTGATGCTCTGATGCTCGAAGATGAGACGGCATGCGAGACTGATCAAGTCGAATGGAAGATGACTTGCTGTCGCTGAATCTCAATGGAAGTCAAGTCAGAATCGTGGCATCAATCGAGCAAGCAGGAAGAGGGATGGACAGGAGGTTTGGAGCGAACCAGGAAAAGCGTGGACGAGTCGGAAGAAGTTGAAGAAGTTGAACTTGAACAACTTGTACTCGTAATCAATCTTTCTCGTACTCGTAACAGTCGATCATGATTCCATGGATTGATAGATCAATGTGTTCTGGCCAAGAACATATACGGAGTACGGAGAAGATGAATGAATGGATTGGATGGATTGATCGTGCAATCAAGGATCCATCAAGGATCAACATGGATGGCTTCGTGATTAGAGGGTCTCAGGAGGCCCCCCGTACTAAAACAAGGAGAGACATGGGGTCCCGGCGAGCTGTTACGGAGTCCGGTTAGCACCTCGCAGATCAGATCCCTGGATTGGATCGGATGGATGGATGGATCCATCATGGATCGATCAATTGAGATGCATTGATCTTGCAGAGAGAGAGTATCACTCATCATCCATCAATCCATCCATCCATCATCCATCCATCATCCTCAATCGCCTCCCCGGACCATCTCTGTGAACAGTACGGTAAATGTACCTCGCACTGTCATCATCATCCGCTCCATTAGTATCTCGAAGGCATCAAAATGTCCAATCACAGCCCCCCAAAACGACAGAAATACTATGTACGAGTACTACGAGTACTTCATTACCTACTACTCGGCACTCCGCAGTACAGAATCACACTGTACTCGGCAGCATCCGGTACTACTATTACTACTAGTACTAAGTAGCTGGAAGACGCGGAAGCTCATCTTGAGTACATCAATACCAGTATATTGGTGCAAAATGGATGAGTTCTATCTTGATGTCTCCGAGCCCATCCAGGAATAGTAGTAGTAGAATCCATGGGCCCGGCCCGCGCGGAGGATCCGGCCCGAGAGTTGACCTCATCATGGCCCGAAGCATGCGGGACAAGAGATCCATCCCACTGGTTCCATCGATGGATGCCAGCCCAGTCCAATACAATGGATCGATTATTCGGAGTGCAACATCATCGACAAGAAGATGATCCCGGATTCGGTTCGGTCACAAAGGCTTGAAGTGCGTGCCAGTGCAATATACCTGACAGAGACTTGCTTCTTACGTGATCCAATCACCATTCACAAAGTAATGTCCATGTACTCCGTACTCCATGGAACACTGCCCCTTTGGGTAAAAAAAAAAAAAAAAAGTTCCTCGAATAGCATCAAGTCAAAACACCATCTAGAATCGCTTATCCTTCCACTCGTACTCGTACTCGTACATACATTCCCCATACAAGTCTTTCTTTTTCAAAATATCACTACAGGTATGTATGGGGAAATCTCCACCTGCACATGTACGAGCACGACCACCACCACTGCAGCAGACATTCGCCAAACCGGGGCCAAGACGCCCGCCAAGCCTCTCAAGGGGCTGCTGCGTCCCGCCAAGAGGAGCACCTGATGCGTCCGAGGCGCAGCACGCGAGCACCTCTCCATGCATGTCTCGACTCGCCGTGCTTCTAGATGCGCCTTGGAATCTTCACGTCTTCAGTGGCCATCAGCGGCCATCAGCGGCCATCAGCGGCCATCAGTGGCCATCCAGACACCTCTTCCTTCACCTCTCAGGGGCTCCGGCACACATTGTCGGGGAAGAAATCAAAATCAGTCCCAACTCGTACTCCGCCTGTACCTGTATGCAGGATTCTCCGTGCTCGTAGATTGTGACGTATATTTGCAAACATATACTGGCTTCTCCTCTACTCGTAGACCAACAATGTAGACGGCGAGAGTGAGGACCCCTATTTGGCGTTGGCCCCGAAGATCGCCTCCTTGGGGTCGTACGTGTACACCAGGTTGCCGTGCCAGTACGGCACGCTGTTCGACTTGCTAATCGTCCACGCATCCTCGAGCGCCTTGACCACCTCCTCCGGCAGAGGCCCCTTCTCGATCGCGTCCAGGTTCTTGCCGACCTGCTCCGCGCTCGACACGCCCATGAGGATGCCGTCGTTCCCGTCCACCACCCTCAGCCCGGAGTGGTGCACGAGCCAGCGGAACGCAATCTCGATCATCGTCAGCCCGGCCTTGTCGGCCGCCTCCTCGACCACCTTGAGCGCATCAAACGTGGCGTCGCGGAAGTAGCGATCGCGGTACGTGCCGCCCATCCACGGCGAGCGCGCCGAGAAGCGGCCCGAATCCGGGACCACGTCCCTGCTCTTGACCTTGCCCGAGAGCAGGCCGCCGCAGATCGGGTTGTAGACGACGATGTCGAGGCCGTACCGGCGGCACGCGACGAAGAGCTCCTTCTCGATGTTGCGGGTGAGGCAGTTGTACATGCCCTGGTACAGGGTCGGCCGGACCCACCCGTTGTACTTGCAGGTCAGGACGATCTCGGCGACCTCGTGCGCCGCGAAGTTGCTGATGCCAAAGATGCCGAACTTGCCCGCCTTGTGGAGACGGTCCATGGCCTCGAGCGTCTCCGCAAACGGCACTGTCCGGTCTGCCTGGTGCAGGTACAGGGTCTACAGGGGTCCGTTAGCAACCTGTGTACTCGTATGTATGTACGAGGACTCGCATGTAATAAAGGACAGCAAATCGTGCTGGGGGATGACTCACGTCGACATAGTCCGTTCCCAGTTCTTTCAGGCTCTGCTCAACAGACTCGATGACCTTTTCTGCCGAGTTCGCGCCGGGGCCGTTGGGGTAGACGACCTTGGTGGCCATGTTGAGCCCCCTCTCCTTCCAGCCGGCCCCGCGGGTAAAGGCCTCCTGCTCGCCGCCCAGGTAGACGCGCGCGGTGTCGACCTCGCTGTAGCCGCGGGCCTGGTAGGCATCGAGGACGTCCTTGAAATCTTCCTGGGTGAGGATTCTGGCGCCCCTCTCGGCGAAGGTGCCGATGTTCATGAGCCCCAGGACCACGCGGGGCTTCTTGGACTGCACGATGAGGGGCATCTTGACAGAACAGAGGGTTGCGGTCTTGGAGAAATGTGTCGGGCAGAGACGGAAAATCGGGGATCGTATCAGTCAATGTAGGAGGAAAGGCGAGGTCGATCGATCGATGCAAAGTGGCGACAGCTTGAGATTCAGCTCGGACGGCGGCATCGCTCCTTCTTATAGTCGAGCGTGGTTCCTGCCATGGCGTGCTGCTTCCAACCGAGCTGATTTATGCAAAGTTATCCATCCATCCATCCATCCATCTATCCACCCATCCATCCATGATCCATCAACTCCGAGTCGATTCCGAGTCGATAGTACGGCTAGTACGAGTACGAGTGCATACATGACCAAGCACGGAAAATGCATACTGTACTCCGTAACCATCAACTGGAAGAGCCTTTTGAAGGTGGCAGTGGAGAATGTCAGGTCAATCCATAGCGGTACTCCAAGTCGTGCCCTCGGCAACAACTTGTTCTCGTTAAAAGTCGAGCTAGGAAAATAGGTACCTCCTCGCTCCGCGCGTTTAGCAAAGACTGTCAAGTATCTGATCCTAGATAGGTACACCGTCGGATGGAGATAAGTCGCCTAACTTTGTTGGAAGTCGTGACTCACATCAATTGATGGATTGATCAATGAATTGATTGATGAATTGAGGTCCTCGTTTCAAGCGCCATAAGGGATTCGGGTTTGAACTATCAACGGCCCAGGTCTGGATCCTGTCCATTTCTTGAAGCCACCGCTCCATGGGGTCTGTCATCGCGGGGTCTGTCATCATGTTATCCGCCAGCCATTGCCTCCACCATCCCAGAGTTTCGGTCTTTGGGCCAGATTAACTCCGGGTTGCTCCTCGCATGCTACGGAGTACCCGCACTTTACAGAGTATCTCCATCCTCATGGGAGCGGGATTGGACGCCTCGCGAGCACCACTGAGCACCAGAACTGACTGCGGGGGCAACAGTGGGGTGCAGATGCGTGCAGGTAAAGGCTCACATGGAGCTTTCAAACGTCAGTCTCTCTATGCTCGAAAGTGTGGATTGGGATGTTTGCTGCTACACTAGCACTCGTACGGAGTAGTACTCGTAGCTTTGGACTCTGCCCACCATCAGTGTCCGGCAATGGCACCAGCAGTCTCAGAATCTAGGTATTAAGCGGAGCTACTACGGAGTACGGAGAACAGCCATCAATGCTCCGAACCGATGGTGGTCTCCCTGATTGAATGAATGAATGAGATCAATCATGCGTCCAGACGGCTGTAGATCAGTCCAGCCTCTCGTGGACAGCTTGAGTTCAACGTGCTCTTTGGGCAAACTTGAACCTCCAGACGTTTGGAAGCACCAGGCATTGATGATCTCGACCACATTGGAGCTGCGGTTGACTTCAATCTTCTACTCGGTATAGGGTAGGCTGCTTGCGCCGAACATATTGACATCAATTGCACGATCTCATTCAATCCAGCATCACATGACAGGGCACATGCACTGGTCCTAATGGCAGAAGGGAGCACTCGTCTTCAATTCGTCCTGGTTTCCGTCCTCGATCCCGATTGTCGAACATTACAAGTAAGGCAGGGACGGGATTTGGGACTCATTGGAGATCGACCATGACAGATGGGACGAGAGCACGGAGTTGAGTCTGGATCGGATACCGGCACCTCCTGGAGTTCTGGATGGGCTCAAAGAGGTTCTCCAAACTTAAGACTGCGGAGTCGACCAAGGCTTGGTCTCGTCCTCGTACTCGTACTGATGAATTACACTGAAGTCCACAATTGATCGATTGAATCAAGAGCTATAATTCATTGATCCATTAGACACGTGCCCTATTTCCGCACATATGCTGGTCATCTCCAATCTCCCATGGATCACTCCAAATGTCCACACTCCGCGTTGTTGGTGGAGCTCAATTCAATCCATCTCTCGCGGCCGGAGAATCCCCGGGCCAAGGTGACCACCTACCCTACACTCGCCTCACCGGCAGAGCTCAATTCTATTCCGCACTTTGGCTTTCCAAGTCTCGAGTCTCGAGATCAGCACGATCGGTTGAGGCATCACACCTCATGCTCCCATTCGAAGCTTCCACGCGGCGCGAATCCCCTTCACCAATCCGGAGAGCTCACCCACGGCTCGCCCAGTCCGAGAGCCATGATCCAGTGCGTCGTCCCTGTTCCATACCCCGTGCACAACCTCGCAATTGATCAATGGCTGACCCGCGTTATCGGCCCTTGGCGCCGCCGCCGCCGCCGCAGACCTGCAAAAATCCCATAACCGTTTCTCCACCATCACCATGAGGGCGAACTTGGCCCGCCATGGCCGCCGCTTGCAGCTCGCCGCCCGCCAGACACGCGCGGCATCGACCTCCTCCTGCGCCGCCTACGCCGTCCCGTCCCGCCGCCGCCGAGGCGGCCCTCCCCCGCCGCTCCCGAGCCCCGCGTCCGCGTGCGCGCCTGCGCCGCCGTCGTCGTCGTCCTGCCCGCGCACCTTCCGGAGGACCTTCCTCGACGGCATCTTCGAGAAACCGCCCCGCGAGGTCAGGGCGCCCGAGTACGAGCCCGGCTGGATGCAGATCATGGTGTGGAGGAGCCGCATGCTCGAGCACGTCCGGCCCCAGTCGCGCAAGGAGCTGCGCGACGCCTGGAAGCGCCTGATGGAGTTCAAGCTGCGGCACAGGATACCCCTCAACAGCACCCAGGCCCTGCAGTGCCGCCGGCTGCTCGAGTACCTCGTCGAGTCCCGGGAGGACGGCGACGCCGAGCTCTCCGGCAACGAGATCTCCATGGCGCGCCAGATCCTCGCCGACATCGAGCCCTACGAGCGCAGCCAGAACCACCTCGACTTCGCAAAGACGCTCCACGACGTCTGGGCCCAGGGCCACTACGCGCGCGCGCCCCGCAGCCAGGCGCTGCCCTGGGGCTTCCTCGTCCGGGCCATGTGCGCGTACGGCGGGTCGCGCGAGGGCCTGCGGCTCTTCCTCTCCAAGTGGACCGAGCCCGAGTACGCCGCCTACCTGGCGGAGAAGGACGACACCCTCCTCGAGGCCGTGGCGCGCGGGCTGGCGAGGGAGGGGATGGAGGAGGAGCTCCTGGAGCTGGCCCAGCACGTCGAGCGCCAGGGCGGATCGTGCGGGCCCGAGATCCAGGCGATCGTGGTGGAGTTCTACGCGCAGAGGGACAGGGTCGCGGAGACCCAGCACTGGTTCGGCAAGTTCCCCTCCCCCCGGCCAGAGGTCTTCCGGACCATCGCGTCGTTTGCGATGCGCAACGACCTGCAGCAGTGGGCGGCAGACGTCCTGCTCCAGCACGGGCAGATGCTGCCGCGGAAGAAGCACTGGGACGTCCTCTTCCAGGCGATCCTCATCACGGGAAGGGGCCTGGAGGAGGTGGACACCCTCATGTCCCACATGATGCACCGCCAGGTCGGCATCGTGCCGGACATCGCCACCATCAACGGGCTCCTCGGAGTGGCGGCCGAGACGGGAGACGCACCGCTGGCGGAGGAGATCCTCGCGCTGGCCGCGTCAAAGGACATGGCGCCCGACGGCGAGACGTTCCTGATCCTCATGCGGCTGCGGCTCCGCACCGGCGACCTGGCGGCCTTCAAGGCGGCGCACGAGGAGGTCAAGCACCTCGAGCCCTGGACCGAGTACGTCAAAAAGGGCCTCCACGCCGACTACCGCCGCCTGACCAACGAGTACCTCGCCGCGCTCTGCGCGCAGCCGCGGCCCGACTTCCAATATATCTCCTCGCTCCTCGAATCGATCGACGAGGAGCAGCTCCGCCTCGCGCCCGCCACCGTCGCGACGCTGTGCCTGCGCTTCCTCGAAAACGACCAGCACTTCGAGGTCATGGACCTCCTCGCCGCGCACTCCTTCCTCTACAGCGAGGCCGAGCGCGAGCTCGTCCAGGACGCCTTCGTCGGCTTCTGCCTCGCCCCCGCGACCAGCACGAGCCGCGCCTGGGCCGCCTACCAGCTCCTCTACCAGTTCTTCCAGGACACAAGCCCGGACAGGCGCGTCGAGCTCATGGGCGGCTTCTTCGCCCGCCGCCGGCCCGACATGGCCGCGCAGGTCTTCGGCCACATGCGCGCCCACCGCGACAAGGCATACCACCCGCGGCCCCCCACCTACGTCCGCTGCCTCGAGGGCTTCGCGCGCCACCCGGACCCGGACGGCCTCGACATGGTCCACAACATGCTCAAGATGGACGTCTCCGTGCAGCCCTCCACCCGCCTCTACACGGCCCTCATGCTCGCGTACACCGCATGCGGCAGGCCCCTGCTCGCGCTCGACTTCTGGCACGAGATCACACAGTCGCGCGAGGGCCCATCGTACGAGAGCCTCGAGGCCGTCTTCTGGGCCCTCGAGCGCAAGCCCGGCGGGCACGCCAAGGCGCGTGACCTGTGGGACCGCATCGAGCGGATGGACCTCGAGCTCACCCCGGGCGTGTACAATGCGTACATCGGGGCCATCGCCGGCAACGGGAACGAGAAGGAGGTCAGGGGGCTGGTGGCCAAGATGGCGCACGCCGTCGGGTCAGAGCCGGATGTGATGACGTGAGCATTCTATATCTTTCCTTTTTTTTTTTTTTTTTTTTTTTTTTCCTTCTCCTCCCCCTCCAAAATCATATTGATGTGAGGATCATTCTGGCTAACACTGCGCAGAATCGGTATAGCATACAACGCCCTGCCGACCCGAGACCTCCAGACCAACTTCGAAGAATGGGCCAAGCCCCGGTATCGCGAAGCATGGGCCGCTCTCCTCAAGCTAGGCCGCCAGATGACAGAGTACTCACTATGTCAGTTCCGCATACAGCGGCCCCTGAAAGCGTAATACTGAAAAAAAATGAAGTAAAAATCAAAAATCAAAAATCAGCAGCATCCCTCGTGTGTGCCGATGGCAAACGCGCGTCTCCCATTGAAAATGTGAAAAAAAATAAAATGGAAATCTATGCATGAAGCCCACAAACCCGGCTATTGTACATGCGCGGAACCGAACCCCCCCTTCCCCCGAAAGCCAGCCATGCCGTCGTAAGATTATATTTTGTGTTGTACCGAGTGCGAGTATGTACGGAATGCGCGCCACGAGGGGTCCTCACCTCCGCGACGGGAAGAAGCGCTCGCGGAGCATCTCGGGGTGGTCGTGGATTGTCGGGTACAGGCCCATGCCCTGCACCCTGCGGATCATCTTGGCGATCTTGCGCTGGTTGACGGGGCGCAGGGACGTGCCCTGGGAGTGGATGATCTGGCCGGACGAGGACGTGAATTCCTGCACGAGCGAGAAGTTCTGCCAAAAGGTCAGCAAGCGGCTTTTCTCTCTCTCTCACACACACACTCCCTCTCCCTCTCTCCCTCTCTCTCTCCCTCTCTTTCCCCCCCTTTTGTCTCCCACATAACGGTATCCGCCGCGGGGGACGGAAAAGGGTGAAGGGGGGGGCAACAACCCAAAACCCACCTTGTACATGTCCAGGGGCCGCAGCCCCAGCGTGTCCACGACGTCCGCCCTGCGCGGGGACCGCTTGCGCCACTTCTGCATCTCGACGGGGCTCATGTCATGCGGCGAGTACACGTCGCCGGCGTCCCACCGGCGCGGCATCTGCTTGAGGTAGTCGTTGGAGTTCTTGACGTTCTTGAGGAGCTCGAGGTGCGCGAGCTTGTCCTGGGTGGCGGACTCGGCGCGCTGGCCCCACCGGTTCGTGGTGAGGTTGAGGAGGCGCGAGGCGGCTTCGCCGGCGTTGATGCTGGGCCTGGAGGAGGGGCTGTTGGGGTTGCTGCCGAGGCTGCCGTCCCTTTTGTAACCGCCGCCCCTGTTGTAGTTGCTGTCCCTGCTGTAGTTGTTGTTGTAGTTGTTGAAGTTGCGCCGCTCGGAGCCGAGGCCGGCGAGGTCTTTGCTGGAGGAGGAGGAGGAGGAGGAGGAGGAGGAGGAGTAGTATGCGGGGCGCGGGGTCGATGCGGATGAAGAGGGCGCGGGGGTTGTGGAGAGTGCGCGGGAGAGGGGTGCGCGGAGGACGCTGGGGGTAGGTCGGAGAGGCATTGTCGGGGATGTGGATGCCGTGTGCCTGATGCGATTGTGGTGAACGGCGATGGAAGATGCTGTACTCGCACAGGTACTGAAGAATGGCGGTCGCGGTGGTGTCGGTGGTTGATGAAGATGGTGATCAAGATGATGATCAAGATGATGATTGATGGTTCGAGAGGCGCGATTGGACGTTGGAGATTTTCGGGAGGCGCGCGGAATCAAATCCGCGCCCGCCGTCTGGGCCCCACTTTAATTTTTCTGGAGGGCGATTTCGCCTCGAGACGCTTCGGGATCGCCATCGCCAAATTGCACATCCGCATATTCTCGAACCATTCTCGATTTGCGCGCTTCACGGTCCACAGACTGTCCCATCGTTCGTGTCGCATCGAATTGAATCTCTTCGACTTCGAGTCCGCACCAGAGACCGTTGATCCCCCGCCACCCAGCCCGCCATGGTCCGCAAACTCAAGTATCACGAGCAGAAGCTCCTCCGCAAGACCGACTTCATCACATACAAGCAAGACGAAGGCCACCGCGACAAGGCCGTCCGACGGCGCTACATGATACAGAAGCCCGAGGACTACCACTCCTACAACCGTCTCTGCGGCGTGCGTGTCCCATCTATCCTTACCCCCCCCC
>NQYQ01000008.1:276742-287957 GCA_003055925.1 Escovopsis sp. Ae720 | reverse complement strand
AATCCACTCCCTATTCCCCTCCCCCCCCTTCCCTTCCACCAGTAAACACCAGCCCACAGACACAGACACCCATCGCCATGTCCGCCTGGGACACCTGCGTCGACGTCTGGGTCATCCTCGTCGAGCCCTGGCTCCTCGTCCTCTACAGCCTATCCCACATCCCCCAGACCGTCCGCCAAATCGCCCGCGCCGGGGACTGGCCCACCCTCCTCTCCCCGACCGCCTTCCACGACGCCCTCTTCGGCAACTTCTGGGCCACATTCGGCCCCAACGTCAAGCAGGGCGCGCAGCCCAGCGTCATCCCGCTCCTGCAGGGCCGCGTCCAGGGCGGCCGCGTGCACGAGGACCCCGTCGGCCCGCCCATCCGCGGGACCGTCGTCGAGGTCGGCGCGGGGAGCGGCCTGTGGGCGGACGTCTTCGCGCGGTTCGCGGGGCCGCAGCGGCTGCCCGGCGGGAGCGGGAAGGGCATCACCAAGATATACGGCATCGAGCCCAACGCCATATCCGCCGTGGCGCTGCGCGAGCGCGTAAAGGACGTCGGCCTGGGCAACGTCTACGAGGTCGTGCCCGTCGGGATCGAGGACGTCGAGGACGAGGCCAAGTGGGGGGGCAGGATCGAGCCGGGGAGCGTGGATGCCATTGTCAGCATCCTTTGTCTGTGCAGCATTCCGGAGCCGGAGAAGAACATCAGGCTGCTTTATCGGCTGCTCAAGCCGGGGGGCACGTGGTACATCTATGAGCACGTCAAGACCAGGCGAGGCGGTCCGTTGATGAGCCTGTATCAGCGTACGTCTTGTGTCCACGAGAATGAAGAACCCGCGCTGGTCGTGAGGAAAGAGGGACGATAGTTTCTTGGGGACTGACACGGATTGCAGGCATCATGGCCTCCGTTTGGAGGATCCCGTTCGGATCCTGCCACCTCTGCAGGGACACAGAGAAGTCTCTCCGCGACGCCGGGCCGTGGGAGTACGTCGATCTGTGCCAGCCCTCTACGGAGCCAACGCTGTCTCTGTGCCCGCATATTTACGGCAGCGCGACCAAGAAGCTGTGAGCACGATGGGCATGCGAGGGATAGTTGGCCCAGATTCTCCCCGAGAGTCTTCATACTTGATGGATTTGTTGTGGAACTGGCCATGACGTCTAAAGCTCGTCCTCGTCGTCGGAATCCGCGAGGAATATCGAGGTCCTCTTTGACGATCCATCCACGCGAATGATGTTTTCGTCCTCTTTCTTGAAGCCCTCGTGAAAAGTCGTAGCCTTTTTGACGCCTTCGGCCTTGATACGCGGCGGCTCCTCATCCTCCGCCTTGCATTGGTATCTCGACCCCGCTTCAGCATCCTTCATCTTCATCCGAGAATGCGTCGCAGACGTCATCCATGCGTCTCTGCTTTCAATGTCTTGCTGGACCCCCTCTTCCTCTTGAGCTGCATCAGCGACTTCCCACTCTGGCTCCTCATCCAAGAGTGCTTCCCTCCTCCTGTAGAATGTATCCAAGCAGTCCCTCCTCTCCTCCTGCGACCACCCCTCCACGATCAGCGCAAATTCAGTCGCGTCGCCAAACCCAAACTCCCTCGTCATCTCGCAAAACTGCCTCAAGCACACGTCCTCCGGCGGATTGTACGTGCCATGCAGGCCCTGGGCCCCTTCATCGTCGCTATCCCTAAACAGCGTCGTCTGGCCATGCAGGTGCCCGTCCTCCCCCTGCAAGGCCATCTCGGCCTGCTTCGAGAGCTGCTCCTCTACCTTCGACGATCCGATGACCTCGGAGTTCTCGTGCGTATAATCCACGCCAGCCGCCCTCAGGATCGCCTGTACAGCGTTGGTCTGAGGTTTCCCCTTCTTCTTCGACTTGAGTAGAGCTTCCCCCTGGTCCTTCGACGTCAATATGCTCGCGAGCTGGCTCAGGCCGCCATCCTCATCGGCGTCTTCGCTCTTGACAGGGCCCAGCGCATCCTCCTCGCTCGCGGCCCTGTCCATGTCCACGTCCGCGAGGTTCACGCCGGCCTTGGCCTCGGCAATGTTCGTCTTGTTGACGATGTCCCTCAGCAGGCCCATGTCGCTGTGGTAGGTGAAGATGTTGGAGAGCCCGAAGATCTCCCCCTTGCGCTGGGTGTCCTGCTGCACGCCCCGGAAGTATCGCCGCTCCGACGACGCCGTGTATCCGATGTTGGCCTGCTGCTGCTTGTAGATCTGGCGGGCG
This sequence comes from Escovopsis sp. Ae720, assembly GCA_003055925.1. Taxonomy (NCBI): domain Eukaryota; kingdom Fungi; phylum Ascomycota; class Sordariomycetes; order Hypocreales; family Hypocreaceae; genus Escovopsis; species Escovopsis sp. Ae720. The sequence continues at coordinate 285,757 of NQYQ01000008.1, read as the reverse complement.
TACACGATCTCCTCGATGGTGCCCACCGAGATCAGGCGGAACACCTCGACGTCGCGCGTCTGGCCGATTCTGTAGGCCCTGTCCTGCGCCTGGAGGTCGTATGCTGGATTCCAGTGCGGATCCACGATCACGACCTTGTTGGCGGAGGTGATGTTGAGTCCCACGCCGCCCGCTTTGGTCGAGATCAGGAACACGAATTGCGAGGGGTCAGAGTTGAAGCTGTCAACGACATCCTGCCGCGCCTCGTAGCTCATCGACCCGTCAAGATAGCTGACCGTGTAGCTCGTGCTGGTGAACAGATGCTGCAGGATCCTGAGCAGCCGCACGCTGTGCGAGAATACGAGGACTTTGTCCCCGCTGCCGTGCCAGAACTTGAGCAGCTTCCTCAGAATCTTCCACTTGCCGCAGTGCTCCGGGTTGACCAAGTTGCTGATCCGGTCGCGGTCCTTGTAAAGCGGCTTCCACGTATTCGGCATGCAAGTCTTAAGGGTCTTCAGGGCTGACTGGTGCCTCTCGTCCATCTCTGTCGTTTGGGGAACCAGAAGAGTAAGATGATTTGCCAGCTTCTGCAGAGCAATCATGCTCGGAAAGACAATGCTCTGCCACCGAGTGTTATCCGGAAGATACTGATTGCAGCACCACCCCTTGGCCGTCCGATGATAGGAGCAAAGGTCCGACACCGTGCGCAGGATCTCAATCTCTCGGCTTTCGAGGAAGTTCAGATACGCCTGGCGCTGCATGTCTGTGAGAGGGCAAAACACCACCCTGTCCGTCTTCCTCGGCAGCTGGTGTGCTATCAGCGTCTTCATCCGTCTCAGGAAGTAGCGAGGCAGGAGATTCTGGACCAGCTTCTTGGCCGTCTGCCTTGCCAGGCTCAGTTGCGCCTTTGTCGCGTCGTGCGACTGGCCGACCGTCAACGGCTTGGTGATGGCGTTTGACCATTCCCCCGCGGACCCGAAATGCCCGGGGTTCGTCCAGTCAAGCAGAGTCCAGAGCTCCTCGTACTTGTTCTGGATGGCAGTGCCCGTGAGCCCGATGCGGCAGAGCGCGTTGACTTCCATCATGGCCCGCGTGGTCTGCGAGTAGGAGTCCTTCAGTCGGTGGCACTCGTCCGCGATGACGGCATCCCACTCTACCATGTTGATGGAATCGCGCGCAGACTTGTAAGTATCGTATGTGGTGATCATGATTTCCGATAGCCCCGATCGAGCCGTGGTGAGGATGTCATCTTTGCCGGCGCCGTGGAAGATATCGATGTGCCACCATCCCCATCGGGTCAGCTCGTTCCTCCAATTCGCGATCAGCGATCCCGGGCAGACGATCAGGACTTGGGGGTACCAGCGCTTTTTCTTTCCATAAAACCGTATCTGCCTCATCCGTTTGTCGTCCCGCTCGTCGCCTGTCTTGCCGAAGGCGACCGCCAAAAAGGCGGCCACCTGGACCGTCTTCCCAAGACCCATATCATCGCCCAGGATGCCTCCCTCCTGATAGACAAACTTCTTATGCAGAAAGCGCACGCCATCGACTTGATAGTCTCTCAGATATTGCGCGATGGATGCAGGAATCAAGCCGCCAGACTGAGACAGCTCGATATCCTTGTACGGCCTCGAGGGCTTGACACCGGTCCTCGCATCGAATTGAGGTCGCTCCTTGAGGTCTTCCAATCCTTCCAAGTCCTCGAATTCTATGCCAGTAAAGTCGGGGGGGAGCTTCAATGCCGAATCAAGGCATAGCTTCTTTCGCTCGTCGAACTGCTTCCTCCGCTCGGCGATATACTCGGGAAGAGGGCAGCTCTCCGCGTCAGGGACATCCCCGCCATCTTCGCGCGCAACATCGCCTTCTTGTAGCGATGACTTCTCCTTCTTCCTGGTAGACTGGCGCTTGACCCTGCGCTTCTTCGGCTTCGCTTGGACGCTGTCAGATTCGTCGGTCCAGTGGACTTTCTCGGAGAGCTCGGGATCTATCCTCCTCTTCTGCGCGCCGGACGATGCTTCCAGAAGCTGTGGCTCGGTCTCGGAGGCAGTCTCCTCGTCGTCGAATCTTGTAACCGCAGTCTTTGCCATGTCATGTCGGCCAGAGCTCGTGGGGTGCTTCCTGTGCTTGCACCGTCGGAGGTGAAGCTGGGACGAAGACGCGTTTGAGATGTCACGACTCTGACGTCAGCGAAACGAAAACACGTGACCCGGATCGACTCGTTAGAACCTCAATGGATTGATGCTTCAGGGGTTTCATTTCTTCTCCGTAAAGGCATCAGATTAGCCAGTCAGACATGATTGCAGAATGTCTTTCTTAATTCTTCATAAATCTCTTCAGAATGTGTGAGACAATAGTGGCCTTTCCAGGAAGCGGCAAGATCATCAATTCCCTTCTCAAATCTCATAACCAGGTCTCACCCACCAACAACTTCAACAAGGTTCCCGAGTCCAGTGCTGTAGTATGTTTCTATTCGTTCCATGCGCATCTCTGAATTACGTTTAAAATAGTGTCATCCTCTCGTTGCGACATCAAATGTACAGCACTCGTATATATGCCATGTCCATCAAGATATGTGTAGTATGCTGTATGTACTGCGCCAATGACTGAGCTCGACAAATCAAAGAGCGCGCAAAATGTGCAAGAAACCCAAGCCGACCATGGCCAGGCCAATGGAGAAAGGCTTCATTCGATCGCCAGCGTTATGGGCTTGTGAGTTATCGGCCGGCGTGCCGGTCGTCGTATCGGCGTCTGGACCGTTAGAGGATGAAGTCGGAGGCTTCGAGGAAGGAGGCTTCGAAGGGGTCACGGGAGCCGGAGGAGGGGTCGGCGTGAGATCGACGTTGAACTGGTCCAGGATGCACTCCTTCATCAACTTGTTGTCGACGTACGCGCCGGGTTTCCCCGTGGGCGTCAGGGTCAGGATGTAGGTCTGGTCGAAGCTCCCGGCACCCCAGGCGACGAAACCAATAATGACATCCGTGTTATTAGCGAGGTACTTGTTCTGGGCGCAGAAGTCGGTCATGCACTTTGCAAACGTCAGCAAATGGCGTCAATACCAACAACGTTGTGCTCACGGATCGCGAGACATGTCACCTACCGAGGGGTCCATGGATGCTCCGGTCTCCGAGATGATGGCATGGCGCTTGTTTTCCCTCAACCAAGAGACGATACTGCCAAAACCCTCGACGTTGTCGGTGGTGCACTCGACATGGCTTCCCGAGTTGTTGATGTCCAGGTATTTATGGAGGTCCAAGATCAGGTTGTCGATGGAGCCGTCCGGGTTGGTGACGTTGGCGAGGGCCGCGGCGCTTCCCGTCGAAACGAAGGTCTCGGCGCTGGCGAAATTCGTGCCGGGGAGGAGGATGATCTGCTTCGTTGCGCCGGCCTTACGGATAGCATTGACGGCGACCTGGCAGGTCTGCGCCCACATGTCGATGTCGAGGTCGTGCGGCTCGTTCATCAGTCCAAAGACGACCCGGTCCTCCTTGGCGTACTTTGTGGCGAGCTGGCTCCAGAGATTTGCGAAGACCTCGTTAGAGGGCCCTCCTTGGCCGATGATGCTGCCATTGTATCGTCCGAAGTTGTGCGCGTCCAGCATGCAATAGGCGCCCGTGCCGAGGCAGGCCTGGACGAGGGCGTCGTATGCGTCAGAGTTGACCTTGTCCAGTTTCCCGAGGGCGTTTCTCCCGATGAACTGCCAGGTGAACGCTTTCGAGGCGTGTCAGAGATATGGACTCCAGAACAAAGAAGCGAATGATGACTTTTCCTTCTTCGCTTCATTCTATTTCTCTTTTTCACTTACGCAAACGGAAGATGTTCATGCCATCGTTTTTGGTGAAATGCTGCATCTGAGCAAGGCCGTCTCCACCGCCATATCCTTTCAGGGGTATGGCGTACCCCTTGAGAGGACAGGAACCCTATAGCGGCATTAGATGCTAGATCTGAGCGCCTGAGACGATGAATCAACGTACATCAATATCGCAGCCGAAATCAATGCCGGGCATGGCAACACCCTACGAAATGCGTCAGTCTAAAGCTTCGCGCCGGGCGCTCCATGATGCGCTCCGTGATGCGCTCTTGGGTTGGACCAACCAGATATTGCAGGGCGCCCAAGGCGTTGGAGGCCAGGGCCAGAACACTCAATAAACCAAAATTCGCGCGCATCGTGAGTTGATTCAATGGTGCTCGGGTCGATTTTTTTCTCCAGGACGGATCGATGCGTATCGAAAAGCGAATGCGAGATAGAGCCGAAACCTCTACTGAGCCGAAAAGAAGAAAAAACGAAGCCTCTGGTTCCAAAAAAAAAAAGAAGGATGAAAAGACGACGAATCCAAATCAAGCGAGCGAGGACGGTACTGAAGCGATCGTGTTGGAACCAAGCGACGGAAAAGACGCGCAAAAATTAACGACAGTCACACCACGACATCTGGCGATGCGGAGAGGAGAACGGCGAGCACGAGAGGTGAACGAGTCAGAGACGAATGTCCACTCGTAAATGGAAAAAGAGAGAGAGAGGAGGAGAGAGAGAGAGTCACAGTCAAAAAGAGAGAGAATGGATCGGCATTTTGCGCCGAGAGATTGCCCAGACGAGAGAATCTGCACAAGCAAACCAGCTGACTCTTGACACCTGCCAACTCGCAGTACGACGACCCCGTTCCATGCAATACTCGGGCGTATCAGGCAGGCATCCTCGCGATGCCTTGTTGCCGTGATTGGCCGAGCGGAGCGGTCGAGGGCCAGGAGTTCGTAATTGATCCATTTCAAGGATCCCGCTGTTCGTATTTCTTGGGGCCGTGGATTTAAATAGTAGCCACTGATGCCATGGGCCATTGCGCGGTGCGGTGCGGGTGAAACGTCCGAGCGTCTCTGCGCCATCGTGAAACTGCGGTGGTGCCTCGTATGGAGTGCGGATAAGTAGTCTGGAGTACGGAGGAGAAGTAGGAGGACGAGAGAGGTGAGGTATGTGGCGGATCCTTCGTGGATGCACCGGCAACGTCGAGATGTCGATCAGATCTGTAAGAGTTGTCATCGAGGATGTCAAGACTCCATCCAGCCGGCTTGGTCGTACGAACTGGAGAGCTCGTGCAACATGGAGATCTGGCCACACGATCTGGCACATCGGAGGCTTCATCTCTCTGCTGAGTCTCCTCTCCTTCTCATCTGTGGCTGAATGTGTGGCTGAAGGGGTGAATTTTTCTGGCTCAGCCACAGATTCGGACTGCGCCTACTCGTACATACAGTACGAGGCTTAACCCGATTGGGATCTCACGATCCACATCCGCTCCTTCCCAACTGGGATTTCCCTTCCTCCCTCTTCGTATCTGCACTGTGCGTAAGGATTACATACACGGTATGCACCTCCCCGTACTCGTACTCGTACTCGTAAATGTGAACCTCCAAGGAAAGAGCTCGTCGGTCGCAACCACCGCGCGGGCGTCATCGCCTTGACCGCTCAAATCAGAAGGAGGAAGGCCATACCTGTAGTACCTGGTACTGATTGAGGTAGCAGGTCTTCCAAGGTTCTGTCGAAGAAGATGGAATTAGCAGATTCTCTCCAACTTCAATTCTGGATCAGGTCTGCATCGGGATCATCAGTCGGTCTGAAGGACCCGCCACGTTGGCCATTCTCCAGGCAAGAAACGGGGCATCGCCAAGAGACACACGAGCACGGAGTACGGAGTCCAGAATGGCTCGATGCCTTGAGGACACAATGTCGACTCCTCTGCTATTCATACTCCACAGCACTCAAGACTCAGAAGCTATGGGAATCGGACAACAAAGCAGAGCACCAACAGCTTCACCTTGAGCAAGCCTCCGCGTATGTATGTACATGCTCGTAGGATCTCCTCGCGCCATGCAGCATGAGTAAGTCGAATGATTCCTTGAGTAATACCCAGTCTCTGGCTAACCAGGTCTCGCACCTCCAGGCACCTCCGCCGACTGCCGCTGATATGGTTCGGCGGCGAACTGCGATGCCTGCAGTGCAGGATCGTAATCCTTCATGCGGAAGACTAAGACGTCTACGAGTACTCAGGTGCCACGCATGAGGCTGGGCTGGGGTACTCGTAATGAAGCCTCCGACATGCATCGATATTCTCCGGGCCTGACACGTGAATAGCCTCAGTCGAATCAACGCTACTCAAGCGACTTCCGAGTCCGAAAGGGAATAGGCGCCTGTTCATTGTACATCGATGCTCACCTTGAGCCCAGCCTCAACCCCTCAATCCCAGCCCAAGCTCAACCCCCTTACATCGATTCCGCTGGCGCCAGCATTCAGTCAGCCTCAGCCGTCCCTTATCCGCTACCCGAACTGCCGTCTACTCCATGCTTCCGATTCCCCCGCTGCCGCACAACCGACGTGGCAGGGAGGAGTCGTGATGTCGCGCGCGGGGTCTTTGTCTGAGGTATCATCAGCCAGCGAATGCTTGACAGACGACCGGCCGAGCATCTCGCCAATGTCGCGAATGACACTTCCAGGTCCTCTCCTCCCCTTCTCTGTTGATTCTATTCGTGCCCGCTCGTATGCAAGGCGTCTGGGCATGTTCCATCAAGCATCATCGAGATGAGACCTGAAGCTTATAAAAGAAGGCTCTCGACGCCGATCGTCTTGCTGGTCCAGCGGCGGTTTCTCCACACAATCTGAACTTGCAAGGCCTGGACAAACTTCATTATCACCGTCATCATCATGGCCGACCTTCCCATCATCTGGAGATCAGACGACGAGTCTGCAGCCAAGTACGAAGAAGCCCGGTGCCGCCTCTTCAACGTCAGACGGCCTGAACACTTCCCCCGTGCCATCGTCAAGGCTACCACCCTCGAGCATGTCGTCGCGGCCGTCAAGCTCGCTGCTGAGCAGGGTGTGCGCGTCGTAGCCCGCTCCGGCGGCCACGGCCTCTCAGCCTGGACGCTGCGCCACGATGCAATCCTCATTGACTTGCAAAATTTCAAGCACATGAGCTACGATGAGGAGAAGAACGAGGCCCAGGTCTCCCCCTCAACGCTGGCAGAGGAGCTCCTGGACTTTCTCGCCGAGAGGAAACGGTTCTTCCCCGCCGGGCACACTGGCGACATTGGTCTGGGCGGCTACCTTCTCCAAGGAGGTATCGGATTAAGCTGTCGAGTATGCTTGTTCTTGCAAGAGACTCAGGGGGGGGTCCCCCTGCTGACGGAGGAAACAGGCTGACATGGCGATAGGGCTACGGCTATGCGTGCGAGTATGTCACAGGAGTGGATGTCGTGACAGCCGAGGGAGAGGTCGTGCACGCGGACGAGAACGAGAACGCAGACTTGTACTGGGCTGCTCGTGGCGCCGGCCCTGGTAAGACGGTCAACTCCCCTTCTACCAAAGGAGCGAAGGTGGCTGATCAATTCGATATCAGAATTCCCGGCCATTGTGACCCGTTTTCACCTCAAGACCATCCCTCTCCAGCCAGTAGCAAAGGGATGCCGCTACATATGGCCCGCAGCCATGTACGATGCCATCTTCCCGTGGATCGACAAGGTAAGATACCACAGCACGCCTGGCGATTGCACGTCGTCGGCCATGCGCTAAATGCCTCCAGGTGTCTGCCTCCCTAGACGAGCATGTCGACCCAAGTGTCTTCGGGTTCGTGATCCCCGGTATCAACCAGCCGGGCATCATGTTCAGCGCGAGCGTCTTCGCCCAGACCGAGGAGGAGGCCCTCCAGAAGCTCGCCCCCATCGTCGAGAACCATCCGCCAGGGGCCATGGTCGCCGAGGATTTCGTCGACAGTTCCATCACGACTGTCTACGCCGGCTCCCGCCAGTTCAACCCTCCCGGCTGCCGCTACTTCACCGACAGCGTCTTCCTCAAGCCTGGAACAGACGTTGTCGAGGCCTGCAGGCACATGTTCACGCAGATCCCCTACCCGCGCGGGCTGGCCTACTGGCAGCCCCTGAGGATAAGCCCCGAGAGGAAGCAGCCGGACATGGCCCTGTCCATCCAGTCCGAGCACTACGTCTCCCTCCTGGCCGTCTACGACAACGAGGCCGAGGATGAGGCGCAGACGGAGTGGGTCATTGAGGGGATCAGGAAGCTGGAGCCGCAGATCCACGGGACGTTCATCGCTGATGCGCACCCGGAGCTGAGGACGTCGAACTACTGGAGCGAGGAGGCAACGGCAAGACTCGCGGCCGTGGGGAGCAAGTGGGACCCCAATGGCAGGATCACGGGCATTGTCGTCAGGCAAGAGTGATACGTCCAAGATCGTTCACTGCCTTGCAATTACAATTGATGTCCTCATATGGATTCAGAATTACACATCCAAATCTCAGTACTTGCCTTTACAAGAAATTCTCTTACAAGACGAAGCATTGTGTCGATACTCTGAAGAAATCATGCATCGCTCACGTAGGGTCCAGGCCGTATTAGGCAGCGATCCAGCTTTGCACAATCCTCGCCGCCCAAGAACCACACAGAAACGTTAGGCCTTGCTGCTTCAGTAGCTCACAACTTGACGTAGCATCATCACATCCCATCCATGCACGGAGAAGCTCCACTCAGGCTACCACAGCTCGAGGGACCTTTGGCACGCCCAGCTCCTGAGAAGGATGACCACGACACAAGTAGGTATCCATCAATGTACTACCGGTGCTCGTAACGATGCATTGCCATCACTGGCACACCTCAGGATTAGACAAGTCAGAGTCCATCGAGCATGGAAACTACATACTCGGCGCTGAGTGCCTCCACAGACCTATCAAGCACCACACGCACGTGCACCCCTAACCCCCCCCCCCCCCCTTTTTTTTTTTTACGATCCTCAGGACTCATCACCGTGCCGGACGAATCCCATGGACCCTCACACACCGCATGCATCATAAAGAGCGCCCACACCAAGACCCTCAATCAGCTGAAGCAAGTCAATCACTCACTGCTCAGCCAGCCCGAGCTGCTGCCGCGAAGACCTCCATTCGATTCATGTTCTCAACTACCTAGCAGCCACATAAAATTTCGCACCTCAATGCCCCTTATCGATGTAAACATGCCCCCCCCCCCCCCCTCCCCCCCCCTCCCCC
>NQYQ01000008.1:258155-276717 GCA_003055925.1 Escovopsis sp. Ae720 | reverse complement strand
ACACACCCCCCCTCCCCACCTCCCAACCCCTTCACACCCACCCACGCCCCCCCCCCCCCCCCCCCTTCCGGGCCAGCAGCAGTATGTAGAAATGTGCCACAACCATCATCTCCCGCATCACTCAATCTTGGCATGCAGCTCCGGCTTAAAGTACGACGTGATGTACGGACTGCCCCCCTTATACGAAAGCGAGACATCGTGATGCACCGCCGTGACCTCGCCATCCGAGTTGACACTAAACCCTGCATTAGCAACACAGTCCAGAACGAATCGCTCGAATCAGAAGAGGAAGAGGGAGAGGGAGAGAGAGGGGGAGAGGGGTCGGGGGTCGAGGGTCGAGGGTGTGGGCAGGGTGATACAACAGTCATGCTCATGGATCAGGGGGGGGCAAAGGAGGGGAAAAGGGGTTGAAAACTCACAAACACCGCCTGTACTCCTCCTGATACCGCTCATCAAGCCCCTCGCTCTCGAAGAACCGGTCCATCCCCTCCGCAATCTCCATATCTCCCCTCCCATAATGACGCGCCGGCAAGTAAATCTTGGGGATCGGGGCCTCCGCACCCGGCCAGATCTCGTAGTTGAAGATGACAGCCGCGCACGGGTGCGCATTCGCAGGCAAGTCCTGGTCATCGCCCAAGCCCTCCGGCACCGCGATGACCTCGCGCCACAGCCTGCGCAGCGCGTCCACACCCCGCCGGATATCCTCGCCCTCACCCTCACCATCGCCGTCGTTGTCGTTGTCGTTGTCGTCGTCGCGCTTCCCCAGACGCCCATCGAGCGTGTAGATGCGCAGCATGGCCGCAAGCGCCGTGCGCCGCGTCGCGTAGTACACCTTGAGCCGCGAGAGCGGGTATCCCGGCTTCGGCACCGTGTCGAACGCGAAGAAGATGGGCGCGACGCCGAGCGCCTCCGCGGCGGGCGAGTCGGTGAAGTCCTCGAGCACGGCGAGCGCGCGGGCGTACGGCGACGGCGACGGCGCGTCCTTCTTCTCGCGGGCGGGGGGCAGCCTCAGCGCCGCGATGCCCTCCCAGATCTCCTGCTTCATGGTGCGGCCCCCGACCATGCTCCGCAGCGCCGGGCAGAACTCGACCTTGCACTGCACGTCCCCGCTCGGGAAGTCGTGGCTGATCATGCACTGCACGGCCTGCTGGAAGACGGGCCCCGGCACGCTCGCGGCCAGCGCGCCCGCGACGTCGGGCGGCAGGAAGAAGCGCTCGACGCACTGGTCGAACCAGCCGAGGTCCTGCGCCGGCAGGGCGGGCTGCTGCCGGCGCACGGCGTCGATGGAGGCCTGCTGGTTCGCCGGGTCGGCCGGCGTGCCCGAGGCCGCGCAGATGGGCACGTTGGCCGTCCGGAGCGTCTTGCGCCCCTTGTGCATGTTGAGGCTCAGCTGCACGGGCGTGTGGTCGTAGTGCAGGAACGTCTTCCAGTGGAACGCGCCCGAGGGCGACGGGCGCGGGCCGAACGAGGCCACGAGGTAGTCCCGGATGAAGGCGAGCACGCGGAGCTGCTCGTCGGGGGGGTATGCCGCCCACTGCATCATCCGGCCGGCGAGGGGCCCGATCTTGGAGAACCAGTATTGATCATCTTCGGACTCGAACGGCGACTTGTCGGCAATCGCCTGCCACGGCGTTGTGTCTGTTGAACCCATTGCTTCTTGCTGATCGTCTCCAGTCGTTCCAGCCGAGTTGCAATCCCTGGGAGCTGTAGCTTGTCTCCTGCGAAAAATGTGAGTTGATGAACAAGAGAGAGGGGAGAAGAAAGGGGTGGGAAAAGGTGAGAGACCCTACATGTATCCTCTTCGCAGAGCATACCACCGCTCAGTAATATCCGCAAGCCCTCGGCCTTCTTTGCCCTCTCATCTCCCATCAAATGGCATCTTGTCTCAAGCAAGCAGGTTCAAGACCATCGGCCGTCGTCTCTCATACCACTTACGTTGGTCGATCAGTACACAGGTTCCCCAACCTCCATCAGCCTCCATGTCAGCCCCTTTTCTCGGCACAGCTTCGACTCGAGCGACCTCATCGCTGCTCGACATCGCACGATCAACCCATCCTCCATCTCGTCATCAACTTCCTTGGGCCAGCCCGGACCTCCTCTGAGAGATGAGTAATGCCCCCATCATGCAAGGTGACTCCAGCTCGAGCCTCCCCTCACGCTCGCATCCGACGCCGACTGGGGGTGAATCAGCCCCTCGGCAGGGGTCGGCATGACTCCATGCGTATGAATAATACGTGCGCCCATTGCATGAAACAGATTTTCTGACTCATATGAGGCTGTCGGTTCGTGCATGAATCGCGATGCAAGGAGCTCCGGCATATCCAAGACGGCCACTGGCCATCAAAAGCTGCAACACTTTGAGTATCAGTGCATAGTAATGAGCTGGCATTGCAGCAACAACACGAATCGCATCCTCCACGAAAATAAATCAACACCTACATATACTCCCAACGGCCTATCAACATGAGCCAAAAAGCTTCAAAGTGCCGCGGCCGCAACGATGTGCAGTCGTTCAGGACACGCCACCTAAGGATCGGCCCGGAAGAAGATCAAGAGGTATTGCAGATTCATTGATCAATTCATCATGGATATCGTGTGAGTGACAGATTTGGTTTCTCTGGCCTCCCCAAATGCGCCGAGGAATCGTCCTTCAGATCCGTCGGTATCAAATGCTACCAAAAGCAAACAATCCGTCCAAGTCATGCCATCCTAACGCCACTTTCCCACGGTCCCCGGAGCTCTTAGCTATGCATTGGATGTCGAGAAAAGTCCAGTGAGAAAACAAGAAAAAGGGAAAAAAAGGAGGGGAAGGGCAAACGAAATGACAAACACAAGGAAAAATGATCGAAACATCTGCTGCATCGTATCTATACACAGCCTTTCAGGCTTATATCTTCTCCTCTGCGACCGTTGCCATGATTCGTTCCCGGTCAAGAAACCACAATATTCCTGGCAGGCAGACTCTCGCAAGTCTCTCTCTCATAATGCATTCCCCTTATGTCTATTTTGTCTCCGCATCGGTTCGTACACGAAACCTCTCGTAATGAGGTGTCAATGGCGAGGAGCTGGTAGCGATTCATATCTGTTCGTCTGGTGGGGGGAAAGAAGCGGTTGCTGGTAAAGATGTTCAAGGTGCTCCCAAAAAAATGATCGGCCGTAATGGTTCAGGAAAACTGAGAGGGAATGATTGAAGAAGGGAAGCAGACAGTGAAGACTATCAAAGCATCCATCTTCGTCGATGCCATGATGATTCATCGATCATGCGTTGTTGCAGGGCAGGCAAGATCTTTGCGAATGCTCAGAACGACTATCCAGTGTTTTGAGCGCATCTCCATGCAGCGAGTCACCGGTTTGCTCGCCACAAAAAAAAAGAAACACATATCATGGCAAAGGAGGATGCCTAAACATCCATCATAACTGTATCATCATCGTTCGAGACCGAAATGGGAAACAGATCCAAAGGTCCCCAATTGCCCTCGTAGACAGTGGCAGGGGCGTTTCGATGCTCTGCTACCCATCGCAGGCTTTCAAGAGCCAGGACTTCGCTGATCGACGGTCGATCCTCGGCGTGTTCCTGAGTCATCCATTTGACGATGGAGTCGAGAGAGCTGGGATGGAAGGCCTCGATCATGAATTCAGGGGGCCGTTGTAGTTCTGGTCGCTTAAAGGAACCGAAAAGATTCCCTGAGCCCCGAGTCCTTTGCTCCGGGATGTCGTCGCTGTTTGCCGGCTCTGTGGGATTGCCCGAAACATCCCGAGGGACTTCCACCGATGGGGTCCACGTAAGACTCGGCACCTCGGAAAGGTCGCCGGATCGCAGCGCAACCCATGTTGGGCCGTTTTCGGGAAGCACAACATTTGCTGCCGTCTCCAGGGTCATGAGGCCGAGAGAAAACACATCGGCGGCTTGGCTAGCCCGCCCATTGAGCATCTCCGGTGCCATGTACTCGCGATCGCCCTCGATATCGACCTTCTCCACTGCGGAGCATGACTGCGCAAGCCCGAAGTCGCCAATCTTGAGTGCGCCTTCAAAGGTGATGAAGATGTTTGCAGGCTTCATGTCGAGGTGCATGTATCCAGCAGCGTGGATCTCTTTCAGTCCCTTTGAAACAAAGTCAGTCGGAAGCTCTTTCTATGTCAGAAGCAGTGCGGCAGAAGGGTTCGACTCACCAAGCACAAGTCTTGGAGGATTTTATAGATTCGGAAATCATCTAGCCTCCCGCTGCGCCCGACCCGGCTCAAGAACTTGTCAAGTGTCCCCTCCTCGCAGAATTCAGTCTGAATGTAGAGGTGAGAGTTGTGCTCCCAGTCATCCACATATTGCACGACGTGCTCGGAATGCGCGAGAGCCCGGAGGATCCGAGCTTCCTTGAGCTTGGCTTGTCGATCCTTGGGCCCGCTGTACGGCTGCTTGCTCTTTTTGACCGCAAAACTCCGGCCTCGGTGAGGGCTTCGGCTGTCAATTCCGGGGGTCACGGTCGACAGGCTGAACGCAGTCTTGTGGTCGATCTTGGAGACGCGAAACACGGTTGAGAATTCGCCTTTCCCAATCTGCTCAACCTTGTCGAATCGCGAGTAAAGGCTGGCGTCAATGTCAAGATTGTTTGTCCGGCCATTGACGGGCGTGACAAAAATGCCCACGGATGACCGAAAGTCCCCCCGCGCAGTCGTAGGCGTCACGGGAGGGGGCCTACCGCTCTCACCAAGTCCTTCGTTGCCTCTCGAGATTGACAATCGGCTGGTGTCCAGCTGCAGGAGGCTCTCTTGAGGGGTCTGTGGGGATTCATGGACGAGGACGGGACTTGCCAAATCACAAGTAATCTTAGCAAATAATTTGCCGGATGACTTGAGAGGCAAAACGGCCTGCTTGGTCACACAGGGGCTCTCAGTAACGAGCGGCGGGGGTGTACTGAAACCCCGCCGAGGTCGTGATCGCCCATTTGTCGAGAAAGGGGGTATGAACGGCTGGTCTGGGGAGCGCCCGCATCTAATAGGGGAGGGTCGAGAAGAGTCATTGCTCACTACCCCAACGCGTTCTGTCGAGCTGCTAGGAGACTCTGAGGCCGACTGACTCTGGTCTCCCCGCGGCAGCGCGGTTTTCACCGCAGAAATTGGCAGACCAAAGGCACGACTTGTGCTTGGGCTCTCCAGCGAGTTTTCGCTGAGGTCCTCCAGGCTTGGGTTCAGCGAGGGCCTGGTAGGGGTCGGCGGGATATCCTCTTCCAAGAATTGTGGTATGTCGGAGATGTTTGTGTAAAGCCGTCGATCTTCAACATCCAAGCTCAGTAGACTTCCTCGACGCAGGCTCTTCGAAGCAGTGCCGCGCTGAAATATGGAGAGTCCCTTGCCAGGGTTGGAGCCCGAAGCATCGGGTGTGCGAGTCGACGTGGTATCGAAGGGAGTCATCGGGAGCCCGACAAACGAGTTTCGAATTTGAGATCGCTTTTTGGCTGTGGTGCCGGAGGAAGGAGGAAATGTGCCGAAAGGGTTGGTGTGCTTTTTGCAAGGAGTGTCCGGAGGTGCCATCTTTCTATCTGCCTCATCCTCGGGGTTGCGGTTGATTTTCGATACGAGACCGGTCGAGTTGAATGCGGCACTCCATAGAAGATTGGATTGATTGTGGAGAGGAGTCGCGACGGCCTGAGCGTAGTCACTATGACGAGGCAAAGGTCGGACTGCGTTCAGAGGTAACGATCTGGAGAAAGGGTGCGCCTTGAGTTTCTCGATGGTCTTGGCCGCGGGGCGCTTTGGCGTCTCTTCGACCAGGTGGTTCCCGGATGACGAGGTCCTGAAGCTGTGGGAGAGGCGATGGGGCGAGCGCGGTTTCTTCTCGGCGACGACGGCATCGTTCGACGGGCCGACTAGGAGGGGAGCACCGGGCCCGAATGCTCCTTCGGCAGCAATTCGAGGCGGCTCAAACTGATCTGTGCATATAGACGGCCTGGGTCGGATGGGAGTCTGAGGATCGCTGCCGAGTTGCGCCAACTGGCGGTCCCCTGATCGCTTTCCCCAAGAAGTCTTCTCGCCATACCGCTGCTGGAGTGTTGATCTTCGGAGGGAGGACGATCGCTTCGGAATGTTGTTGGTGGGAGCCGAAGCAGCCGCCTGCTGCAGGGGAAAGAGCTCGTAGTCGGAGAGGGAGTCTTCGAGGATACTGAATGATTGCGCCGGGGTTGACTGGGCGCCGAAGATGTTGGTGTCATCTGCCTGGCTCGCACCCGCGATGCTGTTTACGCTCCTCCGCTTTGCGACCGGGCTGCCCTGATTGGGCTGGTCGAGGTTCATGGTCGCATCGCTGCGCTTCAAGGCGCCGATTGCCGCTACCATCGAAGGGTCGACGGCCGCCTCGAGCGCCTTGAGGAGGGCGAGCTGGGTGGCTCCGGACTCGATCTGGGAGGTGTGTCGCGACTTCTCGATGCCTTTGCGCGGGGTGGTTGACCGGAACGAAATGGAATTTTCTTGACCGATTAGTTTCTTGGCGGGCGAGAGCAGCGGCGAGGGCAGGGCTCGAGAATTACCGGAGTCGGGGGTGGCGCTCAGTGCCCGCTTCAAGGGCGATTTTGGCGAGGCGCGAGCGCGCGTGATGCGTGACGGAGTTGAAGTTTTGGTCGCCCTGGTGGATCGCAGTGACAGCTTGACGCTGGGGCGCAGCGGAGTTAGGGCAGCCGCGTGGTGTGGCCCAGCGCCTGTCGCGAAAGTCGACGAGAGCAAGGCTGGAGGGGCGGTTTGCGGAGAGCTCAGCGGCGATTGGCGGTGGTGCGTCGGAGTCGCGCTACCTGTAGATGTGCGGCAAGGCGAGCGCTGGGGCGAGGCTTGTTGCAAGTTGTCGGGATCCTGCGAGTCGTTTCTGGTCAGGAACTTGGAAGGGGATCTGGAGATGGAGCGTCGAAGTTTGCGCACGGCCGCTGTCACGTCCATGTTATGGGCATGCGTTGGTGAGGGCAAAGCCAGGGTTCCTCCGCCGTTGGAAAAGGACATGATAAAGGACTCGGACCAGAGCGTCTGGCGGTGCAGAGCAAAAAATTGCTCCTTATCTCGGAGCAATCGCGGCTTGGAGATCTGGTTATATATATAAGCAGGTCGTCGCTCGATTTTTTTCGAAAAACGGCCGTGCGAATATTCTCTTCTTTCTTCCTTTCTTTCTTTCCTTCTTTCTCTCTTTTTGTCTTCGGATCTTGGTAGCTCGCATTCACCCTTCTTGCTGAGACAGCGAGTGCATCGCACAAATGCACAAGGAGGGCGCACGAAGATAGAGCAGGAAATGAAAAGAAGAGAAAGGCACAAAAAAAAAGGAAGAAAAATGTAAGGCAAAGAAAAATATCAAACAAGGACGAGCCCGTTGCGCAGTCGAGCTTGATCACTGGGAGGCCTAAAAAAGATCAAGGGGAGGGAACGAAACAAGGACACGAGAGAGAAAGAAGAGGGCGAAGCTGATGTGTCGAATCGCCAACGCCTGATCAACAATAAAACAAGGCGTGAGATGCCCAACGAGGAGCGGGCCGAGCTTTAGTTGCGATGTTGCTTGCTTGGAGGGGAGAAGAGACCGCCCGAGATCTCTGGATCTGTCTGGATATCAAATTGCGTGAGCAACGTCTGGGCCCAAGAAATCACTGATGATGCTGTTTCGCGGCAGAAGCATGCTACAGCATGCTGATACCGGCAGCCAGAGGAGCGGGCCGATGAGAGAGCACCTCCAATAGCGGGAAACCAAGTATTCGAGCGGCGAGGTTGAGGATGCAGCAGACAGGTCGCAGATCGAAAATGGATGGGCACACAGGAGGGCTGTCATAGCATGGCGTTTGCTGACAGGGCGGAAAGGGGCAGGGCAGGGCAGAGGTACGGAAAAAGAAAGGAGTACCAGTGGGAGCTGCTCACGTTGCGCAGCAATGTAACCTTGTGCCTCTCGTTTTGCGATTGCGCGTCGTTGTCGTTGTCCTCGTCGGCGGCCTTGTCGTCGGTGGTGGTGGTGGTTGTTGTTGTCGACGATGGTCAAGTCGATATCGCCGTCGCCGTCGCCGTCGTCTTTGGGTCACCGTACGAGTACGGATGAAGTGCGCTCGGGGTAGCTGTTGTTTGATCGTCGGCGCTGACCACCCCCCTTTTTTCTTTCCTCTTTCTTCCTCTTGTTGATAAGGCTCCAGTCAACTGTTTGGATCGTCGCACTATGAAACCCCGCCAAAAAGTCGCTATCGAAGGAGGTATTCCGTACTCCGTAGATAATCCAGTGAAAGAGGCGTGAGGCTGTGCCAGTATCGCAGAATATCGCGGGAGAACTCAATACTTTTTACCACATGGCGCGTGAATGGGGTGGTTTGAGGCGGCGATGTCTCTGCGGACCGTCGAAGGATTTGCGGGTCTTTTAGACAGGGAGGCAGAGGAAGGCTGATGTGGCCAAGATCCAAAGGTCAAAGACAAGGGATGGTCCGGAGCAAAGAGAGGGAGGGAGAGAAGAATGTGAGGCTGTAGGGCAACAATACGAGTATTACTCGTAACAAGGAGTGCGTAGTCGGTGCACAAACTTGCAGAGTCTCGGAGGGAGTCGAAAGGGATGAATGAGCCGGAGGAGCAGGAGAGGCGAAGAAGGATGGATTGACGTCTTAAGCAGACCGTTCCAAAGAGGTCGTGCAACCAGGCTATGAGTTCGAGAAGTCTGAATGCACGAGAGAGAATGGATTGATGGTTGATGGATTGATGGATGTTTGGTCGGAGGCAGAGAAGCGAATGGCGCGGGCTCATGGAGAAAAAAAATGCGGTGCAATAAACATTGATCGATTGAAATTGAATTGATCGAGTCTCGTACTCGGACTGCAGTGGATGGGGTGACCACTGGCACGATCGATGAGGAAGGACTGACGGGGGGGGGGGTCGTTGCTGACTCCCAGTCGAGCATTTCCAGTCTCGCACCTGCCAGTGAATCGCGCGGTTACAGCAACCACTGTGGGTGCCAGTGGCCTTGCGAGGCGGGAGCGACACAACAACTGGCGGCAGCTTGAACTGCAACCCGGGTGCGCCTGCTGCTGCATTTGTTTACATGGTTACCCGATCGGGCTAGTCGCGCACGCGGAGACGCGTTCGACGGCGGACCCGCCCCCCATCCCCCTGCCCAGTGAGACAGCGCCTGAGGTAGCGCCATGTCCCCGGCACCTGCCCTTTCCCTGAGACCGCCCCCTTGTCGGCGGCGGCTTCCCCTGACTGCTGCGGCGCACCTACCATGATGTCGATGTTCGAGTGCCTACCGGTACGGAGTACGAGTACAGTACGAGTACTATCAACCTGTATGGCGCCTCCCCAAACCGAGAGCAGCCTCGCCGCTTCCAGCCTGTGCATTTTCACCTCGTGCCTTCCTTCCTTCCTTCCTTCCTTGCTCCACTCCATGATCCTTTCCCTCCTTCCTTCAGACCAGCCCTTCTTTCCTTGAACCGCTCTTCTCTTCTCTGCTCCTTCCTTTCCTCCTCCTATAAAGCCTTCCCTCCAGGAAAGTTGCTCAGAGACGCACCTGCCACACGTCGCTGCAGGGAACAGATCCAAGTCCGATCTCCTCTTCATCAACATCAACATCAACATCAACATTCCAGCAGGGAGCGAAGATCATGACGTTGATTGCCTCATCGTGTCTCCAGCCTCTTCTACCCCACCAGTCTGAATCGATGCGCCGCGAATCTCTGCTCCGAGGGCTGCCAGTCACGAATAGCAGCAACTCGCCCCCAGGCTGACATCGCATCAAAATCCGTCGGCTCTGCCGTTGCAGGCCACACGCCTGCCCAGTTTGTAGGCCGGCTGCATGTCAAGTCTGCTGCCGAAAGGCGAGCATGGCGATCCCGCATCCGAGATGTGTTGGATGCAGGCAGATGCGCAATCCCATTTGCCTTCTAGTCACAGAGCACCTTGAAATTCACGGAATATTTTTGGCGCGTCTGCCTTGCTGGCTGCATCTTGCCTCGTCCTGGGGAGGTGACGAGACACGGGGTGATTCAGCACAGGTAGGGATTTGAAAACAGGTGGCTAAGCGCGGTAGCTCGAGATGTTCTTCTCAGGCAACATGATGTCGAAGAACTGGACAACAAGCTACAGGTATGACCCCTCCTAAGGTCTTGATGGAGCTCGTCACCTCCCAGTAAATCGAGGGATCCGAGATCGTCGGTGGCGGCGATCGACCAAGTTCCTGGTGTAAACGCGCCCCCCCCCCCCCTTTCTCCCCGGCGGGGGGCTGCCCGTCGTCACGAATGCTGTGACTGCGTGATCATCGAATAATTATAGAGAACTACTCGAAATAGAAACTCCCATCCAACAGCAAATCCCTTGCAACATGAGATCAACCAGCTTTGTCAGGCCGTGTCGGATTGATCCATCCTCTTCCAGGTTTCGCTCGAAGCCGTTGTCAAATCCCGGCATCAACGCATTCCAGCCTTCCTTGCATCTCCCATGCCTGATAAACAATGGATGAAGCATTCTCTGCCATTGTATAAACCGGCGGCTGTCTTCCTTCCCGAGGCTCGATGTCACTCTCGCATGATCTCGACTCGGAAACACGCCGTCCCCATTCCTGGATGCTTCTGGATGCAGGACGCATTCCTGCAGAACCTGATCGAGCTGATGATGAAACAAAGGAGCCAGTCACTCGGAAGAAGAAGAAGAAGCAGACGTGTCTCAGCAACATGTCAGATGCAAGTTGGCATCAGGTCTCAAGCAATGCGGGCGTCGGTCACCACCCTGCAGGCCACAACAACCTGAAGCCAAATTTATCAACGCAACTTGAAATGCAAGCATCAGACCTCAAATGCGAAGCTTGGAGACATCAACCCTAAAGTGGTCTTTGATGAAGACATTTGGCCATGTATTCCACGCAATCTATTGGCATCCCCCTAAATTGTATCATACAAAACTCATACCACCCACCTCTCAACTCCATCTCATGCATGATCTCGACCTACTCCGCAGAATGCACAACTCCGCCACGACGCCCCCAATGACCGCGTCTACCAATTATCCATCCTCTCCAGGTGAATCAGCCCATTCGGCGGCTACCCAACAAGATGCCACAGTCAGTAAAAAAAAAGGGATGTTTTCTGAGAGAGAGAGAGAGAGAAAGCAAAGGGGAGGCCAGGAACGAAAACAAAGAAAGGGTCGACGCTTCACATACCGGGATGAACTGCCGCAGCTTCACGCCCGCCCGCCCCAACACGTCGGCCGTCTCCTTGTCCATGCTGTACGTGTAGGCATACACAACCTCGTGGATCCCGAGCTGGCAGATCTTGATGCTGCACGTCAGGCACGGGCACGTGTCGCAGTACAGGATGGAGCCCTCGCGGATGCGCTCCCTGCCGGCCTCGAGCAGCGCGTTCTCCTCGGCGTGCAGGCACAGGCACGTCGCGAGCCCGACGCCCGACCCGTTGCCCGCGTTGCAGCGCCCGCACCCGCCCTCGTTGCAGTTGCGCTGCCCGCGCGGCGTGCCGTTGTACCCCGTGCTGATGACGCGGTGCTCCTTGCTGACCAGCACGCACCCGACGCGCCGCTTCATGCAGTTGGACCGCTGCGCCGCCAGCGACGCCAGCGCCATGAAGTAGCTGTCCCACGACGGCCGCAGGCGCTCCGGATTCGGGATGTTGAGCCGCCCCAGCGTCGCGTACAGGTGCGCGAGCGACGACGACGTGTTGAGCAGCCGCACCGGCGCGCGCGCGACGAGCGGCTGCAAGCCCGCGCCCGGGTCGTACTGGTGCCGGTCGTTGGCCGCCACGAAGTCCTCGAGGCTCACGTCCGAGTCCCCCGTCCGGCTCGCCCGCTGCTGGAACCGGCGCCATCGGACCGTCAGCGGGGCGTCGATGGAGACGTGGAGGAAGAATGGTCTCCGGACCAGGACATTGAGCACCTTCTCCGTGAAGATGTCCGTCGTGACGAAGCAGCGGTCCCAGTGCCGCGTCACGTAGTCTAGCAGCTCCTCCGGCGTCTCAAAGACTCTGGCATCTACGGGCTCGGTCTCCTCGAGTGACCCTCTTGTTTGGATGGAGTGCTCCCCGTTGCCATTGCTTTCGCTGATGACTCGGGAACGGGACTTGTGGAGGTACACCTCGATCGAGGTGGCCGAAGAGGACTCGGTCAATGCGCCATTCTGATCAGACGACTCTTGCCTGAGATGGAGCGGTTTGAAGCCGTGATGGTCAATGAGGTACTGTGCCACGGTCCTCTTGCCGGCGCAGATACCTGCATTCCACGAGAGGCAATTGAGTCAGTGGGCGGGCCGTTGAGCTTGAGCGCGGGTGACGTACTACCGCAAATGCCGATGAGCATTTTCCAGAGCTATCCTCCGTCCACCGTGCTCTGTGGGACCGCTCCAGATGGGGTGCCTCTGCCAGGGCTGAAGAGTTGCGGCCCGGATGTTGTGAGATGCTGCTGTGAGATGCTGTGAGCTGCTCTGAGATGGTGCTCAACGTCTGTGTTTCAACGGGCACTTTTGGTGTTGCCCCCCCCCTTCACACAAGCGCTCGCTCTTTCCGCGCGAGGACAGCCAGAATGAGGAAGGTGGGGCTTGGTTTGAGTTTGAAAGGTGGAGCCCTATAAGCGGGGACTTCGAGATGTACTCCAACATGTACCGCCCGTCTTACCTCCCGAGTACGGAGTAGTACCTCTAACCTGTGCGATATTTGGCCTGCTTCCATCGATCTCTGGCGCCTTTTCTGCCGTCAGCCGTGGAAGCTTCAACGTTGATCATTATGGAATTCGCATGGTGGGCTCACCAAGAAGATGATGCTCAACAGCAGCGCTCTGCGAATCGAAGCGTTCGCTGATTTATCTGAAGCAGGCACCTCCATTGCGCCGGGGATCCTGGCGCGGATTCATTCAAGCACCTACCCTATAATAACTTTAGAAAAAAAGAGAGCTCCGATGATCGAAAATTCTCGATTGACTTGCAAGCACACTTTGGTGATCGAATTTGAGCCTTCAAGTTCTACAAAGCCAAGGCTGCTTTACGATAGAAGTTGGATGAAGATTGTCATGCGGCAGAAAAGACTGGGCATTGGACATTTGGGGGGGAAATGGAACTGCAGAATGTCTTCGAGCTGGGCCTGGGATCGCATAGAATCCAACAGACTCCAGCCATCAATGTCGTCTTGCACAGATTTGATGCAGCTGGGCCGGGTCTCCTCCACGTGTGCATAGACGTGAAGATGATTGCTACCGGCAAATCCAGCAAGATGACGGAGCGCAGGGTCTGGGGTCTCGGCAGTGAAGGCGGGCTGACAAGGGGGCTCACGCGCTGCGCATGCATGCCACAGACCCATTGATCCATGAAGGAAAGGAGTCAAGAGGAACAAGAGGGTGTGATGGGTTCTCACAACTTCGTAGAATGAAGACTTAGTACTACTAATCTGTGGGGGAAAAAAAAGGCAAAAAAAGAAATGCTCTCCGATACGGGGAATCGAACCCCGGGCTGCTCGGATCACCAACTTGAAGGTTGAGAGCGAGCGATGTTAGCCACTACACCATATCGGATTATGCTGATTGTTGGAGGAGGCAGCGCTGATGGGAGCTAAGAAGGCTAGGTATGTAGTGTGACTGCAAGCTGCTAGACAGCCCGTGTGAGATTGTCTACATACAGAACTCTGCCGGGCTCGTTTCGTCAGTTCCATCTTCCTTGATGTTGCGAATTCTAGATGAAATGAAGAGAACGATCAATTCATTTGATCCAACATGCCGGTGACATCCATCCATGAATCTATGCACGCTGGACGAGCGCTTATCCCAGTCAGCTCCCCCAATAAACATCGAGCTTCTGCTACAGCACGTGCGGCGTCTGCCCGCAAATGACCTCAGCGAGCTCGTGATTGATTGCTGTATTGATGTAGCTCCAGCAGGTCCAGGCCTCAATGACGGAGCCCGTGGATCCACCCACCCTAGAGAGACCCCGCGGCGGGGCATCCGCTCGAGTCTCGCACGCGCATCATCCGTCCATGTCCTGTCATCCTGGATCATCCATCATCCATCATCATCATCCATCATCCGCCCCAGTTCCAACAACCACCACTTGGAGCAGACTACCTGAGCATCTACTAGTAGTACTGATACCCTGTGTGCTACTACTAGTAGTCAGATGACATCCTCCTTTTCCACGACTCTATCGTCCACGCATCTTCCGAATCTCGCATCCTCTCACCCTTGACCAAACCCATCAACCCTGCCCTTCAGTCGCAGATCCCGACTATCTCGGACCGTCTGTCGCATCACCGAGAAAGCCGCCCTCAAAGCGCCCCCATCGCCATCGCCATCGCCATCGCCATCGCCATCGCCATCGCCGTCGCCGTCGCCGTCCCTGTCGCAGCATCCACCGCTCTCCCCCATCCCATCACGATGGCCAAGCCACTCCAGTTTGCGCCCTTCAAGTCCGAGATCGAGCTCCCCTTCTACTCGGCCCTCTTCGCCTCCAAGCTCGACTACCACAAACTCGATGACTCCGCGCGAGGGGTCCTCGGCTTCTACGAGCCGCGCATCGAAGAGCCAGAGGCGAGCTGCAAGATGCAGATCCTCGGAAAGGCCCTCACAAATCCAGAGCAAGTCTCACCCCACTGCCGCCCCGCGGTATCCTCGCTCCACGCGCATCGCTAACATCGTTCTTCTGTTAGAGCTCCACTCGGGACAGCCAGAGCCGAGGGCATCATCCGAAATGTCAACACCCTCGAGGACTTCAAGAGCATGGACAAAGCTGCCATGATACACACCGCTGGACGACAGGTGCGGCGCATCCCGAAACTTGGCCCTTTCCCCAGCCCCCCCCCCTTCGGGGCCCCCGATCAACCAACAGATGGCTGACTTTGTTTTCGCCCTCTTAGATCTGGGACGCCATCAACGACGGCTCAATATACTCGGTCCCCTCTTTATTATCGTCGTTCGTGATCCTCTCGTACGCGGATCTCAAGAAATACAAATTCACCTATTGGTTCGCCTTCCCGGCCCTGCACTCCGACGCCCAGTGGAGACGAAGCGGCGCCATACAACGCTTGACGGCGGATGAGAGCACGGTTCTCGTGGACAAGGTCGGCACGTGGCGATACAGCGTCGACCGGCGGGAGCATGGCTTCTTCCTGGCCAAGAAGGTGCCGCACCGGGGGACGGAGGACACCGACGTCAACGACCCGGCAAACAAGCTGCCCTACCGCTGGGAGGTCGGCTCGCTGAGGCAGTTCGAGAAGGACTTCTTCAAGGACGTGCTCAGGGAGGACCAGTATGTCGCGTTCGTCGATCCGTCGACATACGAGGAAGGGCCCTCGTGGCCGCTGCGCAACCTCCTCGTCCTCATCCGGCAGCGCTTCGGCCTGTCCAAGGCCAACATCCTCTGCTTCAGGGACATGTGGTCTCGGAGGCATGAAGCCCGGAGCATCATCCTGCCCCTCGAGATGGACCCTGTCGAGGACATGACCATCAAGGAGATGCCAAAGGTGACCGGGTGGGAACGAGCACGAAACGGGAAGCTCCAGGCGCAGCAGGCCAATCTTGGGGAGTACATGGATCCGACGAAGCTCGCAGACTCGTCCGTCGACCTGAACCTCAAGCTGATGAAGTGGCGCCTCGCCCCCGACCTGAACCTCGACCTGATCAAAAACACCAAATGCCTCTTGCTCGGAGCAGGCACGCTAGGCGGCTACGTGTCGAGGAATCTTCTCGGATGGGGCGTCAGGCACGTAACGTTTGTCGATTACGGCAAGGTCTCCTTCTCGAACCCCGTGCGGCAGCCCCTGTTCGAGTTCGAAGACTGCGTCAACGGCGGGAAGCCCAAGGCCGCGCAGGCGGCAGCCATGCTCAAGCGGATCTACCCCGGTGTCAACAGCGAGGGCCACTCCCTGTCCGTGCCCATGTTGGGACACCCTTTCCTCGACGAGTCCCGGACGCGGGGCGACTACGAGAGGCTCAAGGCACTGATCCAGGAGCATGACGCCGTCTTCCTGCTCATGGACACCCGCGAGTCCCGGTGGCTTCCGACCGTGATGGGCAAAGCCGCCGGCAAGATCGTGATGAACGCAGCCCTCGGCTTCGACTCGTACGTAGTAATGCGGCACGGCTCCGAGACCCCCGCGGCGGGACAAACGCCCCTGGGGTGCTACTTCTGCAACGACGTCGTAGCGCCAGCTGATGTGAGTCCCTCACCCTTTGATACCATATTTCCTCCTCCCATGTATCTCTTGCAACATCCAGCTCTAACATGTCTTTCTTTCTTTTCTCCAGTCCATGAAAGACCAGACGCTGGACCAGCAATGCACCGTCACGCGCCCCGGCGTCGCGGCCATCGCCTCCGCGCTGCTCGTCGAGCTCCTCACTAGCCTCCTCCAGCACCCTCTCGGCAAGGACGCGCCCGCCCCGCAGGCCCGCCCGGGCGTCGTCCCGGAGCGCGACCCGGCCGACCACCCGCTCGGCCTCGTGCCGCACCAGATCCGCGGCTACGTGTCGACGTTCCAGAACATGGTGATCCGGGGCCAGTCGTACGACAGCTGCAGCGCGTGCAGCCCCAAGATCCTGGAGGCGTACCGGCGGGACGGGTGGGGGTTCGTCAAGAGGGCGCTTCAGGAGAGGGAGTACGTCGCGGAGCTGTCCGGGCTGGCGGAGGTGCAGCGCAGGGCCGAGGAGCTTGCGGCCCAGATCGAGTGGGGGGACGACGACGACGAGGGGGAGACTGTCGAGGATGGGGACGGGGAGCTGCTCTGATGAGGGGGACTGGCGCGGGAGGCTCCTGATTTCGTTTGATTTTTCAGTGGTTCCTTGCTTTTAGCCATGCTGGCCAGATTTTCCCGTCTTTTCGGACCGAACCATTTATGCCTGGTGGGTGGAGTGGAATGGATATTCCTCTATATCGATGAGAGAGAAAGAGAGAGAGAGAGAGAGAGAGGAGCAGCGGGAGTTAATTGTACTTCATAGACGATGTCGGAGGACTGCAGGACGGCGGATGGCGTTTTGTTTTTGTATCCCGGGGCAAGGCGAAGCTTGGTGTTACGGATGGATAGATGAAGATTGATGCAATCTCCAACCAAAGATCCAACACAACCTGTACGGAGTAATCAAACAGTCTCAAGTGATGGCCACGGCTGTCACACTCCTGCGCCTGTCAGACGCTTAACGCAACGACGCCGTGCCGCCCCCCCGTGTTTCCAAAGAACTCAGCATCTTTCATGACACAAGAATCACAAGAGGCCATCACAGAAGCAATCCCAACCGTGCCATGACAAGAACCCCCTCACCTGAAAATCCCAAGTCTTGATACTCGTACGAGTACAGTCAACACGAAAGGGCAAGGATGCTATTGGGAGGCATCGTCTCCGCACGCAGGCGTCACGTTTTCGTACATACCTGTACACGTAAGACCCAAAAGCCAAGACAAAATGCCAAGAACTCGGTGTATCAAGGTGAAGTAATCCTATTCAAGAGATCCAGTCGGGTATCAATCCATTACCAAAAGCACACCCAATCCGCCATCTCGTACATCAACAAATCCATGCGACCCCGCAGCGGCCCCGACCCTCCTGATACCACATTGATCAATCAATTGATCAATCAATGAATGCCAACACGATGCCATGAGCCGATGGAATGACTCGCAGTCCCAAACTCATGACTCTCTGTAACCCTTTTTTTTTGTGATTTTTTTTGGGGCCTTCGTTTTTTTTTTCCGATCTGCTTCTGGCGTTCAGGTAAACCCTATGATTCTCGACCAAGGGCGATGCCGATGGATCGTGAAGGGGGCTCAGCTCGCTCGTGGGCCCCCCCATGGTTTAATACTTCAATATGATGTACAGCGCGTGAATGATGCCAGGGATGTAGCCTGATCACACGGTCAGTCAGTCAGTCCGTCGCCCGGTGAGACACTGAGACACTGAGATTCCAAGGGAGAGGAGAGAGGCGTAATCGTACCGAGGATGGTGAGGAGGATGTTGATGAGGAAGTCGGCGCCGCAGCCTCTCTCGAGGAGGACACCGATGGGGGGGAGGAAGATGGCAAGAATGATCTTGCAGATATCACTTCAAGGGACGCGTCAGCTCGGGCACTGATGATGGATTTGATAACTATCTGATTCTTCCTCGCAAGAGGTCGAAGAGGGAGAAAGAGAAGGGGGGGGGGCAGAGCAGCGGCAGCTTACCTGGCGGTGAAAGGCATTTTGAGACGACGACGACGACGAGAAGACGCAAGAGTCGCACTCTCGGACTGATGTTGCCACGGCAGGAAAGAGGACGAAGCTTCTTCAGCGATCCAGAGACCGTCAAGGGGGGTATGAGGAGAGAGGGGGGGCTCAGAAACGTGGCAATAGATCAATATATGTATGTATATTCTATCAATGTCGTGATGTGGGGAGCCAGAGACCTCAAGCAGACGACGACAGATCAATGCAAGAATGCAGAAGAAGTGGATGGAAGGAGAGGAAAAACAAGAAAAGAAAACTTATCAGAGGCCGCTCATGCCGAGAACTTGAAGGGCAAGACTTGGTTGCTGGTCCTCCCAGCCACGACTAATTTATAACCACGGGCGAGCCAATCTTGCTCCTCCCATTCCTCCCGCTCTCCCTCCCAGGGAGATCCATCCATCACTC
>NQYQ01000008.1:190321-214326 GCA_003055925.1 Escovopsis sp. Ae720 | reverse complement strand
AAATGAAGTAAGGACAAAGAGGAGGCGTGGTGTCGGGGGTGGGGGGGGGGGGGAGGGGGGGGGGGGGGGGGGGGTGGGGGGGGGGGGGGGGGGGGGGGGGGGGCAAAGGGTTACCTTCTCGAGGCAGCCGAACCCGATGGAGTCGATGGCTTGTGTGAAGCGCGCTGGCAGGGGAGGCTCGAAGGCGGCAGGGTTGCGCTTCAACCAGCCGAGGGGTGTTGTCATGACTACCTCGTCAAAGGACAAGGTCTGGCCCCCCCTGAACTGGATCTTGGCCTTGGGCCCCCCTTGGTCTCCTCCTCCGTAGGAGACCTTCTCGGCGATGGAGTTGAAATGTATGGTGGCTCCCTCGAGCGCAGGCTGCGCGATTGCCTCCAGGATCTTCTTGAAAGTGCCCGCGCAGAAGGGATTTTCTGACCCATGTCATGTCATGTCAGAACCACGCTCCTTTTCACGGCTCCGTCATTCGAATTGAATCGTTTAGGATCACACGGCGCCCCAGACTCACCTCCCTCTATGCACTCCTCTAACCAG
Organism: Escovopsis sp. Ae720; assembly: GCA_003055925.1. NCBI lineage: Eukaryota > Fungi > Ascomycota > Sordariomycetes > Hypocreales > Hypocreaceae > Escovopsis > Escovopsis sp. Ae720. The sequence continues at coordinate 213,792 of NQYQ01000008.1, read as the reverse complement.
AAGAACTTGAGGCTCTGCTTGGCAATCGGGCTCCCAATGAAATTGCCCCAGCTCTGCGACAGGCGCAAGACAATCTCCCGCTTCTCCTCAAAGCCGGGCTCCGTGTCCGGTATCCTCTCCTTGACCCTCTCGTGGAAAAAGTCCAAAAGACTGACGCCCGGGTCGATCTCCGCGCACGACTGGTTCGAGTGCTGGAAGGCGTCCTGGATGATGTCCCACATCACGGTGGAGTACTCCTCGCCCGCCTTTTCCGAGTACATGCCGCCAAGCTCGTCGTAGAGGGATGCCTTGCTGTCCCAGATCCCAACCGCGGTCCCCGTCTGCTTCGCCAGGTCCAGGATCGGGTTGTCGTCGGTGCCGTGGAACCAGTTGGGCCCGGTGTCGACCAGGTGCCCGTTGCCGAGGTGCTGCTGGTGGAGGCGGCCCCCTATCCTGTCCCGCCCCTCGAAGATGGACACGCGGCATCCATGCTGGAGCAGGAGGTCTGCGCAGCGAAGGCCTGCGATGCCGGCTCCGACGACGGCGACGTGGGGTGTGGGACCGGCTTCGTGTTTCCGGCTCTGTGAGAGGTCTCGTGTGAGCGAAGGTGGACTGATGTTTGGCATGCGGGAGCAGTCTGGGGAGCCGTCGAGGGCCCTCGAGTCCCCGCCTCCGGGCATTTTCATTTTCTCTGCAGAGTTAAGTTTTTCTCTATACCTGTGAGGAGTCATCTGTGGCCGAGGTCTTGGTCGCCAAGTGGTTCTGACTCAGATGTATGAGGGACTGGAGTCGCGATGCCTTGAGGTCTTGGTAGATTCTCGACGAGTCTCTCATGGAAAGATTTGTACAGCTCATGGAATAAGCGTCCATTGCACGAGGAAGGATGATGAGCGAATAGTAGGTAGTAGATGGAGGTAGTAGTAACGCTGCTGAGGAATATCGACGAGGTCTTGAGGGGTTGCCAGGCACGAGGAGGCGGAAGAGACAGCTGGAGGATGCTCGAGATATAGGAGCGGGAGAGGCAGGAGACACCATACGAGGGGTCGAGGGGTGTCCGAGAAGAGGATAGGATAGATGATGGATCTATGACAGAGGATGAAGCACGACTGTGCCCGACCTTGACGACGAGGTGCGTAATAAAGAGGCTCGGTCTAAGATGGTGTTGTGGTCCGGCGCCCTCCGGTATGACGCTTTGAGTGGTGTTGATTGATCGATGGTGGATGGATCAATGTGTGGGAGCAGGCGGGGGCTCTCGAGGAAAGAGCTGGAGGCTCGGAGGATCCCGAGCCCGCCTGGGCGAATCTGGCTGAATCTGGCTGATGTGGCCTGAAATGGAATGAATCAAGGGAAAAAGCAATATAATTTGATATATTGGTCAAATCAATGCATATGTAGGTATATGCAGCAGTTGCCGTGCAGCAAAAGAGGGGAATTGTTAGGAGAGAGTGAACGACGAGCGATCGAGGGGGCCAAGGGGACAACGAGGCGGTTTTCGAGGGGTTGTCGGGGAGGCCCTGGAACTAGTACCTCTCTCTCCGGACTACTACCTCTACTACCTACTAGTATTTTCCTGCTATTTTCCTGCTATTTTTCCTACGACAGGTCGCTCCAAGTCGGTGCTAGGGAGCGATAACGGAAATTCGACGACCACCAAATCCAATCGAGCCATCGGGCAACGAGTTTAGTGCTGGTGCCGGTGCTGGTGTGCTGGTGTGCTGGTGTGCTGGTGTGCAGACTCATCGAGGACTTGGATGAGGCATCAACTCGAGACTGCCAGGAGGCTGCGAGTACCAATCTCGACGTGGTACTCCGTACTAGTACTCGTAGACAGAGGTGTCAAGTCAGCAGCCCCGCGATCGACTGCTCCATAATATGGATGTCATAGACACAGACTCGTAGAGCCGCCGGAATCAAAGTCGAGCACAAGAGGTCAATTCATCCATCAATATGTACCTAGATAGGTCGTTGATCGGTTGATGATTCCAGCATTTGGTGAGGCTCGAGCTGGATACCAGTAGTACCTTACACATGTCCATTCAATTCAAATCCCACACAATCGCATTGTCCAATGGATTTAGTATGTACATATAGGGTAGCCAAATGACTTCAGATCTGCCTTATGTACATATGTACCTACCTCTACATCTGTACTAACTCTGAAAATATTAATGTATTGCTGTTGGTGGAAACTGGTGAAAGCGGAGGGTTATGGTATCTGTGATCCAGAGGGGTATATACTCCTATATCCGCTATACCTAACTATAATATAGTAAATGCTTAAGAAAAGGGATAGATTTATATACCTAGATATATCTTAAATACTTATACCCCTTTTAGCCTAGCTAGGAAAGTTATAAGAGTTAGTTAAGATTATTAATATTATTTTTATTATTATATATATTATTATACCTTATTTTAGGACTATTATATTAAGAGTTATAAGCCTATAAGGATAACCTTATAGAAAATACCTATAACTTCTTTAACTTTATTACTATTATTCTAATCCTATAAATAAAGCTATTACTATCTTTTCTTTATTAAATAATAAATTAATTCTATTAAAAAATAAATAAATACTTACTTATATAAAAGGCTAAAAATATTTTAAAGTTAGATTTCTTTTTTAAAGATAAAAACCTATAACTAATAATAGAGAATAATATTAGAAGCCTCTATTTATATTAGAGAAGGTGAATTAAGAAATAAGACTACTCCTATAACCCCTTAAGATTAATTTAAGGAAAAACCTAGTATTATTAATCTATTATAAAAGAGATCTTTTTTATAAAGAGAAATATACTAATAAAAATAATAATATACTAATAATTATATGCCTTATTTAGCTAGCTATTAAATACCTACCCTATCTTCCTATCTTACTTAACTTATTAAATTCTAAATTAAATAGAAATCTAAGTTATTATAGCTAGGAAAAGATAATCTAAATAACCTCTTTTAGTTAAATTATATTATTATTTTAATTATTAAGTATTACTTTTTACTTTTTAATCTTTTTTAATCTCTTTTTAATATAGATATAGTTAGAGCTTTAATGCTTTTAGAGCTAAAAGGTAGGGCTAAGTAGTTTAATTAGATTTATATAATTAAAGAATTTGTAGAGCTTTATAAAATATAAATATATATTAATCTAGATAACCTTATAAACCTTAAGTTAAGAGACTAATCTAATCTAATTAAGAAAGCTAAATTTATAAACCTACCTAAGGAAAGAGATTATTTAATATTAAATTTAGATTTACTTAAGGTAAATGTTAAAGTATATAAAAAAGAATTTAATTTTTAATCCTATTAAATAGAGATTATTAAAAAGGTTTAGAAAGTTAGAAATATAGAATACTAAATAGACCTAATAAAGTAGAGAGATAATAAAATATAATTTAAAAGAAATTCTACTTTTTTTAATAATATTAGTATTATTATTAGGGTATTAGTATTAGTATAATTTTAAAAATAAGGAGATACTATATATAATATTAACTTCTTTATTAAGAAACTTAAAGGAAGAATTGCTTTACTAGTAAATTATAATAAAGATTAAGCAATTAAGAGGTTTTAGGAATATATAAGGACTAAAGGAAGTTATAATTAGTTAGTATAGTTAATATAATTTAAAACCTATTAAAATAAATATTAGTAATATAATATTATTATAGTTAATAAAGAAATTGCTATTAATTTTTTCTCTTAATCTATTAAACTATTCTTTCTTATTTAGGATAAAAAGATAAATAATAAATTAATTAAAAATAACTAAAAAATAATACCTTTAATAATAGGGAATATTATAGAAGACTTTAGACTTTATATTATAAGATAATGCTAAGTTAATATTAATAATAAAGAATAGTATACTAAGGTAATTAATAAACTATATACTAGTAATAAAATACTGCTAATACCTTATCTAGGATATAGCCTTAACTATAGATATAACCCTAAAGGCTAGTAAAAGACTTATTAGGTATTTTTAGCTATTTATAACCTTATTACTAATTAAGGCCCTTTACTAATATATAGACTAAAAGATAACTTAAAAGAGAAGGTTAATTAGAAGCTTAAAGATATATTTAAAGATAATAAGGCTATAAAAGCCTAGCTAAAGGCTAAATAGGATACTAAGATTATTAGTAAAGTAAATACTAATTAAAAGAAGATAAAAAAGAAAAAGAAGGTAATGTTTAAGAAAGTTAATAATAAAGATAAGATTATAAGAATTAATACTTAGAACCCTTTTAATATATTAATACTTATATTTATAATAGCTATTATTAGAGTTAATAATATAAAGAACGCTAAGAAAGCTAAAGATAATACTTTAAGGAACGCTATAATCTTTAACTTAGGATTAAATGCTAATATCTTTAATAACCTTAATTTTTTTTAGGAAAATATATTTATTTAGAATATAATAGATATTATTAAAGCAGGAGACTTAAAATTAATACCTTTAGAATAAGGAAAAGCTATAATAAAAGTTAATTTTAAAAAAACTATAATAATTACTAATTACTATTATATACCTAGGATATATACTAATATTATTTTAATATTCTACTTTAATAAAAACAGTTACTATTAAAATACTTTTTAAAATTAGATTATTAATAAAATTATAAAGAAGATATTTATATATTTAGTAATTAATTATAAATAATATATTTTAGTAAAAAGGATTTTAAAAATAGTAAATTAAATTAAAACTATTAAAAATATATTTATAGTATTAACTTAAGTATTTAATTTAAAGGATTTTAAGCCTTTAGCTTAAGGTACTAATAATCTTTAGTATTATTATTTAGGATATATAGATTAGAGAGTACTAGAATAAGCTATAAAGATAATATTAGAGATAAAGATTATAGAACTAAGGACCTATAAGTGTAAAATTTATACTATAGGCAAAGCTTATTAAGTTATCTCTAGAAATAAGCTAGAGATACTTTTATAGAGAGCTAGAGAAATTTTTAGCGTTAATCTTTAGTATTAGTTAAAATAAGCTTATAATAGATATCATTATTAGGTTATCTTTACCTATATAAATACTAACTTTTATTTTTATTTCTCTTTTATAAAGAAACCTAAGATTAAGTTAGCTAAAGCTTATATTTAGGATATAATATAAATATAATTTAATATATATATTAAAATCCTATAGTTAAATAATAAAAAGGCACTTTTTATAAAAGTAAAGATTAAGGAGATTAATAATAATAGAACTAATATTTAACTATTATCCCTATTATTACCTTAGTAAAATAGCTATACTAAGAGGTTAATAGTAATAGTTAAAGAAAAATTAAAGGTTATAATAATTAATATAAACCTATTAGAAGAAATATAAGTAAATATATACTACGCTGCTATCTACCTTCTTAATTAAACGCTAACTTAAAATAAATCTAGAAAATAGTTAACACTATATAAGAAATAGTAATTATAAATAAGGAAAACTAACCCCTTATTCTCTTACCTACCTAAAGACCTAAAGCTAAGGGTATTATACCTAAAGGTATTTAGTTATATTACCTATTCTATTAAAATTAAAGTCCTAAAAGCTATTAAGAATTCTAAGAAAGTTAAGCCCTTTAAGCCTAAGGCATATATAGAATACCTAATAAGATATAAATTATTAACCTAATATATAATCTAGATCTTATCTTTATAGATAAGGAAGATTATAAAAACTATTAATATTGCGTTTAATAAGTCTATAATATACTATTCTAACTAGGAAAAGGAAGCTAAAAAATTTAAAGAATATATTTACTAAATCTTAGAGTTAATAAAAATATATAAGATTAATAATACTAATACTCTATAAGACTTAGAACTAGATTAATCTATAGGCATTAATATTAGCTAATTTAATTAGATTAATTTAGATATAAATAAAGATATAAAAATAATTAATTATAATATAGATAATAATACTAATAGTAATAAATAAATTTCTAATTATATTACTAATTGCGTTATAAATAGAGAGGTAGATAATAATATTAATAGTATTAAAGAAAGAAGAAAGTAAAGAGATTAGGAAAATATAGTAAATAATAAGGTTAGAGGTTAAGGGATAACCCTAATAACTTAGCTAGATTAACTAATAAAAGGCTATAAAAAATTCTTTATAGATTACCTAAAAGTAAAAAAGGAAGTAAATTAAGACCCTTAAGGTAGTAAAAGCGGGTAAAATTAGGGTAATAAGGATTAGTAGAATCCTAATATCCTTTATTAACCCCTCTAACTTATAAACCTTCTTTCCTTTCTAACCTCTTTAATACTAATTATGCCTTTTATACTATAACTTAGTAACCCTTAAAGACTAGATTACCTATTAATATAAATAGCTAAGACCTTAGATCTTAAAGATATCCCTAAACTTAATTTAAAAGATTTTATTAATCCTAATATAAAATATAAATAGTAAATAAATTATAGAAAAAGGAATAGGAAAGACTCCTTAGAAAATAACTATAAGAGATAATAAGTTAATTAAATTACTTATACTTTTATTAACCTTATAATCTTTAAAGCTATTATATTTAAGATATATATTAATAATATACCTTTACTTTCTTAATACTTTATCTAAGTAAAGAAAAGCCTATTTTTTAAATATTAGGTTATTATAATAAAATATAAGATTAAAAAGTAAATAAAGATAAAAATATTTATTAAGACCCCTATTTAATAAATCCCTTACTAATCCTTAATTTTATTAAAGTAAGTATATATATATAAGTATAATAAGAATAGATATATTATAAGATTTAGAGTATAGCTAGTAGCTTAAGGAGATTACTAAAAGGATCTTTATAAAAAGGATACCTATATAGCTACTTTTATAGTAAGTTCTTTTTATTTCCTTTATACCTTATATTATAAGCTTAACTAAGAAACCTAATAATATAATATTATTAATATATTTTTTAATGTAGACCTAAATAAAGATATCTTTTATAATATACTACCTAGCTTTCTAAAGCCTAGCTTTTATTTTAAGATATTAAAGGCTTTATATAGATTATAAAGATTACTTAAGCTATAGTTTAATAAGATTGCTAAATACTTTAAAGACTATAGATTTTACTAATATAAAGAGAACCTTTATATATTTATTAAAAAAAATATAATTATCTTTTTTTTTATTAATAATATTATAGTCCTTTATAATAAAAAAGTAAAAAAGAAATTTAAGAAATTTAATTATAATCTTAATAAATTATATAAAGTTAAATCTTTTAGGGAATTAAAGTAGTTCCTTAGTATTAAGATTATCTAGAATTAAGAAATAAAGGAAATATAGCTTTATTAATTATTCTATATAATTATAGCTGCTTAGAAATTTATCCCTAAATAACTAGGAAAGTAAAGGAAAAAGCTACTAATACTATTACTAAAAGAACTAATATACCTAAATAAGGGATAGGTAATAGAAAAAGAAATTGCCTACTATACCTCTTTAGTTAGTATAATTCTTTATCTATTATACCTTATAAAAATTAATCTTATATTTCCTATAATTAAGCTAGCCTAATATATAAAGAACCCCTTAAAGTATTATATATAGCTTGCTAAAGAAGTTCTTAAATATGCCTATTATACTAAAGACTAATATTTATATTATATAACTAATAATAAAATAAATATGCTTTTTTTATTTTCTAATATATCTTTTATAAATAATAAAGTAATAAAGAAATTATTATAAGGCTATATATTTTAAATATTTAGTAGACTAATTATATAAAAGTTATTTTAATAGAATACTATAATAATATCTTTAACTAAAGCTAAATTATTAGCTCTTTCTAATATAGTTAAAAAATAGATAGCTCTTAGAAAACTATTAAAGGAATTAGGCATTAAAATTAGCTTAAATAATATAGCTTTAATTTAGTATAATAATATATAAACTATATAAATTATTATAAATAATCTATAAAAGGTTTAGATAAAGCTAAAGTATATTAACGTTTAAAGATATTAGCTTTATAAAGCTTAATTAAAAGGGATTATTAATATAAAGTAATTACCTTTAGTAAGAACCCTAGCTAATAGTTTTATAAAGGCCCTAATAGGTTAATAATAATTAGAATTTATTAAGTAATTAGGTTTAATTAATAGACCTAATAATACTATAAATAATAATAAAGAGATCTTTAAATAACCTTATTTTTTATATTTTATTTAAATTATTATTTAAAGGGGTATATTAGTAAAAATTAGTAAAAGCGGAGGGTTATAGTGTTTATAATTTAAAGGGGTATACACTCCTATATCCGCTATACCTAATCATAATATAGTAAATGCTTAAAAAAAAGGATAGATTTATATACCTAAATATATCTTAAATACTTATACCCCTCCTAGCCTAGCTAGGAAGGTTATAAGAGTTAGTTAAGATTATTAACATCATTTTTATTATTATACACATTATTATGCCCTATTTTAGGACCGTTATATTAAGAATTGCACATAAAAATACCAATACATTATCAATATCAAATCCATTAATCAGCATCTCCGAGTCTTCCGCGGAGGGAGTTGGACAGATCACATCAATAAATTGCACAATTGATCCATTGATGGATCTGATTGATCATTCCAAGTCTTCCATTCCATTGCAGCAATCTGTCTTTTAGCGGCTTGACGATGACTTCAATTGATCAAATGGATTGATCCTTTGACAAATCGACTAACAGTCACCAGATACCTCCCCGTGTCACCCCAGCGCAGCCAAGACCCGTCGCGACCATGAGGCTCTCGAGTCGCTCTGCCGTCCCACCCCAGACTACGGAGTATGTGCACGGGCAGTTGGAGTGAGGGCTGCCATCAATCTACATACATATGTATTGATGTGCCGAGGTCTGGCCTGCAAACACTACGCCGCAAACGTGCTGACCTCGGCTGATGCCCATACATACTCGTACTCGTACGAGAACCAGAACCAGCATGGATGCAGCTACCCCACGAACCGAGTCCTCCAGCTCTATTGATTGATCGATTGATTGATTCGTCTTGCAAGTTTTCCAGGCTTCACGAACTCCAAACATCTCAGACACATCGTCAACGTCGAGCAGTCCACCCCTCGAGCCGTCTCGTCTCTCCACCCACCACTGATCCATCAGCCAGTCGTCTCCAGTCCATTGCATCCATCCATCCATCCATCCATCCATCCATTGATCCATCCATTGATCCCCACCCTCTCTCGACGCGCATAGTAGGAAACTCTGCGACTACTACGAGCACGAGTACCCACGATGGCCCCCCCCGCCAAGACCTTCACCCGCGAAGAGGTCCGCGACCACACCTCCGAGGACTCCCTCTGGTGCATCATCGACAGCACCGTCTACGACCTGTCCGACTTCCTCGACGCCCACCCCGGCGGCGAGTCCGTCCTCAAGCAGATCGCCGGCCAGGATGCCACCACCGCCTTCTACAACCTCCACCGCCAGGAGGTCCTCGCCAAGTACGCCGACCTCGCCATCGGCACCGTCGCCGGCGAGGCGCCCCAGGTCATCGTGCCCCGGCCCGGCGACCTCAGCGCCGTCCCCTACGCCGAGCCGCTCTGGCTGAACCCGACCTTCAAGAGCCCCTACTACAAGGACTCCCACCACCGCCTCGCCCGCGCCCTGCGCGTCTTCACAGACACCTACATCACCCCAGAGGCGAACGAGGCAGAGGCATCGGGACGCTTCGTCAGCCAGGACCTCATCGACCGCATGAGCCGCGCCGGCATCCTCCACATGCGCCTCGGGCCGGGCAAGCACCTCAAGGGCGTCGAGCTCATGGGCGGCGCCGTAAAGCCCGAGGAGTACGACTACTTCCACGACCTCGTCCTCAGCCAGGAGCTCGTCCGGCCCATGATGCGCGGCTTCGCCGACGGGAACATGTCCGGCATGACCATCGGCCTGTCCGCCGTGCTCAACTTCGCAAGGGACGAGGCCTGGAAGAAGAAGATCTCCGACGAGGTCTTCAGCGGCAAGAAGAAGCTCTGCCTCGCCATCACCGAGGCCTTTGCGGGCTCCGACGTCGCCGGCCTCCGCACCACTGCCGAGAAGACCCCCGACGGCAAATACTACGTAAGTTTTTTTTTTTTTTTTTTTTTTTTTTCTCCCTGATTCGCGATTATAATCATCATACAAAGCAGCAGCAGCAGCAGCAGCAGCAGCAGCAGAGGCAGAAGCAGAAAGAGGAGAAGAGAAAGCGTGACTGACCCTTATAATTTCTCCCTCCTCCAGATCGTCAACGGCACCAAGAAGTGGATCACCAACGGTGCCTTCAGCGACTACTTCGTCACCGGCGTCCGCACCGCCAAGGGCCTCTCCGTCCTGCTCATCGAGCGCACCGACGGCGTCTCCACCAAGCCCATTAAGACATCCTACTCCCCCGCCGCCGGCACCGCCTACGTCACCTTCGACAACGTCCGCGTCCCCGCCTCCCACCTCCTCGGCGACGAGGACCGCGGCATCCACGTCATCCTCAGCAACTTCAACCACGAGCGCTGGATGATGGCCTGCGGCTCCGCCCGCGCCGCCCGCTTCATCGTCGAGGAGTGCCTCAAGTGGGCCAACCAGCGCATCGTCTTCGGCAAGCGGCTCGTCGACCAGCCCGTCGTCCGGCAGAAGCTCGCCCGCATGATCGCCCTCGTGGAGGCCAACCAGGCCTACCTAGAAACCGTCACCTACCAGATGTGCCACATGCCGTACGCGCAGCAGGCGCGGCACCTCGCTGGGCCCGTCGGCCTGCTCAAGATGAGCGTCACGCGCGCCGCGCACGAGATCGCCGACGAGTCGGTGCAGATCTTCGGCGGGAGGGCGCTCACGCAGTCCGGGATGGGGAAGTACATTGAGATGTTCAACAGGACGTACAAGTTCGACGCTATCCTCGGCGGCGCGGAGGAGATCTTGGCGGACCTTGGCGTGAGGCAGGCCATGAAGGATTTCCCCAAGGCTATGCTGTAGAGCAGACCATTAGGGGTATTGGGATAGGGCGGGGCAAATCGGCATATCTGGTATCATCTGCAGGTTTCATTGTTCTCCAAAGATTGGACACAGAGATTTTCTGTACTTGTAGTATGCATTCTATAGCATCGGCGTCAATTCGATTCAACGTAAACGGAACGGCGCATGGCGAGACTTCTCAGAGGGCTTGTGAATGCTCGTACATCGAGTGCTGAAATCGCGGTGGGAGTACGTATCCGGTCACTCACTCGTGGGCCAATTGCAGCCGGAGCTGTTGGCCTGTCAATCTTCAGACATCACGCAGATCCCAGTGCAGACAGTTGTGATCGATCCTTCAATTCACTATCAACGCGTCTCGTACCGTTCCGGTCAGGCAGAGCCCCCGTCGCAAACGTCGTCCCGTCCAGGATCTCAATTCCCCGATGTTCCAATTTCCGTGCTAGAATCGCATGCAGCCTGCCAGGTCGGTAGCAACGTGAGTCGCTGACTGAACATTTTTATGACCGTAAAAATCATGCCCAAATGAACTTTTCTGCTGTCCCCCCGTTCAGGGCGACAAACGAGGACGAAGGAAGGAAAAAAGTAAAAAGCAAAAACATCGTCGTGGGTATCATGCAGCTGCCACGCCAACTTCCTCCCGGTCCTTCGCAACTGAGAGAAGATATCCGCCGCTTAGTTGGGGCACTGAGCCTGGACGTGGCCGCTCTGCTGGCACTTGTAGCAGATCTTCTCGCCGCCGGCTGACTCCTTAGGGCAGTCGCGAGAGTAGTGGCCAGACTCGCCGCAGTTGTAGCACTTCATGCCGTTGACGCACTCGCCTTTGCAAACAGTCAGCCGTCGACGCAGATGACAGTCGAGTCCACCGGGGGAATGGAAACATACGAGACATGTGGCCGTAGCCGCCGCAAGAGTAGCAGGTCTTGCCAGCACCGCCGCCGTAGCCGGGGTTGCCGCCGCCGTAGGAGCCACCGCCGAAGCCAGACTTGGTGCAGCTTCGGGCAATGTGGCCGATCTCACCGCACTGTTGTTCACTGGGATTAGTCCTGCACAAGCAAACCCAAACACCCCTCGGGTCCCTTACCTTGTAGCACTCGGTAGAGGGCTGGCCGCTGCCGCCGCTCTGGGGGCAGTCACGGGAGATGTGGCCGGCGGTGCCGCACTTGTAGCAGGACTTGTTGTCCTTCATGGGCTCGGAGCAGTCACGGCCTGCGGAATGTTAGATTGAATGTCGTCGTTGCAGGTCACGATAGGGGGGGAAGCTCACTGATGTGTCCCTCGCCTAGCACCGGAATCTCCAGTTAGCACACTAAACGACCACTAGCATGTCGCGAACATGATACGGATCCAACGTACCGCCACAGTTGTAGCTGCAATTTTTCTCGTTAGCCTAGAACGCATTGAGATGGACAGATGGGATTTCTTACCACTTGGCAGGGCCTTTGCTGGGGCAGTCACGGGCCTAAGGCGCTGTCAGCGATTTATCCCACGTGGGCAATCTATCAGGCTTCGAAAATTACCTGGTGGCCAGCGGAACCGCCTAAATCGTCTTGTCAGCATTCTGCCGTGGTCCATCAATTGCCAGAGGGAATATTGGTAGCGGGAGTACGGAATCGCTGCCGTCGTCGTGATTATGGAGGGAGAGAGGCATTATGACTGCGCAGTGATTCGAGGGGACAATGTCGCGCGACAGCAGAAGCTTCTGCCCGGAAGGAGGGAGAAGCGGACTGCCGCCAAGCGAGAAGGCATTGGTTCGTGTTGCTATCAAGCAACCATCAAGAACCGATTGTCTTGCCCGCCATGCGCGCATAGGATCGAGGGCGGAGGGTTGCGAATTGACGGGGGAGAAATCATTTGGGGCCACTGACAAGAGTAACACGCTCCTCGGGTAGAGTAGTCCATTTTGACGAAGCTTGGAGAGGGAATGAGATGAGTCTGGAGAATTGCCGGTCAGCGAGTCCTGCAATGGCGTGCTTCCGAAGAGCGAAGATGATGATTTGCGTCCTTGGGAAAAATTATCCAGAGAGGCGATGCTCCTTGCTGAGGGGCAATTGAGGTTGAGTGGCAACACGTGCGACAAACATTGAGGACGAGAGCCCACTTGCCCACTTTCCCAGATTGGAAAGCCCAGGAAAGGCGAGAGGGCGAAGAGGCGGGAGACTTGAGGGAAAAAAAAAATCACGAGGATTGGACAAAGGACATACCGATCGAAGGGGTTTGTGATGATGGTCGGAATCTGCCGTCGATGATGATGGTGCAGAGATTGGATGGTGTTGACTTCGCAAGGTGAGCGATATGGAAAATCGTGTCGACGAAAAAGGGAAAAAGTTTTTGGCGATAACAGCCGGCGGGCCCTGTGACTTGGGTGGGTGGATGGATCAATGGATGGAGGGAGGGATTGATTCCAGCACGCAGTGGATTGATCAAATCAATCAATCAACATTGATTGATTGATCGCTCGTGCGTGTGTGCGTTTCAATCCGCTGCGGGCGCCTTTTAGTGGCCCGCTGGCGCCCACAGCCCGCAGGAAGCGAACAACCGCATTAGTTCCAAGAGTCGAGTCGTCGCCGCGGGTGGGGGGAAGGTGCCCGCTTATCTTATCGGGAGACACGGAGTACCTGTCATTGGGCGTGTGGTCCGGCTGTCGGCGAGGTATCTCACACGGAAAAATGTTTGACCGCGGAGAGCTCACCTGCCGTCTCCGTGCGATTTCGCACTCGAATTTGTTTTATCTGGTGATGCCGGGACGGCGACGTCTTGCCCAATCGTAACGGCGCACTCTCAAAGGTGCCTGCCAGGTCGGCCCGGGTCGACCTTCCTCGGCAGCGGGGAGGGCAGGAACGATCACGATGATGGCCACATCCGGGGCTCCTCCACAATACGAATACGAGTCCCGAGCGGTGCGCCAGAAACTTCAACTGGCGAGTTACGATAATACAAGTACCTGTTCTCCGTACTACTAGTACGGAGTACGGAGATCATGTACTCGCACCTTTGAGCCCTCGTTCGTCCCGAATGCCGGATTTGTACTCCGTACGAGTATGTATCGATTTGATATCCTCGGCCGTGACGAAATCAAGTTTGGCTTAGATCCAGCTTCGGTACAATGGAGGGCAAGGAGTAGTACTAGTAGGCAGAGGTGGTAGAGTAGTACGGTGTACGGAGTATGTGCCTATGAATTAGTACTCGTACTGGGCCAGCTGCGGCTGCCTTGGATGAACGGGGCTTTGCTCCTGGCAGGCAACAGAGGATTGTGACGACAGCTGATGGCCCTTACGCAGATCCCCAGCTGGACTCGAATCGTGATCCTCTTTCTCGAGCAAAAGTCATTCTCGATTGCATTCGAACACGAAAAGATCGATTCGCCATCGATACCTACTACGAACTACCTCCTACCTACGAGTACGAGTACAGGCAGTACCGCCTGGGATGGATGGATCACTGGGGTAATGGGAGGTAAACAACTTTCGCAAACGCCATCAGAGTCGAGATAACGACGATTGTGAGACGGTCACGTGCATACGCGTCTCGACATAACAGAACCGCGGCGCGAGTTGGCCAGAGTGTTTTGTGTAGGTCGTCCCGATCCGGTGCGTTTCTGTCATGGCCTAACGCGTTCTTGGACGTAGCGCGTTGAGCTTCTGGGCATGGCGGACTGGCTGGGACGAGGTCATCCCGCCCTTGTCGAGGCCTTCAATAATGTGTGCCAGGTGGTAGATCGAGAGATCCGCGCTGGTATGTTGCATCCCGTGCGTGCATGCAGTTTCCACGAGAAGGCGCACATGTGCATGTACGGAATACATGAATTGACCGTCGGCAGAGCTACTCTCAGAGAAGCCCCTTCTCAAAGATGCCAGCACTTGCATGGTCGATGGTGATCCCTCAAGAGACCAACTCGCGGTCATTGATAGATTGAAGGAGGAGAACGCGAGGCTCCGAGACGAGTTGGTCGCATTGACGGCTGCAAGGGGTCACGAATGCCTCCCGCACTGTTCTGACCTCGAATGTCGCCATCCTCATTCAGCTTCAACCTCCGAAGGACTGCAGGCCGACTATGCCGAACTCGATGTCCTCAAATTGAGATTCAATGCCCTTAATGACAACTTTAAGAAGGCCCGAGAGGCACTTTGGAGGAGGAAAACTGAAAGGGACGATTCAAGGCGACGAGAAGCCTTGCTGATGAGCAAAATCGAGGCAGCTGAGGAGCAGTACGGGATTCAAATCCTGGACAAGGGCGTCGACAATCCGCGGGTCAGCGCAAGTGCAGCCTCGGAGGATGAGCTGATGGACCTGCCACCATTACCTCCTCTCACGATTGCCGCAGCGACTGACATATCCGTCTTGGAAAATGACCTCTTGCAATCTACTCAAGGGGAACCAGACGAGGACGAACCAGATCTACCGCCACTCCGAGCCGAGGATGATCAGAGTCATTTGCCCGTCAAGCGAGAACCGTCCTCTGATACCCCTATCTTTGTCTCGGAACGAGTTTTGAAGAAAAGGAGAACGGAGGTCGATGTTGCGGGGGTCAATGAGGACCCGACGGTGAAGGACGAGCCCACTGATATCAGCACCGCATTCGGGCACGAGAGAGTTGTTTATCCAACGCAGGAAAGTCTCGATCTGGACCATATCGCCCAGAGAATGACAACGCCTCGAAAGCGCAGGCAGGCCGATGATGTTCGGCAAGACCAGTCTCCAGAGCAGAGGTCACCCGTCCATACACCTGTGCCTCATCTCACACGGTCCGAGGAGCCTCCTGCCTGTTCTCGCGGCGAATCTGCCAAGGTCCAGGCGGCATCATCAATACTCACGCCTGTGAGCGGCAACGAGCGACCGACGCGGCTCGTTAGCGTTAACAAGACTCCCTCGGTGAAGTCTGGCTTGAGCCGCGGCATTGAAGCGCTTGCGGAGGATGGCTTGGTTCATAGTATGGGAGCCTTGGGGGCAGTGAAAAGGAGACAAAACAAGTTGAATACGCCTCCTCCCGTCGAACAGGGTCGCCTCGGCAGACTTCTCTCGGATGACACGACGGAGCACGCGAGCGAATCCGGGGCCATTCCACAAGGGCCCGCTGTCTTCCCAAAGAAGCTCACCATTCCCGAACGCCGAGAGCTCCCCTTTCAACAAACAGCCAAGCTAGGTAAACGCAACGAAGCATCGGCTCAAACGACACCGCGCGGTGGAGCCATAGAGCCGAGAACCGCTGTGCGAGCGGCATCGCCTCACGCAAGCAAGGCTCGCGCTTCTCTTCTACGACAGAAGCCTGTTGCAGAACTTCGACTCGATGACTTCAAGGTCAATCCAGCAGCGAACGGGGGACACGACTTTGCTTTCTCGGAAGTGGTGAGGGACAAGGACGACAGAGCTTCTCTGCGCGGCTGCACCGACATGCACTGCTGCGGCAAGCAATGGCGAGCCATGGCGGTATCACAGCGCCCTGATCCGCCGTTGACGGCCGCGCAGCGGCAAGAGGAGCAAAAGCTGCTGGAGAGGTACCTAGGGGACTGCTCCTATCGGCTAGCGAGCATGACCAAGGAGGAAAGGACGGAGCTGTGGCTGGAGGCGAAGACGGAGGACCTGGCGAACCGATACGGGAAGCATCGACACAACTTTCCGAGAATGCAATCACCCCCGGGGTTCTGGAACGCCGATTTCCCCAATACGCAACAACTGGAAGCCGAGAAGGAGGAGGCAGGGCAACGCGAGAAGCAGGCAATAGCGGAGCGATACAGAGAGGCCATGCGCCCGGGGGGCAGATGGCTGTTTCGTGACGAGTAGGGGCATTGACCGGGGCTACCTA
The DNA here is from genome assembly GCA_003055925.1 of Escovopsis sp. Ae720. Taxonomy (NCBI): domain Eukaryota; kingdom Fungi; phylum Ascomycota; class Sordariomycetes; order Hypocreales; family Hypocreaceae; genus Escovopsis; species Escovopsis sp. Ae720. The sequence continues at coordinate 197,022 of NQYQ01000008.1, read as the reverse complement.
CTACTATACCTATAAGGTAATGACGGGAGTCAGGACGACATACTATTTTCGGATCATTGGAGTAGGTGTCCTGAGAGGGATTGTCATCAAGTGAGGCCCATGACGAAAGGATGCGCCTGGTATAGTAGTACTATACTAATGATCAATACACATGTGAAAGACGACGAGTTCCTCTCTGTACACTGCACATGTTCGCCCACCCTTTTGGCGGTTCCTGGGCCCAGCCCGGCTCTCCCCCCCCCTTCCCCCCCTTCCCCCCTCGACCCCTGAATGGAAGGGAAGAGAAGCTACCAGTAGAGGTGATAAAAATGAACAGCTCCCGTCATACTATGGAGTACTCGTACCGGTAGTGGTCTTTAATGATCGCACTGTGTCACGATGACGGCGGGAGACGACATGCACAGTGCGGGAAATGGCAGGGGTCGGGCGTCCATGTGCCAGGCACAGCGAAAATGTATGTGGATCTGGCCCTACCGAAGGATGACGGAGTTGACTTTTGCGCACTGTGAACGATTCGCGGCTAAACCGCGGCGGATGCATCCATTGACTGCCAACTGATGTTGGTTCCGCCAAACCTCAATTCCAACATCCACCATCTTTCGCAGCACGAGCTAAATCAGATTGTCGGCATCAGCATCATCGATGCCACGGCCGCTTCCCAGGGCGAGCAGCAGACGACCACGTCAAGCGCCGCAGCGGCCGCCCGCTCATACGAGCTCGACATCCGTCACAATTACTCCCGTCCATCTCTTTCTTTTCTTTCCTTCCATCCTCCCTCCTTAACCCTCTTCGCTCCGCTCCGTTTCCCGACCCGCTTCGCCTTCAGTCTTCGCTCTCGACCCATCTCTCTCCCGACCTCGCTTTCTCTCTCTCTCTCTCTCTCTCCCTCCCGATCTCTCTCCCGATCTCTCTTTCTCTCTCTTGCTTCTCCTCTTCTCTCTTTCTCTGTCTTTTTCCACCTCTTCGTTCTCCCCTCTCCCCTCTCCCCTCTTCCCCCTCCTCCCTCTTCTCTCTCAGAGTTGTCGCTCTGAGAGCTCTTCTCATTTCCCCTTCCTCCTCTTTCTTTTCTTAATCTCTTGACGCAGGCTCGTCTGTCGTTTGCAGACCGGCCACTTTCCCGACTACTACTTCTTTCGCGCCAAAGCTCCCGTGAGCACCCGCGCACTGAAGTTCAAACCCGAACAACGCACGTTTGCTCTCTTCCAGGCGAGGTCCGACCAGCTTCGCTTGCTTGACAGCTCCAGAGTCCCATCTCAGCCTTGAACTCGGCAGACACGATCGACGCCGGAGAAGGTGGGGGGATCTGGCCGCACCGGGAACCTAGCATCCGCGACTGTGCAGTCCCCCGAACCGGCACAATGAGTGACGACTACATTCCGCCGCTCGCGCGCCACCCCGAGCGAAAGTTCAAGATGTCGGCAAGCGAGCCTCGCGGCAAGATCAACCATCATCAGCAGAAGCACAATGACAACAACAACAACATCGGCAACATCGGCAACATCATCAACAACAACGGCAACGGCGGCAACAATAACCAGCCGCAACAGGCTCAGATTCAAGATCGCAACAGCGGCTTCTCCCAGATCCAGCACAACCAGCATCACAACCAGCATCCCGAGTATTATTCCAGCCAGTATACCCACCCATTTCAACTAGCAAGTCCCGGCCAGAACATGGACTGGGACCCAATCGCTCCCGGCTATGCGAACGCCTACCAACAAACCGCCAACGCGCAATACCATCATACCCAGATCATCAACGCGGGCTTCACCCAATCCCACCTCCAGGGTGCGGCATACCCCTTCACCAACCAGATGCAGATCATGAACCCGAACCAAATCCAGAGATTCGCATATGTCCAGGGCTCGACCTTCGTCTCGAATCACCCTCAGAACCACGACGGCCACGGGCCGTACGGTCCAAGAGTCGGGGCCTACGCACATCCATCACCGCAGGCCCCTTACGGGCAACCCAATCCGTTCATGAACGTGGCTGTCAGCGTGCCCGGTCAAACGCCGTACGGGCAGCCCTACTCGCCTCATCCCGTGCACCAGAACCAACACCAGTACAGCCAAACCTCCGTCGTGAGAGGCACAGGATTTGTTGGAGGAGCAATGGGAGGAGCCATGGTCGCCACCCCTGGTTCTATGCCCGCTGCCCAGCTACCTTATACTCAACCCCCTGCTCAGACATTTGCTCAACACGCCGTTCCACCTTATGCTCATACCACTGCTCCGCCAATTGCTCATTCGGGTACTCGGCGCAATAATGGTCGATTCAAAGCTTCACCCACCCAACAACGCGCAGCTAAGCCCGCTACCCAGCCCGGTGCTCAACCTGCTACTCAGCCCGGTGCTCAACCCAAGGGGAAGGCCGGTGCTCAATCCAAGGCGAAGCCCGGTGCTCAACCTGCCGCTCAGCCTACCGCTCAACCCCCTGGCCAATCCTCCCTGGCTCAAGCCGTGCCAGCCCAGCTCGTTGTCGATCAATCGCCTAGTCGTGCGCCCTCGGTTCAACCGCCTTCGGCTCCTCCGGTCTTGCCCCAGACGCCCTCTTCCACTCAGTCCTCCGAGATTTACGCTCCCCCAACCCCCCTTACGCCTCCCCAGGCCTTTGCGCAAGCGATTGCTGCCGCGCAACAAAGACTTATTGACCGAATGAATCAAAGCCCCATTATACCAGATGCTCCTTTCCGCCCCCCGGTAAGTTCAAATTCCGCATTCAAATTCCGCATTCATCATAGATCCGCATGCTGACTGGATGCCCAAGCTGCCCTGGTTGTCTCGACCTGATGAGGAGTTCCCGACCAGGTCCTCGCGGTTCAAAGGGACAAGATCGTCCATCATTCTGGGTGAGAAGACTGTGTCGTTGCCAGTCGACCGGCCTGAAACGGCGCTGAACCCAGAGAATCTGGTGATTGCCGACACCGGAGCTCAGAAGACCCCAACTCTTGACGCTGTCGTGCAAGATGATCTGGCCGCAGAGCTTGCACATTCTCCGAAGCAGTCCATCATCTCAGTCGACACTTCTGAATGCTCTGGGGCCAGTGCTACTCCCGAGGTAACGCCTGCTGCCAGCGTGGCCAGCCTCGAGACGGTGGCCCTTCCCGTGGACTCAGCTGCTCCCGCAACCCCCGTGATTTCTGCACCGCCGAAACAGGCGGCCAAGTCAGCGAGCCCCAAGAAGTCTCCCAAGAAGTCGCCCGAGAAGGCGAAGGATCAAAAGAAGCAGCTAGATGAGGTCACACCTGCAGAATTCGAGCCAGCATCAGGAGCAGGAGCAGCAGCAGCGGAAACCGAAGCTGTCACAGAGACATCTGTATCAGCCGACCCATCAGCTGCAGCTTCGGCCATTGTGTCGACCGCCACATCGGATGCCGGCGGCCCGGACACGGACCGGGCCAGCACGGCTCCATCTACCCCCGTCCCAGCTCCACTGTGGTCAAAATTGTTCGCCTCGTCAACGTCAAAGGCACCATCGAAGCCCGGGCCCGATGGCTCCGCAGCCGGGGGCCAAGCTGTCAACGGCACGGCATCTGGCTCCAGCGGCGCGGCGAACGGGACTGGCTCCTTCTCGAAAGCAAATGCCAACGGCTTGGGTGAGGCTGTTCGCTCATTCAAGGTCGAGAGAGATGGCCGATTGTCCCTTCTTGAGCCGCGTGGCCTGATCAACACTGGCAACATGTGCTACATGAACTCGGTAAATACTCTCCATGTGAACCTGACGACGCGATAATGCTAATCACCACTCAAAGGTCTTGCAAGTCCTCATCTTTTGCCCCCCTTTCTATGACTTCCTGGACCGAGTCAGCAAGAGAGTTGCACACAGCTTCAAGAGCTCTTCTCCGTTGGTCGATGCGATGTAAGCAACACTGCCGCCCTTCTTTCGTGATTCTTTTGACGCTAACAGGAGCAGGATCATGTTCATGCGCGAATACAGAGTGCTGCAGTCTGCGCCTTCGGCACAGCAGCTGCAAGTTAACATGAAGAAGGAAGAATTCGATCGCCGGGGAGAGCCATTTACTCCCGAATTCGTGTATGAAGCCATGAGACGGCTTCCTCGATTCAAGGACATGACTGTGAGTCAAGACCACCTCTGCGATTCTCGCGACCTCCTGTCTCGTTGCTAATGCACCTCCAGCGTGGACATCAGCAGGATGCCGAGGAATTTCTCGGACTCCTATTCCAATCCCTCGATGACGAGTGCGTCTTGTCGATGGCCTTGTCTGGCCCGAGCAATGAGGATGCCTCGGGATCAGACGCGCCGACCGATGACTGGCTCGAGGTAGGCCGCAAGCAGCGTGCCGTGGTGACCAGATCATCGGGGCACGGCGTGTCTACCCCGATCACAAAGATCTTCGGCGGCCTCCTCCGGTCCGAGTTCCGTGTGCCCGGTGTGAAGGATTCGATTACCGAGGAGCGCTTCCAGCCGCTTCAGCTTGACATTGGCTCGCCCGAGGTCAACAATGTCGTTGATGCTCTCCGAGCGCTCACCCGACCGGAGCGCATCCAAGGAGACTTCAACTCCCCCCGCGGCAGGGATGTCACGGCGACCAAGCAGGTCCTCATCGAGTCGCTGCCACCGGTGCTGATCCTTCACCTCAAGCGATTCCAGTTCGACCCGGAGGGTCACGGAACCATCAAGATCTGGAAGAAGATTGGATACCCCCTGAACCTCGAAATCCCCCGCGAGGTCCTCTCCCGCCAGACTCGCCAGAACATCGGCGAGAGCGCTCTCCCGCAATACAGGCTCATCAGCGTGGTGTACCACCACGGCAAAAACGCCAGCGGGGGCCATTATACGGTGGACGTGCGCCGGCAGGACGGCCAAGAATGGATCCGGCTAGACGACACCGCGATCCGCCGGGTGCGCGCCGAGGACATTGCGGAGGTCGGGTGCGAGCCAAACCCCAAGGCCGGCCAGAAGAGTGGCGCTCCTGGCGCGTCGGTCAATCGGATGAACGCCCTGCACGACGAGGGCGCTGGCGATGAGGATGGTTGGAAACAAGTCGCCCCGGCGGGTGCCAAGAAGCAGTGGAGCAGTGTTGTCAATGGCTCTGCCAGCAGCGCGCCTCCCAAGGACAACCACGCCAAGGACAACATCAAGGACAACAAGGTCGCCTACCTCCTCTTCTATCAACGCGTCTGAGAAGAAGGAGAGGGGAGGTGGTGGCAAAACAAGTGAAGAAGGAGGAAGCAGCTAATCTCGCGGAGTTTTATCTTGGGTTTTACTCATAATGGCGCGGATGGGAAAAGTGCTTGGTCAATTAGCGCATCAACGGAGCGCAGTTAGAGAGGGGTTCCGGCATACCGCATTTTGGTGGTCATTTGCAGCCTCTGCATTGGGGGAATAATGCTGGATGTTGAGAAGCATTTACAGGGTCACCGGCAAAGATCTATCCAAGATCAGGGCTATTTGGTGGGATCAGAGCCAGCTGGCTGAGGACCCACCGCGTTTTGTTTGGGGGAAAGGAGGGGAGGGGGGGGGGAAGGGGAAGGGGGTGAACATACAAGCAACGAGACAACGGCCGTCCAGCAATTCATGATTGGTGTTTTGGCGTCTGGGGAGGGATTCTGAAGTACAAGTTTTTGTCGGGTTGATTAGCAGAGGGGGGGATACCCGGGTGGAATCTGGTTGCGACTCGACTGGAGATACAGCAAGATGGCAACCTGGCTTCTTGCTATGCTTTTTATGGGCAGGATTTGGAAAAGGGGATGGAGGGGCGTTTTGGGGAAGGGGAGTTTTGGCGGGAAGGGGGTCACGGTGATTCAAGGGGAGGCCAACGCGGTTCATTGGGACAATGGTTGATCAACCATTGATGCATTTCTTTTTTCCCGCGCATGATGGTGGCAGTGTCGACGGACGGGCTCTGCCCTGTACAGTAGGATCCATATGAATGCTGGGTGATGGATGGATCAACAATGGAAAGGGGACATGGGATCCCCGGGTTGAACAAGCCGAAAAGTGCCACATCAATTCGTGCCATCGTATATTTTGCTGAATGTGTGTACAAAAAGGGCCTTCCACCAATGTAGGCCCTCCCCAAGACATTGATCCATGTCCTCGCCGTGGTTCTCTATCATACGGGTGCCCCTCCTCATCCATGTCGCGACGACTTTTTTCTTTGAAAAAGGAGAAATTTGATGTTTTTTTTTTCGTTTTTGTCATTGATGTTGATTGGTCTGCCTTGGCATACATCTGTCTAATGCTTCTTGATCACGGTCATCGTGTCGAGGGCGTCCTTCTCGGCGAGTTCGGCGTGGACCTGTTCGAGGATGGTCCGGATGTAGGGCACGTCCTATTCAAACACCATCATCGTCAGCCACGCGCTCTCCACGATCCATCATCCGACCCGGGGTGCCCGTTCTTGCTGATGATGATCAAAGGATGCGGCAATGTCGCAGATCGGGTCGGGTGGTCGCAATTAGCAATTACCTCCTCGGGCTTGGTCCACTGCTCCTTAGGGAGGATCTTCTGCTGGTAGCTGCACTGGACGCTGCGGCGGATGCGGTAGATGCGCTCGTAGGACTCCTTGGGGGAGAGGCGTTTGAGGGCGATCTGCATGGCCTCGTTCTCCTCCTCGAGGAGGTCGTCGTACCTGCCGGCAACACGAATCAGCCTATGCCCTTCCAGTCCCTTGGAAAAACTTCTTCTGTTCCCCTCCCCTCCAATTCGAGTCCTCTCCGGGGAGGGGGGGGGGG
>NQYQ01000008.1:176886-190309 GCA_003055925.1 Escovopsis sp. Ae720 | reverse complement strand
GGGGGAGGAATTCCTGCACTGCACAGAGACTGTACGGGGCATTGGTGCTCTGGGCAGCATCTCGGGCCCGGAAAAGAGCAGCAATGCCCCGTCAAAGTCAAAGGTTGCAGTTGTCGTCGTAGTCGTTGTCGTACCTCAGGCCGAGCTGTCTGTAGCCAGCAGCGCCGGCGTACCAGTTGGCGATGGGCGTGAGCGCCTTGAGCAGCCAAGGGCGGCGCTGGACGAAGGGGGCAAGGGAGGCCATTGTTTGTTTTGTTTTTTTTTCAAAGACGCTCGCTGGACCGGGGCGGATGGGATCGGGGAGGCGGATTGGGGTTCTGTCGTCGGCGGGCGGGCGGGCGGGCGGGCGGCGTCGTCCTCGTCGTCGTCGTCCTGGGATGCGCGAAATGGGACGCTTGCGGCGCTGGCAAAAACTCGGGCGAGACAGACCTTGAATCAATCAATCAATGGATCGATGGGATTGATATCACGTGAGACGTCATGCTCTTGGAGGGACTCGCGATCGGAAGTTGAAGTCCGAGTTCTTCAGGAACAAGAAGGTCACGTGAGTTGGAGGGGGAGGCCGGTCTCGGTGACGCTGAGGCTCGGCTGGGACTCGGACCGGGACAGATGGATTGATCAATGGATTGATCTACGAATATTTGATTGACTGCATGAAGGAGATGAACGGATGAGATGATGCCTTGATGGGCGGGGATCGAGGTTTCACGAATATCACATATGATGGTCGAGGGAAGATGGCATCACTGAGGTCCACGAAACAGTATATCCATTGAGTCATTGGGAGTGTCTGATGTCTTGAGTCCTCCCACAAAGTTGTGCGACCCCGCGAGATGCTACCTCAAGTACGGAGTACCGTACTCCGTACGAGTATTCATGATCGATGGCTGTTGCGCGTAAGGCTCGTGGAAGTTGAAGAGAGTACACACGGGGCGAGCCTTGATAGATGCGCCCATCCGATTGAACTTGCCTTGTCTTCCTCGAAGGAGCATTGCGAAGAGGATCATCCATCGGGATCCCATCCATGCATCCATCAATCCATCAGTACGAGTACTACTATGTACTACAACTATTCATCTGAGGCCCTTGGTCGAAATGCTCGCTGCACACAATGACGATTACCTACTTGCTGGTAACGGATGGAATTTTAGCACCCCAAATCGAGTCCTCTACTCGTACTCCGTACTACTACTACTACGACCTAGAGAAGCTCCACCCCACCATGATCAAGCACAGGCTGCATCCACCATCCCTCCATTCTCTTTCCAAGCCTTGGCTCGGCCGCTTCTAGAGTCCTGGACGCTTCGCTTACAATTGCATGAGCAACTTTGCTGCATCCGAACCCCGATCCACTTTCTCCCTGTGTCTCACCACAACGACTCCATACGAGTTATCTGCTCCTTTCGCTTCTTTACCCCCCCTTCTCTACGACATCAACCCTCCCACACACCATTGCTTCTTCCTCTCCCGCTCGTCGCCATCGCTGCCGCCTCACCCCGCAGAACCTCCCCCGACCGTCCCCGCACCCCGTGGCGATCCATCCCTCGAGCCCACGTCCAAAGTCAATGGCCGGCGGCGTTCGCTAGGCAAGGACGGCTGCTGCGCGTGGGAGCACTCCCCGCGGTACCCGGACTTTCCTAGATGCATCTCCGGAGGCGGGAAACGACACCAAGACCACGAAGAAGAAGAAGAAGAAGCCGCCGCCGAGAAACGGCCATCAGCGCAGGACACGAGTAGACCACCCTTGACCCCCCTCCGGCAGGGCGATCCTCAACAACCATCCCCCAGCGCACAGCGACACACCCGCCAAGAACGAGCGAACACGAGAGAGAGAGAGAGAGAGAGAGAGAGAGAGAGAGAGCACAGGAGCATCCGCGCCGCAAAGGACACCTTCGTCCTTCTGACTTTGGACACAGCGGCCACCGCCGAGCAGCAAGCGCCGCACGCCTGGACCTCGTGGCGAGGCCGGCACCGACAGGGCGCCCAGAGAGGGGATGACGCACAACGAAGCCGCTGAGGTCGCCCAAGCCGCTCCCCAGGATCATGCGCCATCCTCCTACCGACTCGCCGTTGCTGCTGCCGCCGCCGCCGACGCCGCCGCCGACGCCCCGATGCACTCCTCAGGGGGGCCCATGACCCCGCTTCAGCGCTGGTCGCTCTCCGCCTCGGACGCCCAGTTCAACGCCCTCGCCGGTGCCATCGGCGGCTTCACGTCGGGCATCGTGACGTGCCCGCTCGACGTCATCAAGACCAAGCTCCAGGCGCAGGGGGGGTTCCATCTCGTGGATAAGGGCCGACACGTTGGCCACCCCAAGCTGTACAACGGGTTGGTCGGGACGGCGAGGGTGATCCTGCGCGAGGAGGGCATCCGGGGGCTGTACAGAGGGCTGGGGCCGATTGTGCTTGGATATTTGCCCACGTGGGCCGTTTGGTTCACCGTATACAACAAGAGCAAGACGTTTCTGTACCAGTATCATGGTATGCCGCGCCTGTGTTCTCCTCCCCCCTGCTCCTCTCACTCCTCTCACTCCTCCCCTCCCATGAAGTCCATCGGGCGAGCAAAAGATGCTGACCCTCACGGATGCGGCCCGCAGACAATCAGCACTTGGTGAATTTCTGGTCTTCGATCATCGCCGGCGGAAGCAGCACGATAGTCACGAACCCGATCTGGGTCATCAAGACGAGGCTCATGTCACAGAGCAACCCCAACTCTGCCCGGGCCCACTTCGCCATGCTGGCCGGGCACGGCAACACGCCGACGACGCGGCCGCCGCACCACGCGCCGTGGCACTACCACTCGACGCTCGACGCCGCCCGGAAGATGTACACCTCGGAGGGCCTGGCGTCGTTCTACTCCGGGCTCACGCCGGCGCTGCTGGGGCTCTCGCACGTGGCGGTGCAGTTCCCCGCGTACGAGTTCCTCAAGAAGCAGTTCACGGGCCAGGGGATGGGCGAGGTGTCGGAGCGCGGCGGCGGGGCGGACTGGGTGGGCATCCTGTCGGCGTCGATCCTGTCCAAGATCCTGGCGAGCAGCGCGACGTACCCGCACGAGGTGATACGCACGCGGCTGCAGACGCAGCGGCGGCCCGTGGCGGGCGAGCAGTTCCTGCACGAGCTCGACATGTCCGGGTCCGGGCTCAAGCAGCTGCGGCCCAAGTCGCCCAAGTACCGGGGCATCGTCATGACGTGCCGCACGATCCTCCACGAGGAGGGCTGGCGCGCGTTCTACGCGGGCATGGGGACCAACATGATGCGCGCGGTCCCCGCGGCCACGGTGACGATGCTCACGTACGAGTACGTCATGCGGGAGCTCAACAAGACGAGGCACCACGCCTTTGAGAAGCTGCAGGAGGGGAGCGAGGCCGAGCCGTGAAGAAGGACGCGGTGATACCAAAGGGAAAAGATGGAATTGTTGATCCTCGGTTTTTATTTTTATTTTTTTTCTGTTGTTGTCTTCTTCTCTTTTATAAGTTCTCTTCTTGTTCATACACAGGTAACGGAAGCAGGGCGCACTCGTACTGACGATTCCGCGATGTTTTATGACTTAGTACCTCCAATTCCAGTCGATACAAGTCATCCGTACTCCATACTCCGTACCGCTTCGTATGTCAGTACTAGTACCTGTAGTCCTCCGTGGTGATGTCCATTTCAATCCATGGCCGTGAACCGAATGCTCCGTGGTCTGCGATCCGTCCGTATGTTGGCGGAGATCCTGCCCGTCGTGCTTGGCGACCCGGACACATACTCGTAATGACCTCAAGCTGTGAAGGCCCGCCTGGGACGCCCAGCCACCACAAGCCACTTGCGGCAGCGGCGTGCCCCCGACAGCATCCCAGATTCGCCTCTCCAAGGCTCGTCTCGTGATGGTACGAATAGGTACGAGTACGGAGTGCCTTGAAGGCGATCCGATCCGCTCCGATCGATACTACGGTCTACCTTAGTACTATTGCTCCGAGCACGGCAATCGCTTAGTCATACCTGTATGTGATGATCAGCTCTTTCCCGCGATAAGCAGCCTCGAACTTCCAAGGAAGTCACGATCCATCAATAGATGGACTGAGGCAGGTACGGAGTACGAGTCACGAGCCGGCTCTTTCCATTGGACAGTTTCCCGTTCATGGATGGATCATTGACGCATCAAATGTCATGGATTCAATTGATGGATTCATCAAATGCATACGGAGTAAATGCTGCAATTGATGCATCAGGAGGGAAACTCTGAGGCGGTGCTAATTGCCTAGAGGAAAGCTTAATGTACGGAGTATTCAAGAGGGAGAGGGGAGAAGTGGGAGAAAGAAAAAACCCGGATCTTGATATCGCTTAGATGCATGGATCAGATCCATCGGATGGAGAAACTTCCAGGGATGGGAGTCAGTCTCAGTCCGGTTTGAATCCGATCCGATGATGGAGCACTGGCATCGGACCCAGAACAAAGACGCGAGACCGGGGAGAGGGGGGGGGGGAGAGGGGGCCAGGAAGATGGCGAGATCCTGATCCATTGTCCGCACAAAAAAAAACAAGCTCGCCAGGTCTGCTTGTGACGGAGAAAGAGAAAAGAGACTCGAAAGACATTGAGACGGCGTGTGAGTGGAAACAGGGGAGAGAGGAGAGGGGAGAAGGGAGAAGGGGAGTGCTCGTACTACTAACGGAGCACGCTGCAGTTCGTATGTCCATCCATTGAGCCATTGTTGATGTCCTCTATCGGCGCGGCCCAAGCTCTGCCTCCCCCCCCCAGGGAGTTCCCAAATTCCCCAGGGATCTAGAGCTATCAGGCGGCTGGGTCTGCACTCTTGATTGGCCGTGTCAGCCCAGCCCGCGCTCGCGAGCTTTGAAGTCTCGTCGCATTGGATCCAGTCGATGCAACGGGCAATCGTGTGTGCGTGTGCGTGTGTGCGTGGTGTGCTTGTGCCTGTGCCTGTGCCTGTGCTTGTGCTTGTGCTTGTGCTTTGTTGCGGCGCTCTCTCTCTCTCTCTCTCTCTCTCTCTCTCTCTCTCTCGCCCCCAAGCAACAAAGACCGACCAGGCCCGTTGCCCCCGACCTTTTGGCTCTTTTTTTTCTTCCTTCTCCCTCCCCTCTTCCCCCGCGCGTCTGCCCGCTCTCCCGCCCTCTCTTCTCTTTGTCCTTCCTCGACCTTGACCTTGCAGCGGGTTTTGAGTAGTACGAGTACATAACACGAGTACGAGTACCTCTGACTGATCCAGGGGTCTGCGCGCCGGACCTCATCTTTCTCTCATAAGCTCGCTCGCTCGTCGTGATCGCGCCGCCTATTTCAAGTTCACCCTCGTTCTTCCATCTTTTTTTCCTTTTCCCGCTAGCTCCTCCTCCTTCTCCCCCAACCCCTCACCTTTCCTCGCTGTCGTTGGAGAGAAAAAGAGAGAAAAAGAGAGAAGAGAGAGAAAGAGAAAGAGAGAGAGCGCTTTGGCGGTGTCGACGACGTGCGCGCAAATCATCGCAGGCTCCTCGCGTCTCATACCCTCTCTACCATCATCCCCTTGAAGAAGCGCGCCTCGTCGCAAGGAACTGGGATCACTCGGAGAGAAGACCACGCCAAAACAAGGAGGAATCATGCCCGTCACGCTTCGGAAACGGAAGGCCCCCGTGGCCCCGCCCGCGCCGGCTCCTGTGCCCAAGAAGAAGGCGACCGCCAGGCCGAAGAAGGCGGCGGCGGAGAAGCCCAAGGATGAGGTGAAGAAGGCCGAGGCGGCGGCGGAGAAGCACAAGGACGCTGCGGAGACTGCGGAGGAGAAGAAGAAGAAGGAGGAGGAGAAGCTTGCGAAGGCAGAGAAGGCAGAGAAGGCAGAGAAGGCGGAGAAGGCTAAGAAAGAGGCTAAGGAGAAGAAGGAGGTGAAGGAGAAGAAGGAGACTAAGGAGAAGAAGGAGATTAAGGAAAAGAGGGAGATTAAGGAGAAGGAGGAGGCCAAGGAGAAGAAGGAGACTAAGGAAAAGGAAACTAAGGAAAAGGAGGCTAAGGAGAAGAAAGAAAAGGCTTCCGAGAAAGAGAAGGAGAAAGAGAAGGAGAAAGAGAAGGAGAAAGAGAAGGAGAGGGAGAAGGAGAAGGAGAAGGAAAAGGAAAAAGAGAAGGAGAAGGACAGCGAGAAGGCTTCCGAGAAGGAGAAGGAGAAGGAGAATGAGAAGAAGGTCGTCGTTGGCGAGACCATCCACCTCGAGGGATTCGGCGGCGAGATTCAGCTCCAGGACGGCGAGAAGACGACGCTTCAGAAGCTCGTCCACGAGAGCAAGGCCGGCGTCGTGCTGTTCACGTACCCCAAGGCCTCAACGCCCGGTTGTAGGTGCCTCCGCGCCCCCCCCCTCCCCCCCGGCACGTCCTCAAAACGCGATGGATGGAACTGGCAGTGAGAAGGTTGGCTGACGCAGCGTGCAACAGGTACCAACCAGGTATGTCTCTTCAGAGACTCGTACGAGCCCCTGACGGCCGACGGCCTCGCCATCTACGGCCTCAGCAGCGACTCGCCCAAGGCGAACACGACGTTCAAGGAGAAGCAGAAGCTTCCGTACCCGCTCCTGTGCGACCCGAACTCCACCCTGATCGCGGCCATCGGGCTGAAGAAGCAGCCCAAGGGGACGCAGCGCGGCGTGTTCGCGGTCAACAAGGAGGGCAAGGTGCTGGTGGCCGAGGCGGGCAGTCCTGCGGGCACGGTGGACCGCGTCAAGGCCCTGGTGGAGGAGCTCAAGGCCAAGAAGTGAGCTGTCTTGGCGCCTGGATCCCGCCGGCTTCGTCAACTCCTCTGTTGAGGGTTTTTCTTTGGGAGATGGGGCGCGGGGATGGGCTTGTGGCCCTTGTTGATTCTGTAATTCTCTGGTAGATAAGGCTTGGGTTTTGGAGTTTGGAGAGTGTGAGTGAAAGCAAGCGTGCGCATTTCGGGTTTGGCAGGATCTGTGGGAATATAATTGATTTGCTGCGGATGGAATCCGGCATCGTGTCGTCCCGGGGGATTCGAGTGCTCTTGCTTTCAGTCTGGAGGCTTTCTTGTTGCTCGCATGCTCGGACAACCAGATCCTCAGGTGAGAAAATGATGATCCGGGTCGATTGATGAGGTGTCCGTCGATGACATTGATCTTGGCCAAATCTCCCAGCATCCAGCATCCATCTCAAGGAAGCATTGATATCTCGATGAACCTGGAGCCACTGGCTGTTTCAGGGGGAGCCATCCCCGTTGAGAGACCGCGGCTTACATCGAGCCTCCATCACGGGAGACCGCCGCGCTGGAGGCAAGCACACAGCCTTGCGTTGTCTCGACAAGGATCGGCATTGACTGACTTTCGTAGAACCTCTCTGCCCTAAATGACAAAAGCAAATCATGAGCAAGAAAAAGAAAAGAAAGCTTCACGCAAAGATCAATCTCTCCTCGAATCGCCCGTCGCTCCAAGCAGGAGGCAACATCGGCAGAACCTCGGCAGAACGCCAACCGTGCTGAGGCTTGACCGGCCGCTCTGCCGGGCTTCGCAACCTCGATTCCAAGTCCCTCCCGTCCTGAGCTCGACGGCAGATCGCGGATAGCATCGACCTCCCCAATTCATCCATCATGTCGTCTCAAGCGGTCGCCAAAGCCACGGGCGGCGCCGTCTCTCTCGCCAAGGTGCGTCCTCCATCCCATCCTCCCCCCCGGGCGTCGCCTGCCCAGCCTCCCCCCGACGAGCCAGCGCGCTCGCTCCGAGTCGTCCTCGCCATCGAAGCCACCACCACCCGCTCCATCCATCATACCGGACATGCCGCAGCAAGAAGACAGCCAAGCTGACTCGCAACCCTCCCCCCCCCGCAGAAACAAACCCTCCAGTCGACCGGCATCTGGGAGACCATCCGCCGCGCGCTCGCCATCGACCCCGAACGGTCCAACGGCGTCCCCCTCAACCCCTGGTACCGCAACCCGCCCCCCGGGTCCAACGACCCGCTCGGCTACGACGACCCCGTCACCGTGCCCGCGGGCGACATCGCCGACAACGCCTACTTCCGGCGCGACGTGCGCCGGGCGTACCCGAAGCTCAGCGTCGTCGGGCAGGGCGAGCTCGTGTCCCTCCTGACGGTCGGCAGCGCGGCGGCGCCCAAGGTCGAGCTCGTCGGCGAGGCGGGCGAGAAGGCGCTCGTCGCGGCCAGGCAGGACGGCGAGACGGGGCTGGCCAAGTTCCTGGAGAAGGCGCCCAGGGACGTGGCCAAGGACGTGTTCGTGCAGGGCCTGCCGCCGCTGCCGAGCGGGCAGAGCCTCAAGTCGGGGTCGTGGGACGTGCACAGCTACGAGCTGAACGAGGAGCAGACATACGGGCCTAGGTGAGCCTTGGCTTTTTTTTATTATTTTACCCTTGACTCCTCGCTTTTCGTTTTGAACTCCAGAAACTCCGAACCCGCGGGAGAGAAGGATCAATGCTAATCGTGTGCACAGCTACCCTTGCAGGACATTCCGGTGAAGAAGGGGTGAAATCTATTTCAACAAAGCGGCGATGATGATCATGATGTGTATATACAAGAAAGTCAGAAAGAGCTAGAATGTCCGCCTCCCGCGGCTCATGACGCATTCGATTGTGTTTGGTTCCATCCCCATCGTGCTGCCTCTCTTTTTTCTTTTTTTTTCTCTGGGTCTGTCCTCCGCCTCACCGATGGCTGATCATCCGCTCTATGACCTTGGCCTTGCCCTGCGCCCTCTTGACCCGGTCGTCGAAGTCCTGCACAGCCTCGTCCGTGTTCTCCACCGAGAAGGTCTCCGGCTCGACCAGCGCGTACAGCATCCTGATGTTCTTCTCCAGCCGGGAATTGTTCGGCAGCGGCGGCAGGGTGCAGCCGGCCTGCTGTGAGTTGCTGTCGTCGCCACCCGCCGCCACCACCACCGCCGCTGAGGACGGGGACGCTGGTGACGCCCTGCTCGGCTCGGCGGGGGGTTGCCTGCTCCCTGGTAGGCGGTTGAGCCAGATGACGGACTTGGAGGAGAGGCGGCCGCTCTCGCAGAACTTTTCGAAGCCCTTTTCCATGCCGAGGGAGCGGCCTTCGATCCTGCCGGCCTGGGCGCCGTCTTGGAAACCCTGGCTGTAGCCCTGGGAGTAGAACTTGTCTTCGAGGGTGAAGACCTCGTCTAGGGGGTCTGTGGATTCTCCGCCTGATACCTCGGTCATTTTTCCCCTTTCTTTTTTTTTCGCTTCAAGGGAATTGTCGAATATCCAGGAGTTGTGCAGATGTGTACTCGTACGGACGGACATGCAGTTGAATCTCGCGTCCCAGATGATTTGAGTCTCGATTCGAGTCTCGATTGGAGTCTCGATTTGCCGATGCGGATGATGCAGGTGATGACTAATCAGACCCCGCGATCGGCTTATCCGAGAAATTGATGATTGATGGATCGCAATATCGCAATGGCGGGGCTCATTGAGCCTACATGGACCGGCACTTCTCCCTCTGATGGTTCGCTGCAAGGTGATTGATTGATGAATGCGAGCCATTCGGCCTTTGCTCCGCTCTTCGGTTTACTAACTTGCTCACGAGTCACATCAATTTGATCCATCCAACCATCCATCCATCCATATTTGAGCCTTGACCCCATCGCGTGCTCTGACTCCCTGGGACGGACATACACACGACGCTGGTCTGTCCGCGCACTCTTTGCCCTCTTCAGCCTCTCCTCTGCTCCTCTCTTGGTCTGGTGCTTTCCCCCGCACCCGGAATTTCGAAAGACGGAGAGTGTCCCCCCACCCCCAGAGGTCATCACGCCATGGCAGTCGAAAACCCCATCCTCCCCGTCAAGGGGAAGCGCAACGTGATGATCACGAGCGCCCTACCCTATGTCAACAACGTCCCCCACCTGGGCAACGTGGTCGGCAGCGTCCTCAGCGCCGACGTCTACTCCCGCTTCAGCAAGCTGCGCGACCGGCCGACGCTGTACATCTGCGGCACCGACGAGTACGGCACCGCGACCGAGACCAAGGCCCTCGAGACGGGCCAGACGCCGCAGGAGCTCTGCGACGAGTTCCACGTCAAGCACAAGGAGGTCTACGACTGGTTCGAGATCGGCTTCGACTACTTCGGGCGGACGTCGACCCAGAAGCAGACGGACATCGTGCAGGACATCTTCATGCGCCTGCACGAGAACGGCTTCCTCGAGGAGCGCACCACGAAGCAGCCCTACTGCGAGAAGCACGAGTCCTACCTCGCCGACCGCTTCGTCGAGGGCACCTGCCCCAAGTGCCAGTACGAGGACGCGCGCGGCGACCAGTGCGACAAGTGCGGCAACCTGCTGGACCCCCTCGAGCTCATCAACCCGCGGTGCAAGGTCGACGGCGCCACGCCCGTCCCCAGGGACACGACACACATCTACCTCCGCCTCGACAAGCTCCAGCCCGACCTCGAGAAGTGGTTCGAGGAGGCGCACAAGAAGTACGACTGGCCCGCCAACGGAGCGGCCATCACCCAGTCGTGGCTGACAAAGGGTCTCGAGCCCCGCAGCATCACGAGAGACCTCAAGTGGGGTGTCCCCGTGCCGCTCCCCGGCTACGAGAAGAAGGTCATCTACGTCTGGTTCGACGCCTGCATCGGGTACCCGTCCATCACGGCCAACTACACCGACGAGTGGGAGAAGTGGTGGAAGAACCCCGAGGACGTGACGCTGTACCAGTTCATGGGCAAGGACAACTGCAGCTTCCACACCATCATCTTCCCCGGCTCCGAGATCGGGACGGGCTACAACTGGACCAAGCTGAACCACCTGTCCACGACCGAGTACCTCAACTACGAGAACGGCAAGTTCTCCAAGTCGCGCGGCGTGGGCGTCTTCGGCAACCAGGTCAAGGAGATCGGCCTCTCGCCCTCCGTGTGGCGCTACTACCTCCTCTCGAACCGGCCCGAGACGAGCGACACCCAGTTCGAGTGGCAGGCCTTCATCCTCGCCAACAACAGCGAGCTGCTCGCCAACTTCGGCAACTTCGTCAACCGCATCGTCAAGTTCGTCAACGCCAAGCTCGACGGCGTCGTCCCCGACTTCTCCGCCGCGTACACGGACGACACGTTCGACTTCCCCGCCTGGACCGCCCGGGTCAACAAGCTCCTCGAGGAGTACATCGAGCTGATGGAGAAGGTCCAGATCCGCGCCGGCGTCAAGAAGATGATGGAGATCAGCAGCCAGGGCAACGAGCTGCTCCAGTACCGCCTGGACAACACCAACCTCGCCGAGAACCCGGCGCGCACGCACACCGTCATCGGCCTCGCGCTCAACCTGTGCCACCTGCTCGCGTCGCTCGCCTCGCCCTACATGCCCTCCACGAGCGAGTCCGTCGTGCAGCAGCTCAACACGAAGCTGGGCTTCATCCCGGACGCGTGGGCCGCGGACGCGATCAGGCCCGGCCACAAGATCAACAAGGCGGCGTACCTCTTCACGCGGATAGACGACAAGAAGCTCGCGGAGTGGAAGGACAAGTACGGCGGGTCGGCCGAGTCGCGGGCGGCGGAGGAGGCGGCCAAGAAGAAGAAGCAGGAGGACAAGGATAAGAAGAAGGCCAAGAAGGCGGCCAAGGCTGCCGAGGCCAAGGCCGCCGCCGCGGTCGCCGTCGCCGTGGACGTCGACCCCAAGGCGCAGGACCAGGTGGCGGCTTCGGGCGGGATGTCGGTGCCTTCTCCGGAGGTGACGAAGGATCTGCCGATTCGGGAGAAGAAGCCAGAGCAATAGGGGAGGTATCAATAGATATAGCGTACATGTATTCACCTTGCAATAAAAGTGAAGAATTGATAACTTGAAGGACCTTGACGATGCTTCCTTCATTTCATCTTGTGAGACATGATGACTCCATACAATTGATCAATTGATGTATGCCAGTACTCGTACTCGTACCTGTAGCAGCGAGCTCAGAGCGTCGACGTCAACAAGTGCTGCGTCCACTAAATTTCGCCCCACTGCTATTTGGCGGGGTCAGATTTTCCGGCCCGCCGAGCAATCGCAACCTCCATCGCATTGATTGATCCACCAGCGCATCAATTGAACCCGCTCCAACATCGAACATCGAGCCACAACAAGCTACGAGCCACCCCTCCCCAAGCACTCCTCCGTACATACCACAAGCTCCGAGTTCAATATCGCCATCGCCATTGCCATTGCCATTGCCGCAGCGCAATCACATCTCCGCCCTCCAACCTATCTTCTACCGCACGCCGTTCAGCCCCCCCCCCCCCACAACACGATGGATATCCGCCTCCTCACGTCGGCCGACCTGCCGCTCATCCAGCACGCCAACCTGGAGAACCTGCCGGAGAACTACTTCCTCAAGTACTACCTGTACCACGCGCTGTCGTGGCCGCAGCTGAGCTACGTCGCGGTGGACGTGTCGCGGCCGCGGCGGGGCGCGTACGACTACCCCAAGATCGTGGGCTACGTGCTCGCCAAGATGGAGGAGGAGCCCGCGGACGGGGTGCCGCACGGGCACATCACGAGCCTGAGCGTGATGCGGACGCATCGGCGGCTTGGGATTGCGGAGAAGCTGATGAGGCAGAGCCGTGGGTCATCCCTATACCAGATTTCACTCTTCCCCCCCCCCCCCACAAAGATGCATCCGAGAAGCAGAGGCAGATGAGGAGGAGGAAAAGGATGCGGGCTGACAGGATTTTTTTTTTTGATTTTTTTCTTCCACGCAGAACTCGCCATGGTCGAGAGCTTCCAGGCCAAGTACGTCTCGCTGCACGTGCGCGTGTCCAACGTTGCGGCGCGCCACCTCTACGAGGACACGCTGGGCTTCAAGAACGAGAAGACCGAGGCCAAGTACTACGCGGACGGGGAGGACGCGTACAGCATGCGCCTGGAGCTGGACGAGGTGGCTGCGCTGGCGCGCGCGATGGCGGCGGCGTGCGATCCCTTGGCGGGCGAGGGCGGCGGCGACGACGACGACGACGGCGCGGAGGAGAAGCAGGACGCGGACAAGAAGACGGACAAGGAGGAGGAGGGGGAAGAGGGTGCTGCTGCTGCTGCTGCTGCGAACGGGACCAAGTCGGAGGGCGTGGATGAGGGGGAGGCGGTGGGCGAGACGGGGAGGGATCCGGAGGCGGGGAAGAAGATCCGGGTCGCGGTGGGGCGGGGGCTCGGGGTCGGGGACCTGGTGGAGCGGGATGAGAGTAAGAGCTGAGACTTGGGAGAATGGGATACTTCTCCCAACCACATATGACGAGACTGGGCCTCGCGAAAGAATTCCACGAGGCGCTTTGCAAGCCCATGTTGCCGAGGCGAGATGCGTGTATGTTACATTCACTACTGGCTCGCAAACCATGCGACACAGCAGTCGCCCCCCCCCTGGATAAGCCCCCCCTTTTTTTTCTCCTCCGTAACCCCAGCCCCATTCCTGCCAAAACATCAAAATCCCGTCCCTCGTCTTTCCTCATTGATTGCAATTGATCAAATTCGGGTCCGTACTAAGCCAGCCCGCCGCGACGCCCCGCCCCGCCCTC
>NQYQ01000008.1:150720-164495 GCA_003055925.1 Escovopsis sp. Ae720 | reverse complement strand
GGGGGGGGAATGGGGATAGAGTGTTCGCACCTTTTCGGATCGTCTTGCAGATCTTCTTCTGGCCCTTGTCGTCCGCCAACGGCACCGCGAACGGGACCAGCTTGCGCTCCAGGACGGGCTCCTCCGCCTTGTCCTCGTCCATGTCCGAGTGCGCCTCCTCCGCGGCGGGCTTGGCCTCGTGTGCGGCCTTGTCGTCCAGCGCCGCGGCGAGCTTCTCCTTCTTCTCCTTCTTCTCCTTCTTGTCCTTCTTGGTCTTGGTCACGCCGGCCTCCTCGCTGCGCTTCTCCTTCTTCTCCTTCTTCTCCTTCTTCGACTTCTCGGGGCGTTCGGCGGCCATTGTGTGTGATGTGTGACGGAGCAGAAGAAAAAGAAAAAAAAGAATCAAGGGTGGATTCAGGGAGTTATCGACGGTGGTATGCTGCTTCGAGTTGAAGCCAGGAGTCCAAGTCAAGGACTGAGGACGGTTGAAAACTTGGAAGAATTTCGGTGTAGAGGTAACAATTAGATCGCCAATTGACCGTCTTGCGTGGATTGGTCGCGTGTCTTGGTTCCGTCGTCGGGGTCGTCTTGTTCGAGCTGCCTCGAATCGATCAGATGCGTCTTGGAAAGTTTTCCTTGACCTTGGCAAGCAGTACTTTTTTTTTGTGGATCTTTCCCCTTCAGTGAATTTTCCCCGAATATTTTTTTTTCTTGGGTCGGCTTCTTGGTACTGCCGACTCCGGCAGGCACGAACAGATCACGTGACATTAATCTACGAGGAAGCCGCGCAACGACTGCCATGCAGAGGAATGGAGACAGAATTGAGTATGCGAGCAGCCTCGATTCGAGGAACTACTCCTCAATATTTGAATCGAATTGGGATGCCCTTTAGTACGTTGGAAAGAATTGATGGCATTTGATCTCGTATAGCTGTGTTGCCACCTTCCAAGACACAAGACGAAAGGTGTCAAGAGTTGTCACCGGGGTGCTCGTCACTTGCCCAGGCCGGGGCGGGTTGCGCATGCCAGGAGCGTGTTGCGCAAATCTATGCCGAACCCAGTCTAATTGTGCTGATCTAGGTGCTGATATACAAAGGGTCTCGGGCTCATTCAACCCTCATGCTGCGCCGTTGCCTGCTCCCCAAGTCCACATGACATTTTCACCCAATTTTACTCGGAGTCGGCGAACTCAGCCCGGCCGGCCTTGGAGTTGAGGTAGTGGTTCCTATTCCTCTGTCAGTCGATATATCCCCGTGAAAATTTCTCGCGCCGCGGTGTGAGGGCGGTGTGAGGGTGAAGAGGGGCGAGGAATGAGAGGCAGTCGTACCGCTCGGTAGCCCAGTCCATCAAGTAGTAGCCAATGACCAGGCTGGGGAGCCAGTAGAAGATCTGGCCCTTGGTGCGTCGGAAGGTGTTGAAGATGGCATCGTTGAAGGCGCCGGCGAACGGGTTCTGGCGGTTGGCGCTGATGCCGTAGGTGATCATGCCTCGCTGCTTGGCACCGCCTGGACATCGATGCCTTGTTAGCACAATGCCGCGCAACGAGTACTCGTCCCTTGCCATTGGAGGCCTCCATCTGCGCAGTATCCCGTCTGCGTGTTTCGCGCTGTCGGATGCCCCAATGGCTTCTTTCTCCCTTGCATTGTCTCTCTCGCTCTCTTCCTCTTGTTGTCTTCCGAATACACTATGATCTCGTCCCGGCTCGATTCGGCAAACACGCAAAAGACCCAGACTCACCGAAAGAACCCCAGTCACCGAGCCAGCTATCAAAAAAAAAAAGTTGTCAGTCTCGCTTCACAGCATTGCTCTTGAAGATCTCGCAGAACTCCGGTTCAGGTGCGGCCGCGAATGGCGTCTTGGCACCACGAAGAGGAAAAGCCTCAGGCGGACAAGCACTTGTCCTGTTCCGCGCCGGAAAGGGAAGGGATTGCACGTACTGGCCGACCTTGCCGTTGGGCTCGCCGCCGCCCATTCGAATCTGCGTGGGCCTCATGTCGTCTGTCTTGCGCAGGGAATCGTCGTCGTTGCTCGGATTCTCGTCTGGGTCGAGGGCGGGATGGAGACTCGGGACTGGAGTCAGGTTTGAAGTCTATCCGAGATGCATCCGAGCGCCTCGCAAAAACGTTCCATCGCTTCGATGGCTCCTTCCCTCCCTCCATCCCGGCGAAAAGCTTTCCCGGAACGGCTTAGCGCAGCCCCGCCACCTCCAAGCGGTTTAGCCCCGCATGGAATTGTTAGCACCGGCAGGTCGAATAGCTGAGCACAGTACGAGAGGGCGAACTGATTTATCCCGGCGCAGGCGAACCATCACCATCATCCAGCGCAAGCAAGACACAAGCAACGCCGAGCTCGACAAACCCATCGGCGCATACATACACGCCCCCCCCCCCCCACCGCCCGCTCTGCCGAATCACTTGATCGATCATCCAGACGCCATAGTATTCACTGAAGACCCAAAACACAGAAAACGACATCAAAGATGGCGGGCGCGGCGCGAGCTCTCAACCTCATGTACCGCATGGCCGTCCCTGCGTCGGCCGGCGCATTCCTCGTCTCGCAGTCCATCTACGACGTCAAGGGAGGCACCCGGGCCGTCATCTTCGACAGGCTATCCGGAGTCAAGGAGGACGTCATCAACGAGGGCACGCACCTCCTGGTCCCCTGGCTGCAGCGCAGCATCATCTTCGACGTGCGCACCAAGCCGCGCAACATCGCCACCACGACGGGCAGCAAGGACCTGCAGATGGTCAGCTTGACGCTGCGAGTG
Source organism: Escovopsis sp. Ae720 (assembly GCA_003055925.1). Lineage (NCBI taxonomy): Eukaryota > Fungi > Ascomycota > Sordariomycetes > Hypocreales > Hypocreaceae > Escovopsis > Escovopsis sp. Ae720. Next base: position 161,750 of record NQYQ01000008.1, on the reverse strand, counting down.
CTGCACCGGCCCGAGGTCAAGGCCCTGCCCAAGATCTACCAGGTGCGATTCTTCCCCCCCCCCCCCTTCCCTCCCTCCTTTCCCCCCTCGTCTTCTCTTTGAAATAGACAAGACCAGAATCGGTTGGCTGACTTTCTCCGTGACAAATGCAGAACCTCGGCGCCGACTACGATGAGCGCGTCCTCCCCTCCATCGGAAACGAGGTCCTCAAGGCCATCGTCGCCCAGTTCGACGCCGCCGAGCTCATCACCCAGCGCGAGGCCGTCTCCAACCGCATCCGCTCCGAGCTCACCCGCCGCGCGTCCGAGTTCAACATCGCCCTCGAGGACGTCTCCATCACCCACATGACCTTTGGCCGCGAGTTCACAAAGGCCGTCGAGCAGAAGCAGATCGCCCAGCAGGACGCAGAGCGCGCCCGCTTCATCGTCGAGAAGGCCGAGCAGGAGCGCCAGGCGAACGTCATCCGCGCCGAGGGCGAGGCAGAGAGCGCCGAGACCATCAGCAAGGCCATCGCAAAGGCGGGCGACGGGCTCGTCCAGATCAGGAAGATCGAGGCCAGCAGGGACATTGCGCAGATGCTGTCGTCGAACCCCAACGTCGCGTATTTGCCGGGCGGGAAGCAGGGCGGCGGTCAGTACTTGTTGAACGTGGGCAGGGCTTGAGCGCGCCTGGGGAGATTGAGGAAATTGGGGGGAGGGGAAGGGCTGAAGAAATCAAAAGGGATGGAGGGATCATGTGAGGGGATACAGACTCTCCGCTCGTCACCAGGCCTCTGGACTACCATGTATTTTTAGATGGCTCTCAATACCATTGAATCATGCCAAATATCAAGAAAGTCGCATTTGTCGTTTTGTTGCCTTGGGATACTTCCCTTGTGGCACATTCAGGACTCCATATTGTGCGTTTGATCTCAGCGTACTGCGCCTCGATCGTCCGCGGAATGTATCATTCTTGATCACCAATTCGTCTATAGAATTGGACCAGGCCCTCCAAGTATCGCCTTCATCATTCCATTCGCCATGGAAAGCCCTTGCCCTAGACGTGCTTCGAAATGCTGTGCTTCTAAATGCAGTTGTTCTCAAATCTCCAAGTAGGGGCGGCCTGTGACTCAGCCCTCGATAAACCTCTCAGTTAAGCGCCCCTGGCCCTCGGGGGGCGTGATTACACCATCCACGACGTGCCAGCCCTTTCTCTTCATATCATTCCAAGTATCCATGATCCTCAGACTGACCAGCTCACCAGCAGCCCTCGCATCTTCCGCGGAGTCGTGTCCCAGCACTCGGGGGCCAGTTTCCTGTTGAATCTTGCGATTGAGGTGAATATTCATCAGGTATTTCAGGCCGTACCGGTAGGGAAGTCCCATCTTGTGTGGGTAGAGCAGAATGGTGTCGATGATGGTCGGATGCACTACCCGAACTGCGTTGAGATCGTTTTCTAGGCCGTGTCCGATGAGAGGGGTAGATGGAGATATCAGCGAGAAGAGAAGGTCTCGAGCCACCTCGGGAGATGACACAATCTTGAGCTTCTTGCTCGATTTGGATCCCCCTTCCCCACTGCCTTTGATAGCCTCATCCTTTGTCGGCCTGGAACCATTGTCATCCGCGGTCCAGGGCTCTGCATTGGCCAAATCCTCTGGCCAAACACCTGAGAATCGAGAATTGAGATCCAAGACCTCGCCAAGTGGTTGCACGAGGACGTCAAGAATCTCCTCCCCATCTGGCCAGGACGTCGCCGTCAAGCGCACGAGTTCCATTCCGTAGACGGTATAACACATCTCGCAGTCGAAGCAAACAGCTCTGTCCGTGGGTGCCAGGGGGTTCTCGGGTGTCTGGGCAAAGTTGAGTGTTGCTGCGAGTCGTTTGGGATCGCTCGCTTTGAAGACGTGGTGCTCGTGAGTGAAGCACCCGGCGGAGTCGCCCACCTCTTGTCCGCAGCAATGGTACCGCTTCGGCACGCGTGTCCTGTCACCGGGAAGCTTATCTGGAACATAGGTCTTGCCCCAGTGGAAGTTGCAGCTCCCCCCGGTTGTGAGAGCTCCATCCTCCTCCCGACGACCCGGAAAGACCTGAAAACGCCGCTGGCAACGGTCGCATTTCTCCCATCCTTTGGCCGCGTCGAGTCCATCGCGAATCGCCTGTATCTGTTCCTCGGTGGGCACGGAGGAGATATATCCATGACCGATCAAGTTGGTGATGGGAGTCAGGATGTGACTGAGCAATTCGACCTCCTGTGAAGAGTCAAGTCCTGTTTGGATCTCTTTGGGCGCGCCGTCGCCCGAGTCGGCCTGACTTTGTTTCCTAGATGCCTGCACTTCCTTGGTCCTCAAATCCTTCCATTGAGGGACGCTCATGCGTTTGAACTGCATGATCTTGTTCTTCATGACGTTGGTGTAGACGGCTGGCTTCTCAACGGCACATTTTTGCTCTTCATCAAGCGCTCGGAAGATGAGGTCTTGGTCGGAAAGAACGAGCTTCTGCTCCTCGTCGTTGCCGTCCTTCTTCAACTCCGTGTTCAATCGCTTATATTCCGCATGAACCAATTTAAGGAGTTTGAGTCGCATCTCGTGGCTTGCTGGTGAGCTCTTGAGAAGCCGAGGATTCAACGTCTCCGCTTTCCTCGGCTTTACACTGGCGGCTGTCTTGGTGGCAGTCGAGACAGAAGGTCGGGAGGTCTTGGGCGCCGGAGAAGGAGTCGCTGAAGTCATTGCCGCCGTTGCTTGACTGCTGACTGCGATCAGATTCCTCTTCACGGGTGGTGGCGAAATTGGGCGCAACGCTGGCTGAAGGTTCACAGGCACACTCGGCGGCTTCTCGTCTGATGAGCTTTCTCGACTCCATATGAGGGGTGCGCCGCCCGAGTTGGAAGAGGATATCGAGACACCAGATGACGATGTATCGCTGGATGATTGTGTCTTTTGGCGCTTTCGTGGCCGGTCAGGGGCTGCGGGCAGCACATCTTGTTTCTTTTGAGCCCCTTGCTCGCATTCTTCTGCCGCCTTCGAGGTGGACGAGGGCGACGTATCGCTCTCGTGGCCGAAAATGCATTGAAATGCCGTACAGAGGTTACCCGCTGGGCAGGGGATATGCTTCAGAGACAAGCTCATGATAGGCCTTGTGGTGTGATCAGGACCGGATAGCTGAAAGTCGAAGTCTGGTGAAGTTGAGCATGTGCTCGAAGCAACTGTATCATGATAGAACTGATGATGCTCGGGATTGATGATGAAGACGAGACAGATGCGAATTGGCGTTTGGCGTTGTGATGGATCATAAGATGCCACGCGATACGGCCAGGGACTCCTTTTCGGTTGATGGTATGGCTGAAGCTGAGGATTTGGATTCGACGTCAGCCATGTGTAGGGCAGAAAGGCAGCGACCAAAGTCGATGGTCTGCTTCGCCTTGAGATGAATCAAGACGGGCGATCGAGGGAAGATGTTTGAAGAGGACAGAGTACATGTATGTTGATGGGAGAGAAGGGAGTCGCCAAGAGCAGCTCGGGTGGGACGCATCGAGGTTCATTGACGTCGCGGTTGCCCCGTCACCGCTGGAGCCCGCCGAGCTGTCCATCTCTGGCTACCCTGTAGGAAGTACAAAGGGAGAGCACTGGAACAAGTTGGCACAAGCACGGATCAGACCCTAACCCTCGTCTCAGATCAAACCATTGATGCGCTGGAGGCATCAATAACATCAAAATCCAGCAATGGGGCCAGCAGACTTCAAGCTGTAGGGTAGGCGATGACTTGGATGTGGCGCTGAATTCGTGGCACCGACGCCGCTGATCTCGATGCTTGGCCAATCATCGGTGGAGACTTGAGGCGGATGGTGCCCGAGCCCGCGCTCGCCTCATGCGCCACAGCCGCTGGAGCGATGGAAGCTTCAACTCTCCATCCAAATTCAGTACCTTAGTATCGAGGAGGGTGCACACTGCATCGTGAATCAACTTCAGACGACGAGCGACGCCCTCTCTCCCCCCTTCAGCCGTTGATCAAACGGCCGATGATCACTCGGGCTTGTCGGGACACTCCGATCCGTCTCGATGCTGTCGACTTGACGTCGGAGGTCCCGAGATCTCGTCGGTGACGGATCAGGCCGATCAACGCCGTGCGCCCGTGCCTCTCACGAGCACGGAGTACCTACTGTCTCCATACTCGTACGAGGACTCGTACTCGTACTCCGTACGGAATACATACTCCGTACATGACGACTCGTTTCATCATGCAAGATCCGGCTGAGCGATCAGTGATCCATAATCGCCGATGCCCCTACTCCGTACTCCGTACCGAGTCAAACGCATCTTGGCGATGGAATCCTCAATTACCCAGCCTCCAAGGCTGCCGTTGGGCAGTGACATCCCGGACCCCTGCCTTTACGGTTCCCGGATCCATCAAGTGTTAAATCCAATGCAGGGTTGACAAGGGTGCTCGATCTATCTCAATCACAGAAACCCCTTAAGAAGAGGACATCGCCACTGATTTCATAGGTCTCGACCAAACTCTTCCTCTTCATTTCTCTCGATCACTTCTTGCCGGCCATGGAGTTCACCGGGGGGAGCCCACAAGCAGATCATCTTTGCGTTCTTGTTCATGGTGTAGGTCGCCCATCTGCCCCTCGCCTGCCGCCTGGGAAACCTCCCGCGCAAAAGGGCAATGCCTCGAGCCATCCCTGGCTAACGAGATATCCTTCCACAGCTTTGGGGAAACCCGAACCACATGAAGAATGTTGCCAAATCATTACGGGCGAGATACTCGGACGACGAGCTCTACATTCATGTCCCGAAAGGCAACAGCGGCAGCTTCACCTACGACGGCATCGAGTTGGGCGGCGAACGGGTGTGCGCAGAGATCATCGAGGAACTCCGGGCCATCGAGGACAGGGGCGGCAAGATCTCCAAGCTGAGCATTGTGGGATACTCCATGGGCGGCCTGATCGCACGGTATGCCGTCGGCCTTTTATACGCAAAGGGAGCATTAGACTCTGTTGCTTGCATGGTAAGCGCCCGCTGCCGGTGTCAGCCACGAACCCTTCCTCTACGACGGCTGACGTTTGTGCCTCCTTCGCTACTCTCTGTATTGTGCAGAACTTTGCGACTTTTGCCTCACCGCACCTTGGCACACACAGTCCTGGCCCCGGCTGGTTTCACGACTTGTGGAACTTCCTTGGCGCGAGGACCATCGCGGCATCTGGGCAGCAGCTCTTCATTGTCGACGACTATCGTCACACTGGCCGTCCGCTCCTGACCGTCATGGCCGACTCGGATTCCATTTTCATGAACGGGCTTCGGATGTTCAAGAGGCACACGCTGTACAGCAACATCGTGAACGACAGGACCACAGTCTACTTCACCACGTGTATCGAGAAGACGAATCCCTACAAGAATCTACACGAACTGGACGTCAAATTCGTTGACGGATATCAAGGGCTAGTGGTGGACCTCTCTGACTCCTCCTCGCCACCTCGTCTTCAACTTCTCGCACCGACAAGTCTCTCGTCTGTGATGACAGCTGCCTTGGATCGCTTGAGGGGCATCCCAACGATGATTGCGATCTGCCTTTTATTGCCCATCGGCGCTGTCGCGTTCCTGCTCATGTCCGCCTTTCAAACCGTGCAGAGCTCTCGGCGAATGCGGCTACATCGTGAGCGAGCTGGCTTCAACGTCCACGAGTACCGGATCCCGTTCTTGATCCAAGACCTCAAGGGAGGGGTTGAGCATGCTATCGAGGTCCTTAACAATTCTAAGAAGCAGGCCCACCTGGAATTCGAAGGTAGGAATGGCGAAGCTGCGGGCCTGAGAGCTGTGAAGAGGGCCGCCATCACCCGCAAGCGACGGGTCTCGGTACCAGGGGAGCCGGCCCTGGCGCTGACCCAGAACCAGTTGGAGATGTATAAGTCGCTCAACGAACTCAATTGGAGGAAGTATCCGGTCTGGATTCGGAGCAATTCCCATGCGCATGCGGTCATTGTCGTGCGCTCGGACTGGACGTCATTCTCGGATGGATGGTTGATTTTGAAGCATTTCGCAAATAGCGAGTTTTTGATATAGAACAACTTTAGAGTAAAGATACGGAGAACGGAGTACCAGTTAGAGTCATTAGTAGTAGGAAATTACTATAGTTGCTCCGCATCATCATCATCATCATCATCAATGCACTAAATCCCCCTGGCAATCAGGATATATCAATATCTCTTCCATACTTACATCAATCAATTGATGTGATTTTATCGGCCAGTGACATCTTTCCCAGAGGCTCGTGTCGTCATCATCGTCGAGTCAGGAAGCCAAACACGCGACCAAGGATAAAGGATACCTCACGCCCTGCGCCAATCAGACTCCGGACCACGAGCGAGCCGTATTAGGTAAGCCGGGAGCGGATAAACTCAATGTCTCGGCTGTGGCGATCCCAAGCAGCTGATTCAGGCGAGGAAGCTGCGATTTGCCCTCGTGCTTGCTCTTGCAGAAGTTCGCTTCGCAGGTTCGCGGGCACCTTGAGAGCAGCAGGCCAATCACGTGCAGCGACCGCCACCCCCAATCGCATCAACCCCGGACAATTTTCCCCTCACTGGAGCCGGCATCCGGCCAATGGCAGGGCGAGGATCCGGCCGCCCAAGAGTCCGAGGGAAAAGCTGCTCCCTCGTGCGATCGGAAAGACAAAGTCGTTCGATGCCGGTTCCCTGGCCTCCACTTCAGCTTGTTTCCCTTTGGTGAACTTTTGCACAACACTCATCAGCATTCCCTCGAAGAGCCATCTGCCGATCCATCCATCAATCTCTCCCTCCCCCTGTTCACCACCTACAACGCCCATCAACGGCCGTCGTCCGTCGTGCCCGCGGTTTTGTCGTCTTCCAATCGTCGAGGCCAAGGAAGCGAAGCCTCCCATCTCTCGGGGGCGGCTGATGCGAGGCATCGAGATCTTTGGCTTCCCATGATCTGCCTCGACAAGCCCGGTTGAGCTCGACAGCTTCTCCCATCATTGCATTCAATTGCGATCATAGAAGCGGCACCGACGACGACGACGACGACGACTTAAACGACGACCACTCCAATTACTACTACAGTCACGACCTTCATTCCATCACGACGTCCACGACTGCTACTATTATTCCAAGATGGTCCTCACACACACCACCACGCACACCTACTCCCACCCGTTCCCGACCGTCACCCTCGCCTTCTTCCTCCGCTACTCCTCCCCGCAGCTCAACCCGTTCGCTTCGCACGTCCTCAGCACCGACACCATCTCCAGCCACGTCGACCCCCTGACGCAGCGCCTCTACACGACCCGCATCCACCTCAAGAAGAGCCGCATGCCCGGCGCAGTGTACAAGCTGCTGCCGGCGAGCGTCTCCGGGGGGTCGACCGCCGAGAAGGCGTCGTACATCCTCGAGACGAGCATCGTGGACATCAAGGAAGGGTGGATGAAGTCGGAGAGCCGCAATCTCAACTTCACGGGCGTGCTCTCCGTCGTCGAGCGCCAGACGTTCAGCGTGCCCGCCGCGCCGGAGTCGGTCGCCAACGAGACGGACGTCCGGATGACGGTCATGTTCAAGTCCCGGCTCGGCGACCGGATCCGCGGCAAGATCGGCCAGGCCAACGAGGGCCGCTGGCTGCCGGGGCTGATTGGCGGGTGGGGCGCAAAGGGCGTCCAGCGCAGCATCGAGAGCCTCGCGTCGACCAAGACGCTCGACCAGATCAGCAAGAGCCGCGACGGGATGAAGCTCGTGCTGGAGCGGATCCGCAACGCGGGCGTCATGGGCGTGCTGGAGAACCTGCGCCGCGAGCGCCAGAGACAGGCCCTGGCGATGTGACGGCCTCGCGCCCGAGCTGCGTGCGACAAAAGCTCAAATCATCGAATCAGCGATACGATACCCTAGTTCGCGGGGGAGGCCGAATCGGTCCATCGACAGACGAACCATGTACTCCTACTGTATTATATCTCCTCCATTTTTCTTCCTTCTTTTTCTGTCTTCTTACAGTATGCTCTCTCTCTCTGCTTCATCACCTCCATTCCTCTCTCTCTTCTTTTCGACAAGGCATTGCAGTACTCGCGTTTCTTTTCTTGCTAAATTTTGGTTTCGGGTCACGGCGAAAAAAAACACAAACACGGTGGAAGCTTCGGGATGGGCATGGACTAGGAGTTTTGGAGCGAAAGAGGGGGGGGGGGACCGGGAGACTGAAAATCTGCACGAGAATGTGCGCCGTCACGTCATGAAAATTATCCTGACGTCCTCTCTTTCAGTGCAATTCTGGAACGCTTGGTCCGCAAGGTACTCATGTTGTATTGAAAGATGCAGAATAGCAGGCAGCCATTCTACTACTAGATGTCTTTCTCTGCGACGGGCGAGATCAATCTGACGACTTCCATGTTGAATACATCAATGTATCGGTATCACGTTCGCAGTTGTTGGGCGCGATCCTTGAAGTGACTGTGTTGTCCTGCAGATCTGAGATCTGAGAACTTTCCTGCAAGCATGTCTTTCTTTGCGACATGAAAGTCAGGGAGCCTGCAGAGTGCAATTCCCGATACGATGCCTGCGACTTTCCAAACCCTCGAATGCGGAATGCTGCCATGGAATCAGGGCGCACAGTAGTAGATGCATCAATGACTATGACGAGGGGCTGCTCCTGGGCGACGAGATGCATGTAGGTAGTAGGTTGGAGGTCACAGCTGAGGTGAGGCCATCTACGGAGTAGTACGAGATGGGTCCTCGGCCCGCATCATTGTCCCGCATTGTTCGCCTCGTGCCAGACCTCCATGTCGAGTCTCGATTTGGTCCAGCTTGTGTCCGTAATACTCCTTTCTCCATCCCGGTACTCCGTATGTGCTGGAGGGATGCAGCGTGTGCTCGGACAGGTCAGCGATCCAGGGCAAATCAAAAAGATCAATTTGGTTTATTGAGTTAAGATCTACACGTCTTCTCCGTAGTAGTACTCGTAGTGCGATTATCATCCATAATAGTATGCAGCCCCCTTTTGGATTGGCGGGGGCATTGATCTACTCCATACCTCAATACATTACATATGGAGGGCGGATGCCGTAAGAAGCCGTATCCGCAAGACTTGAGACAACTTTCCGTCACCACAAACAGCCAGCCCAACGACATCTGTGACATATCCTCCAATCGCAATCCAAATCGAATACATCTTTTTTTCGATCTCCGGCGTCACTCATCATTCCAGGTCGATTTCTTGTGTCTCCTTTTCCTCAGCGTCTTTCTGTCGTTTCCTCCAGCGCAAATAATGTCGGACGAACCCATTTCCGTGCTGTTCGTCTGCCTAGGCAACATATGTCGGTCGCCCATGGCGGAGGGCATCTTCCGACACCTCGCCCAGGACCCCAAATACCAAGGCAAGATCGGCAAGATCGACTCGTGCGGGACAGGTAAGCGGGATGGAATGGATGAATCCCCTCTAGACCAGGATGGAAAGCCATGGGGACCAACAGGGGCTGACCGATTGTTGTCTTTGCCAGCTGCGTACCACGCCGGAGAGCCTCCCGACGACCGAACGCTCGATACCCTCGAGAAGCACGACATCTTCGACTATGAGCATCTCGGCCGTCGCGTCAGTCCGCCCCTCCCCCTCATCCCGTCCCTTCCCGACCCTCTCTCTCCTGTACTACTACTACGCGGCGTTGGTGGGCCAAGTTGACGATTTTCTCCGGCTGGGCGCGGACCTGCGGGAGCGGTGCTTCCCGCTGTCGCATGACGCATTCCTCTTCTCTCTTTGCGAACATATAGATCCTGCGCATCGACTTTGAGAAGTACGACTACATCTTCGCGATGGATCGGAACAACCTGTCGGACCTGCAGCGGATGGAGCGCGAGAGCCCCGGGGCCAAGGCCAGGGTGCAGCTGTTCGGGGAGTACAGCGGGACGGGACAGGCCGAGGTCGTCAGCGATCCGTACTACGGCGAGGACAAGGGGTTCGACAAGACGTTTGAGCAGTGCCATCGGTTTGCGACCAACTTTCTGCAAGAGGTGTTTGGGGAGTAAGGGGGGAGATAATATACCTGTGGTTCATGGTTTGGGGGGGAGAGGGGGGGGGGGGGATTCTTATATATACGTTTTTGTACTATCTCCTGTTGGAGGACTGCTGAGTTCATATCTACTTCGGGCGGCATGGATCGCTCGAGGGCGAGTGGAAGGATTTTGGAGGGCAAGACTTTGGAAAATAGAAGATAGAGAAGGATTGTTCTGGGATATTGGAAGCGTGTAGAGCATGGGATAGACAGACTGCGGCAGGATGTTTGAGGGAAGCCAAGCAGCACGGAACATATGACCGCTTAATTGAATTCTGGGATCACAAAGCAATTCCTCCCGTCCCCTATTCCAGATGATAATGCTTGTGTCGGATGAACGAACCATTCTGGGTCTCGGTTGATTTCGGCATAGCATCTGGGCTCGAGAAGCATGGCCAATGCTGTCTGTGGGAACACTCTGACAACAGAGGTCGGTACAGTGGCCGTGCTCCCGCCAAGAGCCATTCTGTCATCATCAACGCTCGGGTCTGTGCATGCCGGCATCGCTCGAGATCGTGGCAGGTCTTGTGTTGGGTTGCCCTAGATTCCGGATGAGGCGTACAGCCGCACCGACGATGATGACGGCGCGGTCAAGGGTCGAATAGATTGGGTAAAGGCTTAAGATGTCCTGGGTACCTACTAAGGGAGTATTGGCCGGCAGTCTCTGGTGGCCAGCCTGCCAGGTTCCTGTGCCTCAGAGTGTTTAGCAGGGTTGATCCATCAAGGGCTCGTTCCTCGGGAAGAAAACTGGATCTTTCCGCTTGAGCCGTCTGCTCTGCCTACGAGCAGTGGACGTTTCGCTCCCCCCCCCATAGTACTGGCCGTTTCGTTGAGAGTTGACGACCTGGAAACCCAGACCTTTCCAAACTCCCTGGCTTTCGTGACAGAGAGACAATTGATCATGGAGTTGGATCACATCCAATTTCCCAAGAGGACAAAGAGCAGAGACTCACGGCGTGCATTGTGATTGGCGTATTCTTGGCGATGCCCCATTGGAAAGAGCGAGGGGGGGGGGGG
>NQYQ01000008.1:128735-145476 GCA_003055925.1 Escovopsis sp. Ae720 | reverse complement strand
CGCCGGGGGATTGGGAAGACCCCCCCCCCCCCCCCCCCCCTTCCCCCCTTTCGGAGCATCGCTCTGATTACGAGTACTCCGGAGGGAGTGCAGTGATGTCTCTTCCCAAGGACCATGCGGCAGAATGCTGCTGCTCGTACGAGTACGAGTACGATCAACGGTACCTCCAGGGATTGCCCGGGTCTTGGTCTGTTAGGACGGCCATGGCAAGGATCTCGTGGCGAGGGTGGCACGAGGAGAAAGGATGGATGGATCAATCAATGTCCCAAGCCCATGGACCGGCGCTGGCGATACTACGAGTAACTACCTCTTCTACTGGTATGAGTATCAGTAGGACTCGTACGAGTAGCGATGGGCATCCCGGGGGCGGTTGAAGGTACTCGTATTCCGTACTCCGCAGCTCTATCCAGCCCGTTGGATGATGCAGACCCAACAACCACAGATCCTGTACTCGAAGGGTGTGTGGGATCAAGATCAATGCGATGATGCCTCAATGCATTGATTGATTAAAGGATCATTGCCTTGCGTAAACGAACAGGTACGAGTAGTAGTAATTCGTGAACAATGCCTGGTTCAAGCAAGATGTTGATGTTTTTTTTTTTTTTTTTTCCTTTTTGAGGCCGAAACGGGAAAATCAAGGCGGCTCCCCGCTCCTTCCGTGCCGTCGGGGAAAGGCCTGGTACGAGTAGCCGCCTGGGCGCTTAGAAAAGTGGGTCCTCGGCGGCAGGCGGGCAGGGGTCAGGGAAGGTGCGGTGCAGACATGAACTCGCGAGTGGGTTGCGGAAGGTGCAGAAGGTGCAGAAGGTTGCGGAAGGTGCAGGGGACGCGACTCGAGGAATCGAGGGAAGGGCTCACTCGCTACTCCGTACCTGGGAGCTCTTTCCAGGCGGGGGAGCTCAAGCCGAGGATGGGGGGGAAGGCGCAATGGATCGATCCCACAACGACAAATAGAGTTGGGTCAAAGCGAGAATCAAAAAGAAAGAAAAATCAAGAGAAAAATGGAATCAAAAAAAAAAAAAAAAGAAAGAGTGAAAGATACTAATCAATCCTGGGGCAAAATCCCAAGGCAAATTATCAAAGCTCACGCATCGGCGGAATGCATACATACAGGTACTACGAATACCTGCCCTCAAAACATCGGCCCACGGCAGCATGGGGATGCAAACAAACAGATCAATCAATCACTGTTGATTGATCAATCATCATTGATCTATCATCCGGCGTTTGCCAGCAGGTCGTGCGCCGCGCATGAGCCCCGATCGCCAGGCTCGCCATGCTCCGAGACAGGAGTCACTCCTCTCCCTCCCGCTCGGGACCATGGCCATCCGGGGGGGCCGGGCTCGTTCGAAGTGCTGATCCCATCAAATCTGATCCGACGAGGGCTGTTTTTTTGGTTCTGTCACATTCTCTCCTTATTCCCACATGAGACGCTTCCTCCCAGGGTCGATGCTGTAATTCTGTTGCAGCCCGTTTGAGACACAAGATACACAAGAGAGGCCTTGAGCGTCTGGCAGGCCAAGAGAGGCCCGGATATCCCTGCTTCTCCGAGGCCGCGGGCGAGGATCAGGGTCGCGAGACGAGGGAAGCACGCGGAAGCCATGCAGACCATGTTCGGGTCCTCGATCCCAGGGGTCAGATCTGGATGATATGGATCACTAAATTGCTCGATCTCGCTCGCATCGCTCGCATCGCGTCGCTTCGACGATGGTCGACCATTGTTCCCTCACCCGTCGCCTCCGACTCTCCGCGCCGTCGATTCTATATTTACATTGTTGGGCATGATGCTTTCGCGGTTGTGTTGGCTTCTTCGCCGGGGGAGATGACCGAGCTGGGCTCGGACGGGGTGCGCGTCCGAACCCTCGTTGCTCGTTGCTCGCGGTCGCCTTGCCGTCCAACAGAAGAGGTAGAAGAAAGGGGCTCCGGTCAGGAGATTCTGAGCGGATCGAGCAGAGCCTCTGTTTCCACTGACAGCGAATGCGCCAACCATGCTCAGGGGGAAGTAGTAGATAGTACCGGTAGGACTTCTCCTCTTGACCTTTTGCTGACCCTCTTTGTTTTCAGGTCTTCGTTCGGTCGACGAACATGCAGCCAAGTGGACTCGAAATCGCCTCTCCCGCATGATATGAGGTCATTCCCGGCCCTCGCGAGATTGAAGGAGACGGTAGTGAGGAAAGCAGATATGCGCCAGCTCTCCTCGTCACCAACGATCCATCGCCCCGACGTTCAAGTCCTCTTGGCAGGCCGGCAGAGGGGCCTCTTCTGCTTGGCTTCGTCTAATCCCCCTTTGTCCGTTGCGGTCTTGGCAGAGGTGCCCACTGACCCTCCTCTCAGGGACCTTTTTTACACCCAACGCTCTTCGGCGGTGGCCGCCTTTCACGGCCGCGCTTAGTCCCTAGGTACGGTGCCACAGGGATCAGGTGCGGGCGATTCGTTGGTTGGCGATGCTGCCGAGGCGTGAGGGAACCCCTGCTCTCTAATCTGCGAATGCATAGAGCTTGCATATCCATGCTGGATTACGCGCACGGGGTTGGGATAAATAGTGTCGGGCTTTGATGCAGACACAGGACGTTTCGATGCTGTGGATTGTTGATGGCGTGTTGTGTCCTTGGGTGAGTGCGCTTGGGGGGCATCATGTGCTTTGTGCTGGGCTATGGAAGGGCGCGGACGAGCGTGCGATACACAGTGCTCGTGCCCGTCAGCCAGTGCGCTGATGACTACAGGTAGGCTTGCATACGGAGTCTGGAGCTCGGAGCACTATTGATGCCTATGAGTGAGGCGAGTCCCGGCATGTATGTACAAATACCCAGTGTTTTGCTGCGTTTACCTTGCTCCCCAGAGCTTGATCACAAGCCTGATCCAGCGCGGCCAGGAGTCTTGAACATCGATTGAGACTGATGAATGGACCCGCAGATATCGAGACGAGCAGTGGAAGCTCCGGCTGGGCAGATTTTGGAGACCAGATAGTAGAGAGAGTTGACGACTTGGGAATCTACTCAGTAGCGCATGGAGATCTGCTGCAGCACGCATTCCGGGAGTAATTGCGCCTGAACGAGTGTCCTTGCTCCGTCCTCCGCACTACTCGTACCAGTAGTCAGGGGCCGAGATAAATATAGAACGGGTTACTGGTGGATTCGAGGCATTTTGCTAGGAGACCAGGTTCCTGACTTAGTAAGATGGCCCTACGAGTACGGAGTACTGTCAGAGTAGAACCCCGAGATCAGGCATCATGAAGAGCCTCTGTCCATGTTCGTTTCGATGTTCACGTTCATGTCCAGGACAGACATTGCCATGCAATCCTTGGCTCTGGCCGTTCGATTCTCCCGGCAGGCTTTTCGGGAGATGGAGATACAGTCAGCATTCAATGGCTCTTGTTGAAGATGACATACAAGACTCTGTCCAGGTCCTCCGTCCGGGTCCTCTGTGCTACTCGTACTACGAGTACTCGTATTACGACCAAGGCTCTAATTCTGGATCACCGGTCGACATCGACAGGAATGAATGTGAGGAAACAATGCTTGGTCGCCACGTGGATGAAAGGGCGCTGATCACGCTGATCGCATCCTGAACGGACAAATGGTTCGCGGTCCATGAACTCGGCATCGACCTGCGACATCGGAATCCTTCCCGCGTGGCGGTGCCGTTGGCAGAAATCAAGAGAATTGATCTGTGCTCAATCAAGTGTGGCGTCACGATTCGACGTGGCTGAAGCTCCTCACGATCCATGGATTCATCTTCCACCAACTCGATCCCTGCCTGAGCAACGAGCATCAGCAACGAGCATCAGCATCAACAGAAAACATCATCAAACATCACCGCCACCTCCCTCGAGCTCACGGTACCGGCTCTGGGCCGTCAACACCCAAAATGTCTCGCCGTCCCGCCAAAGGCGAATACATCGAGACCGTGCGCCTCTACCCTTTCACCCTTTCCCCCCCTCCCCCTCCCTTTCACCACAATCCTATAGTCTCAAGACAGCTAATCCACCCCGCAGGACACCGGCAACAAAGTCGCCCGCAAGGCCGTCCTCGTCGGCACCCAAAACATCATGCTCGGCGGCAAAACCGTCATCCAGCCCGAGGTCATGATTCGCGGCGATCTCGTCCGCACCATCCCTCACGCCGCCAACCCCTCCTCCTCCTCCTCCTCCACATCCGCCGCCGCCGCCGCCCCCGCGCCCCCGAACAACAACACCGCCGTCGCCATCGGCCGCTACTGCTTCCTCTCCCGCAGCGTCCTCCTGCGGCCCCCCGGCCGCATGTACAAGGGCGTCTTCACGTACATGCCCCTGCGCATCGGCGACCACGTCTTCATCGGCCAGGGGTCCGTCGTGCAGGCCGCCACGATCGGGAGCCACGTGCACATCGGCAGCGGGTGCGCGGTCAACGAGTTCGCCATCATAAAGGACTACGTCAGGATCCTCGACGGCGCGGTCGTGCCGGCCAACATGGTCGTGCCGAGCTTCTCCATCGTGGCGGGGAGGCCGGGCAGGGTCGTGGGCGAGTTGCCCGAGGGCGGGCATGAGGAGTTCGAGCTGAGGGACCTGTATAAAACGGTGGGGAATAACCCGCAGCCGCCGGCGCCTTGAGACGGGGGCCGGTGTGCTTCTTCCACCGGGTTTTCCGGACATAGCGGGGCTCGTTGTACGAGGACCGTCGAGGTGGTGCTGGACAGCGATTGTCTCGCCGTCAGGACATAGGGCCTGTCCGTCTCCCCTCCCCCCCCTTTTTCTCTTGCTCTTCTCTTGAAAAATTTCGCCAACCGGCCGGGATTCTCAAGGAAACATGGCAACATACGGCTTGGCGAGATCTTCCAGCGCTCTCAAGAGGCTTCGGGCTGCGTCTGTCGGGCAACGCTGCCCCCTTTTTTTTGGGGCCTTGGCATCTCGAGGGACAGCGCGCCCGCTCCATCTCTGACGCACGTGTCCGCGCGCTATCGCGTGCTCGGCAGCACCCTGGCAGGCCCCTCGGCGGGAAAAATCCCTTCCGAACACGACGAATGCTCCTGAGACCGGGCTGTTCGAACACGACTCGCGACGACCTTCGTTCCTGCGGCAGCGAATCGAGCCGTCTTACCACATCCCTCTGCGACGGACAAGGTGCTGCTGCGGTACGACAAGGGACCTGTGCAAATGACCCTCGCGGTGACCTATACGGACATTGAGCTCTCCCCAGTCTCCCGTCAGGAGGACATCGCCACGGAAGCGAAACGCCGCGGTCAACGGGTTCATGGGCCGTCTATATCCGCCCCCGAGTCCCGAATTGTCGACACTCTGCTTCAGCACGCATGTGTGTAGCTCTCGACCGAATTCTGTGGCGCGCAACATTCGAAGCAAACACCGTTCATACCCGAGAAGAGCTCGCTGTGGTCGGTTCTCGGATCTTCAAGACTTCAGAACTTAGGGGAGATGGGACTACGAGGTCAGAAAGAACCCCTGAAGCAATCGCATGAATCCTCCTACTACGGCCTGCGCAATCTTCCGCAGAGCTCGAGCCGGCACGTGCGCGTCGTTCAAATCCTCCTGACAAGGGACCGGAATCCAATAAACATAGAACGCTGAAAATATATATATGCATAAACTATCATAGCAGCCGCGCTCCCTGCTGCCCATCGCAATCCCGAGGGCGCAAGATACGCCGGATATCTAGAACAACCAAGAAACATACCGGTGGTAGAACTTGGCCCACCCCGTGCTCCCGCTCCGCCTGCTCTTCTCGAGCTCAATGTGCTCCTCCTCCTGCCTGTCGATGATGTCCTTGCCCGCGTAGAAGTCCGCCTCCCGGGCCCCGACGCCCCTGCTGCCCGTGTAGAGCATGTGCCCGAACAGCAGCACCAGGTAGATGGGGATCCCGAGGTATCCCGTGATGAAGTTGCGGTAGTCGAAGCTTCCCTCGGCGGTGTGGATGAAGACGTTGTAGTTCTTGGTGAGGCAGATGAGGCTGCAGAAGAAGAGGCAGGCGTAGGTGCCCCAGAGGCCCTGGGGCGCGACGTACGGCATGGCGGTGTCGGGGATGTCCTGGGCGCGGCGGGCGCGGAGGAAGGCGGCGTACGTGACGAGGAGGGAGATCCACGTGAGGAGGCCGAACACGGTGGTGAGGTTGACGAAGTAGCCAAAGACCTGCGTGTTTTTTGCGTGCGTCAGCGTCGCGATCCAGGGAGTATACTATGACGCCCGGGGGGGGGACTTTGCGCATCGATCAATGCTTGGGATTCGGATTCTCGAGGTGGGGCATACCTTCTTGCTGTCGTCGGAGACGTTCATGAAGGCCAGGCACGCGAACAGGGTGCACACGAAGAGGGAGACGTAGGGCACGCCGCGGCGGTCGGTGCGCTTGAAGATGGCGGGCGCGGCCTCGTCGCTCGCGAGGCCGTAGAGGGTGCGGCTCGCGATGTAGAGGATCCGAGTTGGACGCGGAGAAGACGAAGACGAGGATGCAGGCGTTGATGATGTGCGGGAGGACGCGGATCTTGGCGAGCTTGGCGGCGACGACGAAGGGGCTCGAGCTGGCGCCGGGGTTGGACAGCTTGTTGGCGAAGGAGAGCTCGGGGGAGTTGTAGGGCACGAGCATCCCGACGAGGAGGACGCTGAGGCAGTAGAAGATGATGATGCGGAAGAAGGTGAGTTTGATGGCTGCGCATGGTCAGCGGAGCCATCCACAAGGGGGAAAGGCGAGGGGGGAGAAAAAAAATCAAAGAATCAAAGGGGGAAATCAAGGAGATACCTTTAGGGATGCTTCGGCGGGGGTTCTGGGCCTCGGCGGCGGTGACGCCCACGAGCTCGGTGCCCAGGAAGGCGAACGTCGCGTTGACCATGACCGACCAGAAGCCCAGGAACTTCCCGAGCGAACCCTCCTCGTAGAGCGGGGCGAACGCCTTGCCGTCCTTCCAGTACCGGAACCCGGGGGCGTCGTGGGTGGGCCCGCCGCCGCAGGCGAGGATCAGGCTGAAGAGGATGATGCCGACGATGACGAGGACCTTGAAGGAGGAGAGCCAGAACTCGAACTCGCCGAAGAACTTGATTCCGCCGAGGTAGTTTACGAGGAAGATGACGACGAGGAATATGGCGATGAGCACCCCCGGATTCAGCTGGTCGCGGGATATCCAAAACGAGACGGACAGACTCGCGGCGGTGAGCTGGTTGGGGACGATGATGATGTATTTGAAGAGGTAGCTGGTGTCTCGGATGTCAGAGTTGAATCTTCTCCCTTATGAGATAGAGAGGAGGCCCGGGGGGGAAGAGATGGGTACTCACGTCCAGCCGAGGGCGAATCCGAGGGACGGGTGGCAGTATCGCGTTGCATAGCCCGTGAACCCGGCGCTGAGGGGCAGCCAGGCGGCCATCTCTCCGAGAGAGGCCATGACGCCGAAGACGAGGAGCCCGACGAAGCAGTAGGAGATGAAGAGGGAGCCCGGGCCGGCCTGTGCGAGGGCCTTGCCGGTTCCGATGATGAGGCCCGTCCCGAGCGCTCCGCCGATGGCGATCATGGAGATGTGGCGGGGGAGGAGGCCGCGGTGGAGAGACGTCTCCGGGGACGTCTCGAGGCCGCGGATGTGGAGGTGCTCGAGGTTGCCGGACCTGGTGCTCCCCTTTTCGGCGTCCGCGCCCTGGTTTGCGGGCTGGGCGGCGAGCCCGTCATTGTCGCCCATTTTTCCCGCGTGAGTGCAACGCCGTAGCGATCGACTTGATGTGAGAAGACTTGAGGTCGTTTGAGAGTGAAGCAGCGGTGTTAGGAGATGGCCGTCGAGAAGACGAGGTGAGAGTTGAACCGCGGGAGAGGAAGTGTCGGGAGGGTCGGACTGCTTGTGAGTGAAGCCTCAAAGGTGAGTTGATGGGCTTGAGAGACCGGATCGTTTGTGAGCCAAAGTATCAAAGGAGAAAAGAAAACAGAGTCAAGAACGACGATAGGAAATATTCGTGAGGGTATCCAAGAGTTCGTAAAGAGAGCCGGTGATCTCAAACGATGTGAGAGCTCGATGGGGCGGTTGATGTCAAGCAAAGAATAGGTTCGCCGAATGACGAGAAAATGAATGATGAAAAGGTAGGACCGCGGCGGCAGCAGCGATGATCAAGCCCTCGGCATGGAGTATTTATATCCATTCTTCTCAAGACCTGTCGTGACGTAGGAGACCAACAACACGAGCCCGGCTAGCAGCAGTCGTAGCTTCAATTCTATGACGGAGCTCGCTCCCGGGACCACCAATCCAGCGTGGATTCAGCACGGTGCCTAGCCTCTTTTCCTTCCCCTTCCTCGAACACGGATGCTCGAATCCCAACGACAAGCAAACCCCTGTGGCCGTAGGACAAGAGGGGCTATATCGCCAAGACGCGAGCCCCTCGGACTTTTCGCCTCGCTGGGGAAGCCTCATGCAGTGGCACTCATCCCGCAGGCTCAGGTCTGAACCTCGCCCGCCGAGGGAATCGCGCCCCCCGCGCGCGCGCCGCGGCGTGGCTCGATCAACAACAAGTCTCCAGTCGACAATCGCCAGTCGCCAATCGCAAAAGTCGCAGGCATCATGGCGAAATCTAAGACCGATGTTACCCAGAGCCTCCACGGTCGCGGCCGGCGGGGGGGGGCTCGGCTTCCAGAAGCACGGCGTGGGAAACGAGCCCAGCCAACGGGAGAAGGAGAAACGGGGGCGGGCGGGGAAGGGACCCCGGCACAGGGTCGCGATCGAGACCCGCGGGAGCGCATGCTACTATCTGGGCGAGACGCAAGCCAAGAACCTCGTTTTGCGCATCGCGACGCAGCGTCGTGCTGGGCCCCGCCGGGCTTGATGGGTTGTGGCAGCAGGCATCCGTGCGGCCGTGGCCTCGAGATGCGGTGCGACGCGGCGCCGAGACCAACGTGGGATGGGAGTTGCTCGCTCGGCTGACGGCCTGGAGTCTTGGATCAATGCGACGCAACCCCCCCCCCCGGCGAAACATGGGGAAACTTCAGCTTGCAGCGTGGGCTCAGCCTGCGGCGTGAGTCCGCCAGCACTTGATGTCAGGAGTGCAGGTAGTACTCGTACTCGTACTCGTACTCAAGCTCCGCGCACAGGAGATCGCTTCGACTGCGATCCTTCCAGCCCCGAGGTCTGCCTTTTTTTTCCTGTGCCGTGGTCAGCGCGCGCGCTAAAGGGGCGGCACTTCCTCGCGAGGGTTAGGATCGGCAGATGGATCAATGGATTCGATACCTACCGGTATGGATCCATGGAGATGTGCTCGCACAGGCACCTGCTTCTAGAAGTCCCACGAGATAAGAATCCTCCTCCCAGCGCAGGCTCGGCTCTCGAGGGTCGATGCGGCTCGCGAGGGGGGGTGTGGGCGGCCGGTTCCCCTCTCTCCCCCAAATCGCAGGGCCACCCCTGATTTGCATCTGTCATCGATGGAGCAGGTAGCGCCGAGGAAGCCCCAATTGGCAGTCGATCCTTTCCATGACCCTTCATGTCCGTCTCTCCCTCCCCCTTCATGAGGCGCACTTCGTCTCGTCGAATGCTCCAGCTGCGCTGAGCAGGTTCAAATAAGGTTGCGTTTTTGCATCCGTCGCTGACGAGACAACATACGAATACCAGGCAAGGAGGTTGAACCTGGGCCTTTTCAATCCCTGCGCGCAACTTGGATTTGGGGGGCTGCGCTGAGGCTTCGGGGCGCCCTTTCCCAAGTTTAAGCTTATTAGCCCGCACCTTCCCATTTCATCCATGATGGATATTTCAAGATAAGAGATAGAGAGATACATAGATCCATGGATTGATAACTCTGCTCTTATCGATTTGATGTGGAGGATCCGAATACGAAGCACTTGCGAAGTACGGAGTACTACTAGTACTATTCCACACTGTACTCGTACCCTGACCTGGACTCCGTACGAGTACCTGTACGTGAACCTCAATCACGAGACGACACGCACACCAAGTTTTGAGTTGCCGCCATTCTCCATCACCGCAATCGCACTGTCCGAAAAGCCTCATCTCGATCTCATCTCCGCCATTTCATCCAAATCCCCTCGTCTCCCCAGATTCCCATCTCCAGACCTCAAGTCTACCCAAGCTCCTCGATGCGATCCCCTTACACTACTACGGAGTATCCGTTGCACACACTTGGTACTCCGTGGTCCTCGAGCCTTGTTCCTATCGCCCTCGTCCTCGTCCTCGCCCTCGTCTCTTCCCTTCGGCTCAGTGCGCCCACACGTGACCACTTGCTCCCCCCGGCCAAAGCCCTCCCTTTCACATGTCAGACCGCGCCCTTCAACTTCCTTTCTTCTCCACTTCAATCCCATCGCGAACCACTGTCCAGATCCCAGATCTCCGAGTCCCGCAGCGGCGCCTCCACCCGAAAAAAAAATCTCGTCGCCCGGGAGCTCCCCCGCGGCCTGAATTTTCTCAACTTAGTACCCGTACTATGCCGAAGCAGCATGATCTCGTGTGTGATATGTATATATATATATATATTGAACATCTTGAAAGCACTTGTGACACAAATACTAGATCCTCAATGACAGGCCTCTACGCCAAGAGCAGCCGAGACAGGCAGGGGCATAACCCAACACAAGCCCATGACCTCGGGATGCCGAATCCTCGTACTAGCCCACCCCTCGTGCTCGCCCTCATCACCAGCTCGCACTCATCACCAGCTCGCACTCATCACCAGACGGGAGAGAAGATGATCGGATCAGGTAGCAAAGAAGCTCTAATTATGCCCGCATCTATGTCGCGAACACCAATGTGCCCTTCTATCTGACCATGCCGCCCACCACGCCTTCTAGCGAAAAATGCTTTTACGCATGGATTCTAGAAATGAACAATGTGAAACCGGCAGAAAAATAACGAGAACCATGAACCAAGAAATTATTCCCAAGCGGTGGTATCAGGCGTTTTCCCCCGCAGAACCGTGGTGACCCGAAACCTCCCTTGTTGCCGCTGCAGAACCGCGCCCCGTTTTTTTGGTGTATACCGCCCGCCAGAACGCCATGCCATGTAGAAGCTGATGGGAAAGAAGAAGAAGAAGAAGAAGAGGAAAAGGAGATAATGGAGCCCCCGCCCAAAAAAAAAAGAAAAAGAAAAAGAAAAAGTGCCTGAATGCTCTCCTGGGAGGGGTAGTTGCAACCCAAAGGCAGCCCAAGAATCCGAGTCCCAGGAAAGAGGAGGTTGAAAAAAAAGCCGCAACTCC
Organism: Escovopsis sp. Ae720; assembly: GCA_003055925.1. Lineage (NCBI taxonomy): Eukaryota > Fungi > Ascomycota > Sordariomycetes > Hypocreales > Hypocreaceae > Escovopsis > Escovopsis sp. Ae720. Next base: position 134,330 of record NQYQ01000008.1, on the reverse strand, counting down.
GAGGCCGACAAAGGGAAAAGGAGCTCATTGTACAAGTAGTGGAGAGTGTGTTTGTACTGAAATATGATATTTCCGCGATCGAGGGACGCAGGTAGTCGTCAATGATTCGCTGTCGTTTGTCGCCTGTCGTTTGTCGCCGTCGAGTTGTTGAAAAGGTGGAGGAGGAGAGGAGGAGAGGAGGAGAGGGAGGAAAACTTTTTGTCCTGAGCGTCATATGGCCATGAGCTTCTCCCTGGCCTGGCGCTCCCTCTCCTCGGCGAAGACGATCCTGCTCATCTCGAGGACGCGCTCGAACCCCTCCTTGCCCTTTGCCGCGTTCTCCTTGAAGCGCGTGACGAGCGTGTCCTCGATCTTGTTCTTGATGCGGGCCCAGCCGCCGCAGAGCGCGGTGATGCGGGCGCTCTGCAGGAAGAGCGTCTCGTGGTCGCTGAGCGGGCGGTAGATGACCTCCTCCTGGACGCGGACGAGGTTGCTCCACGTCAGGTTCTGGCTGACCATGGTGACGGTGCGCGTCGCCGGGTCGACGTAGCTGGCCTCATAGACGAAGGACTCGTCGGCGGTGCAGCCGAGCAGCGCCTTGAGCCAGTCGGGCGCGGCCTGGCGGCACGTGATGAGCCGCTCGGTGCGGAGGATGCCCGTCGCGGGGTCGACGCGGCGCGAGAGGGTGTCGACGGCGATGACGTGCGAGGACTTGTTGTTCCAGGGGCCGTACTTGCGCCAGTTGGCGGTGGAGACCTCGTCCCAGGAGTAGTTGAACGTGACGCTGTTGGCGAAGACCTTCATGGCTGCGGGTTGCGGGTGGCGCGGGCGGCGGCGCCGTAGGATTGATTGCTGATGTGCGTTGAGGATAGGATGGAGAGAAGAGAGAGACAGAGAGAGAGGAGGAGGCGCGGAAGGAGGAGGCGTGGAAGGAGAAGGGAGTGAAAGGTAAAGGAAGAGGAGGAGGAGGAGGAGGAGGAGGAGGAGGTGAGGAAGTTGGAGAGAAGGCTGAATTCGAGGTCCGATCGCAGGGGGGGTTGTGGAGACTCGAGGAGGAGAGGAAAAAAAAAAGACCCTTGTCCGCCCGAATGCGCCCGCCTGTGAACTGCAGATCGTGTGCTGCTTCCGTCTATCCGAACCGGTATCGCCTCTCTAGTAGTAGTACTTTGTATTGTGTCCAGAGATGGAATGATCAAAACAAATGATCTTTCTCCCTCTTGTGGTCGCTGTGTGCGTCGAGCAGTAATCGATCGTACTCGTCCTGATTTTTCTTCTTCGGTCGCTGTTTCGCTTTCTTTCTTTCTTTCTTTCTTTCTTTCTAAATTCTCAAGGGGTATCGCCGCTTTCGCTTCGAGGAAATGAGAGAAAGAAAAATGAAGAAAACGAAGGACCGCAGCCGAAATCAAACAGGTCTATCCGTATTACCACCGCATCTGCGAGCGGCGAAGATAAAAAAAGACAGAAGAAACGAATGAATGAAATGCTCAACGGATTCGACGAAATCGGAGGAGGAGGAGGAGAGTGTATGTGTGCGATCTGGAATCGGGCCCTTGAGTCGCTTTATATTCTGTGGCTTAGGCTTCTTCCCTCTCCTTCTTCTTGACTTCTATTATTTTCTTTCTTTTTTCTTTTGGCGCCTTATTTTCTTTCTTTGTTCGCGCTCTAATTTCAATCACCGCCGATGGGGTGCGCGTTTGTGTCCTGGAAAGAGCAGGAGGAGCAGGATCACTCCGTGCAACGAAGAAAAAAAATTGAGCGAAAAAAAAAAGCTCTGACTAGCAGCGGCCAAAGAAGGGGGCTTTGATGGCTTAAGAGAGATCCATCAGATCAACGAAAGAAAAAGAGGGCGCAACAAGGCACGGCGTGCAAACGGTGGGAGAGACGGAGGCGCGGAGAATTCCTAGCGCAGCGATGGATGGTGGATGGACGAGGTTCTCCATTATCGCGAGATGGTGTCATAAGCTTGCGAGACGTGTTATGAGGATACCTCAGATAAGGGAGCAAAAGGGGGGGGGACAGGCGGGATCTTGTTCGTTCAGGGAAAAAAAAAAAATCGGAACATGATGGAGGGCACGAGAAATCCTCGGGTTCAGCGAGGAAAAGGCGACGCCGTGATTGGCCACCGAGGAGCTCTACCCCGTGCCAGTACGAGTACGAGTACGAGTACGGAGTATGTGAGGAGAGATTTGTATTGAGCCGTCGTCTCCTCGGCGTTTGCGCCGCCAGACGGACCCCTAAATGCCCGCGAGTCCGGATGCAGCTCGATCGGGTCAATAGGGCAGCAGAGGCTACTCGTACTACTGTGCGGATGCAGAAGCGGCATGCAGTCGAAAAGGGAGGACCGGCGGGCTCTGCATGTTGACACTGGACGAAAGGGGTTTCTTGTTCATGTACGAGGATAGGTATTGATCAATGGATGGATTGATCATGAATCATGATTGCTAACAGCATCTGAAAGCCCATCCGGGCTGAGTGTGCCACGTTCAGGATGCCGACCGCCTCATCATCGTGCTCGGACAGGCAGATCCAGACGGAGAGAGAGCCTGATCGTGGCGGCGGTCTTTGGTCCAGCGTCGGTCTGGAATGTAGCGCGACTCCGTGAAGAGCCTCAACATTGGTGACGACCCGACGGACGAGGTCATCCATCAATGGATTGCTACTACAGGTACGGAGTACTAGGTAACTCAGGAATCCATAGCCTGGTAACGAATCGTCATGACTTGCCCGTGAGCGCTCACAGAGGATCGACCCCTTTGTCATTCAAGTCTTCGAGTCGGCTGCATGTCACCCACATAGTACTTCGTAGAGCCCTCAGCCCAATGCAGTGCTGCACAGGAGAAATACTACTACTACTATGTAAATTTTGATCAATACTACTATGCAAAACACCCCGTACGGCGGGTTATTTCCGTCTGAGACTTTTGGTCAAGCGTAATCAGAGCCATTTCCAGATTCCATCTCGCTTGCCCCCGTGTTCCCTACATGGTAGATACTACTACTACTACTACTACTACTACTACTACTACTACTACTACTACTACTACTACCCATGGTAAGGAGATCAATCAACATGACCTCGCCAGATCCCCCCCCCTTAGTAGTCCTCGCCCCGACTGATGACCTCCTTGACCGTCGGGCGGATGAGAATCGTCTGTCGCGCCGAGTCAGTAAAGCTGCGGGTATATGTTTGGATATCAATTCACAGAGAGGACTCACGTGTTCGAACTGCGCGGTGTAGGAGCCCTTCTTGTCACACAAGGGCGGGTACGCCTCGACGATGCCGTTGTTGACGAGCGTGTTGAGCCCGAGCAGGTATTTCTCCTGCCCGATCCTGTCGAGGTACCGCCTGCAAAAGGGCAGGGTGCCGAAGTTCTTGTCGATGACGCTGAGCAGCGACTTGGCGGAGCTGAGGCGCAGCTCGGCGCGCACGTCCGGCATGCGCGCGTAGTGCGACACCTCGCCCTCGTCGCGGACGTAGCCGTTGCCCGTGCTGCCAAAGGTCTCGATGGCGAAGACGTCGCCCTCCTCCATCTTGGTCTGGTCGTTGCTCTTGACGATGGGCACGGCCTTGGAGCCGTGGATGCTGTACGGCATGATGGTGTGGCCGGACAGGTTGCGGATGCTCTTGACCGGGTACGTCGTGCCGTCGAGCTCGACCTCGAAGCTCTCCATGACCTCCTGGATGACGCCGCCGATCTCGCCGACGCGCGCGTCGATGCCCGCCTCGCGCACGCCCGCGTTGGTCGCGTCGCGCACGGCCTGCAGCAGCGGGTCGTAGCGCGGCTCAAAGGCCACGGTGAAGGCCGAGTCCACGATGCGCCCGTTGACGTGCACCCCGAAGTCGACCTTCATCACGTCGCCCCGCTGCAGCACCGTCTTGTTGCCCGCGTTGGGCGTGTAGTGCGCCGCGCAGTGGTTCAGGCTCAGCCCGCACGGGAAGCCCATGCCCGCCCGGATCGCGTCGCCCTCCGCCAGCCCGGTGTGGCCCGTCAGCGCGCGCACCCCGTCCTCGATGCTCTCCGCGATCTCCGTCAGCGTCTGGCCCGGCGCGATCGTCTTCTTCGCGTACTGCCGCACCTGCCGGTGGATCTCGGCGGCCTCGCGGTAGTCGGCGAGGAAGTCGCCGTTGAGGTTGTCCAGGTGCCGCTTCTCCTCGCTCGTCGTCCGGTAGCTGTTCTCGCCCACGTACTCGCTCTCCTCGCCCTTGGGGTAGCTCTTGTTGGGGAAGAGCTGGCTGACCAGGACCCGAGGCGGCTCCGTCTGCGACGTCGGCGCAGCCGCCTTCTTCTTCCGCGGCTTTCTCTTCTTCTTCTTCTTGGCTGCCCCGCTGCCGCCCGCGGCCGGAGCGGTGTCCTCGGCGGCGGCGTCGTCGTCCGAATCGTCGTTCTCGTGGGCGCACTCCTCCTTGCCGGCCGCCGCGGCCTTGCCGTTGACGTCGGCTGTCTCGGCCACTTTCCGGACTCGCTTGTCAGTTGTCTGCGAGAGATGGATGATGGTCATGTGCCCGTCATGCTCAACAGGAAGAAATTAATTCTTGACTCACCTCTGAGCTCCTCAAGAGCCTCGGTGGGAACTTGGGCCGCCATCTTGACCAACTCGCAGAAGGTTGTGATGCTCCCGAGCGTTTGCAGGGACAGAAAATTACAATCCTGGCTCGCCCATTATCGCCCCCGCCATTTTTTTTCTGGTGGTTTCGGCTCCAGCGTCATTTGATCCATTGATCCATCCAGCCATCCAGCAATCCAGCAATCCAGCACCTGTACGGAGTACGACTCGGACCTCCAGGCTCCAGCTGCTCCCGCTTGGGGGAGAAAAAGTGCTGACAAAGACCCCTGATGGAAATCGGACAGGGAACTGCGCCCGCCGGTACCTCGAGGTACCGCCTCTTGTTAGAGTACGAGTGAGATTCTGCGCAATGGCGGGTACCTGCAAGTACTTGAATGCAGCTTGAGGAGCATCATGTGGGGTCGCTTCACGGCGGGGTCAGTCCAGCGACTTCAATGGACCAGCGCATCGCCGACTTGGAGCTCCAGCTGTCTAACCATGACATGCTCGCAATCACGCGACCGATTGATTTCGTTTTCACGATATCATATTCGAAATATCGAGCTTCAATCTTCATCCTCATCCTCATCCTCAGATCTAGGAAATTTCTATCATGGACGCCCAAGTTCGGCGGCTTGTCGAGAAAGCCTGGACGAGATATCAGGAAACACCACAAGACAAACGCCTCCGTGAGCTCTACCCCCCTTTTCCTCCGCCCCCCCCCTTCCCCCCCCTTCTCAATCCCCTCCACCACTGAGTCTCACGACTTCGATCTCACTGACAACCCCCCCAGTGATAGGAATCGCCGGCATCCCCGGCTCAGGTATCCATCAATGCGTCTTCTATCCCTCCACCTATCCTACCACTACTAAACCCCCACCCAGGCAAAACAACCCTCGCCCGCATCATCACCCAGGAACTCAACGCCCACGCCCGCTCCACCGCCCCCTCCGCCCCGGAGCCCGCCATCTTTCTCCCCATGGACGGCTTCCACTACACCCGCGCCGCCCTCTCCGCCATGCCGGACCCCGAGACGGCGCACTTCCGGCGCGGCGCGGCCTTCACCTTCGA
>NQYQ01000008.1:112586-128689 GCA_003055925.1 Escovopsis sp. Ae720 | reverse complement strand
CCCAAGGAGGACGACATCGCCATCCTCCCGCGCCACCGCATCGTCGTCGCCGAGGGCCTCTACCTCGCCCTCGACCAGCCCGTGTGGCGCGACGCCGCCGCGCTCTTCGACGAGCTGTGGTTCGTCCAGGTCGGCTTCGACACGGCCCGCCGGCGCCTCGGCGCGAGGCACGTCCGCGCGGGCATCGCGCGCACGCTCGAGGACGGCGACAGGCGCGCCATGCAGAGCGACCTGGTCAACGGGGAGGAGATCCTGCGGTGCAGGCTCGCGGTGCACGAGCTGGTGGAGAGCCTCGAGGACGAGGCGTGGGTGCATGAGGACTGAGGCAGGATTCCCGTTGCCCTCCTACGAGTACTCTCTGTCTCTTCTCTTCTCCTCTCTTCTTCTTCTTCTTCTTCTTCTTCTTCTTCTTCTTCTTCTTGATTGCATATGTCTGGACAAGCGCATCCCAAGGCATCTAGCGGGCGATGGCCTTGAATCTTCGTAGTCTCGTTGTCTGTCATCAATTCATATCTGATCTGTCGTGCTATGAGGTCCGCCAATGAAACAAAGAAATAAACAAAAGACGTGAACGCCTTTTTCTCGTCTTCGACAAAAGAGAAAAAGAAAAGGGGGGGGGTCGCCGTGATCAGTGAGGCCCATCCTCGGCCGTCGGCTCGGCCGACGTCCGCATCTCGCTCATCTGGCTCATCGCGCCCGCCAGGCTCGACCCCACGCCCTTCCTCTTCTCCAGCGCCTCGGCCCACCTCCTCTCGTCCTGCACGGGCTTCCCCTGGCCGTCGAGCCCCAGGATCTCCATCAGCTCCGGGATCTCTGCGTGGTCCCTCGTCGTGCGCATCCGATGGCACCACGTCACCCTCTTCTCCTCGACGGCCGCGCCCTCCCTGACCGCCCCCGCCCCCGCAGCAGCAGCAGCACCACCACCGGCACCACCGCTCTCCCCGTCCGTCTTCCCCGCGCCGTCCCCCACCGCCGCGAACGCATGCGCGGCCGGCGCCGCCGCCGGCTCCACGGGCGACATGATGGGCGTCGAGACGTCGAGCGGCTCGAAGAGGAACTCGCCGCCGACCTGCCGCGCGTCGCCGGACTTGTGTGCCAGCCCCGCGGGCACGAAGCGCAGCGCCTGGACGACGCTGTCGAGGATGCCCTTTGCGGTGCTCTTCTGCGCGTACGCGGGCCGCTCGCCGAGGCTCAGCGTCTTGACCATCCCGAGGGCGTCGAAGAGCGAGCGCGTCGGGTCCGTGTAGATGGGGAACGGGCAGCCCGTGGCGTCGCGGTACATGTCGATGAGGCCCGGGTCGCCGCACCCGACGACGGCGATGAAGGTGCTGATGGGGAGGCGCAGGAGGGCCTCGGGCGTGATGGACTCGGACAGCGAGCGGAGGTACTCCTGGCACATCTGGGGCATGTCATGTCAGCGGGCACGAATCACAAGACGCTGATGGATCAATCCAACAATGGATTGATGGATGGATGGATCAAGTCTGGGTATCGGGGGAGCGGGGTTCCAGTCCTCACCCCGCAGAAGAAGTGCCGCACAAAGACGACGAGCACCCGCCGCGCCACGTTCTGCCCGCTGTACAGGCTCCGGAACGCGTGCGACTTGCCGCTCCCGTCGAGCAGCACGTAGTCCCCCAGCGCGCGCAGCTGCTCCGCCGTCGGCGCCTCGTCCGTCGTCGGCAGCTCCCCGTCAAAGTCCTGCGGCCGCGTCTTGTCGATGCTGAGCGACGCGGGGCGCGGCGAGCGCGAGCCGGAGCCGGACCCGGACCCGGACCCGGGCTGGGCGGGGGAGTCGGGGCGGGCGGGCGTCGGCAGGGACGCGCGCTGGCGCTGGCGCTGCTGCGACCTGGACCGGTAGAGCGAGCGCTTGCCGGAGTCTGACATTTCTCGGCCTTGGAGCAAGCACTTGTTTCGTGGTCTTGAATCTCACTGTGCGTGTGCGACGGGCGTTGCGGCACTGCGTGAGGGGGGGTGGTCTGAGATCGAGGTCGTATGTAGTACGAGTACTCGTAAGACGTGTGTATAGGTTCGTGGCGGTCACTGGTGATGAATGTCGAAGCCTTGGAGATTGAGGGAAGCAAGAGGGGGAATACACAAGGGCAAGTCTGGAATTCAAGAATGCTTCCTTGCCGCTCTTATAGCCGGGGACAAGGAAAAAGAGATCAATCAATTGATCAATCAATGGTACGAGTGCTGATTCGAATGGATAGATCCGGATTTCCACGACGGATCGGCGCAGGGTCAAGGCGGAGCAGCTCGAGCGTCTTTCTCGTCTGGATGCTTCTGTGGCAAGACGAGCTGAAATCGACAACCCCCGCCAATCACGTTCATCGCCCATGACCGCAGCGCCACGGGCATTGACGTGTACGAATTGATTGCTGTCAACTTTACTATGTCGTAGCTGTGCAGACGCTCTGGTCATGTCCCAGTAGCGAGTGTTCACCAGGGCAGGGCAGGGCCATCACCCCAGGCTCTGTGTGTCGCCTTGAAGTTTCGTCCGCTCGCTTTCGTCTGTGACTCGAATGCTATCCATTTCACAATCAAGGTGCAACCCTGTCACATTAGTTCGGACACGCAGGGCGCGCAAAAATAGATCCATCCATCAAATCCATCCATACATCCATGGATCGATCAATTGATTCATTCCATGCAAGTGATCAATGCCCACGTTGGGTTCAATCACCAGATTCCATCGAGGCTGGTGTCGGATGGAAAACCTCGGCAGCTACCCGGGACCTGCATGCATGCATGCACAGCCTCAATTGATCTTTCAAGCGTCAATCCATCCACAATTTGATCCAGCCTTCGTCGCTGGCATCAATTGGATTCTACGAGTACGAATAGATTCGATCCATCAATCAACGCCATCATGGACGAGGACCAGGACGGCGGCCTGTTCAACATCCACATCTCCGACGACGAGGAAGAGGACTCCCAGGGCCAGGATGACAAGGCCGACCGGACGGCCCAGACCGAGGCGCTCTTCCAGGCCGTCAAGCAGAACTACCATGCGAAAGTAGAAAACGGAAACGTGAGCGCTGCCCATTCCCTTTGGCCCCTTTATCTCAAAGCATACACCTTTCAGCTCTATGAGTACTCGTACAAAATCCGTTTCTTCGGCCCCTGAGTCCACACCTTGTCGACACATGGACTTTAACGCAGGCTTTGTTGAACAAGGCGCTGACACTCATCACAGATCAGCCAGCATAGCAACGTCTCGCTTCCTCCCGGCGCCAACAAGATTCACGTCCAGGAACTTCTTCACGCCGTGGAAGAGCTCTACTTCTTCCGCAGGTACCAGGACGCCATCTCTTTCGCGCAGCAAATCCTTGATGCCAACCGAGATGGCAGTGGCTTGGACCAGGAGACGAGGGACTTGCTCTCCGTATACGCAGCAAAATGCAGACAGAAGCTTGCACCGCCCTGAGGAATCCGTGTTGCCTGAATGAGATGGCTCGGCATCTGATTGTCCTTGTCAGCTCGTGGGCATCAGCCTTTCCTCATCCGAGACACCCAAGGGCATCTACGCCCCTTTAGGCCCTCTGCCCCTGGGGCTTCAAGGGCCTGATTCTTGCTCGTCAACCACTCTTGCGGAATGGCCTGGCTTCTGACCGAGATGCAAGCGTTCAGGCATTGTCTGGAGACTCAGCGGGTTTGCTTGCCCAAATGGAAGAGCTCAGGCCTTGGAGGCCAGTGGGCGAAGTCGGGCTCATCGGGGGATGACCGGGGGATTCGGCGGATTGACGAGCTGGTTTCAGTGGTGATGCATTGGTGGGCACCATATGTGATTCCGTGCCATCTGCGGCCAATGTATTAGTTCCTGATATTGCAAGCACCACTGAGACAACTCACCTGAGGGTTTTGCCCAGCGAGAGCTGGCGAGCCCTTTGGGCTTCGATTTCGCCTTCTCGGAAGCTGGCTCGTTCTCCTTCCCCAGCATTGATCCCCCTTGTTTTCTTCCCTCTCCGTCATCCTCTTTCTTCTCAAGACCGAGAATGTCTGCGGCCGTGTACTTGATGCGGTTGCCCCCCTTTTCTGGTATTCCCTCGTCGTTTTGGAGGGCCGCAATGCCCGGACTCTGTGCGACGATGCTCTCCTTCCGGTCGACGTCGACCTTGAGTTTGACATTCACCGCAGCCCGCAGGAGCTTCTTCAAATCGTCGTCTGCATCGCCCTCGCTGCTCTTGTGATTGACCACAGCGAGCTGGTCGAAATGACCGAACAAGGTATTTTCAACGGTCTTCATGGTCTCTCCAGATATGGGGACACCGCAGTCGACCAGGGCGGACAAGATCCCTCGGATCATGTCGTGGAAATTTATCGCAAGGCTCTCGATCAACATCTTTCGCATCATGTCTTGCCCGTCGCTCGATATGCCGTCGGTGGCCTCAATCGGACTCGCTTCAGATTTGATCGGGTGTGAAGGTGCCTCGTGGTTGGCCGTGCTGGGAGTTCTGGCACTCTGTGCGGCGGACTGTTGAAGTATCTCCATATAGTGGCCGAAGACTTCTGCCTCACCGAAGGTATGGAATACCAGGTTAAAGGCATATTCGCCTCGGCCCCTGGGGTATGTAATTCTGCAGAACGCGCTCTCCACGGCCGGGGAGTCCAGATCCAGAACATCATGAACTTTCTGTTTTCCATCGAGGAAGTAAATTATCAAATAACCACGACATGTGATCGAGTTTGCCTGGAGAGCAACCTCAATTGGGACTGCACTTTTGTGGTCCTTCTCAGCGAAGAAGGCGCTGAGTGCATGGCACAAGATATGGTCCTCTTGCACCTGCGTCTTGGGCTTGGCTTTGGTCTTTGGCTCACCAGCCCTCAAGCCTAGACTCATTGTCGCATTCCTGTGAACGTCAAAACTTGGTTTCGACCGGGGGTGCTGCTGAGGCCGTCCAGCGGTGGTCTGCTTGGTCTTCACCGAAGGACGACTGAAGATCTTGGCCGCCTGGCTTTGGGGATTGTGCTGAGAACGTAATGTCGTATCCGTTGTATTTTTTTTCCTAGATCAAAAAAGATATTAGTCTTCGGGGGGGACGTGAACGAAGACTGATATTTCATCGCGAGTGAGTTGGAAGGGACTCACGAAACTCCCAGGCCCTCTTCACACCTTTGCTGGCCCTTTGTCTTGGCCCAAGGCCGAGTATCTTCGTGATCTAGACCCTCCATCTGTCTTGCCTCGCAATCATCGATTCTCTCTTCGCTCATTATCAGTATCGGTTGCCGCGGCCCGTCCAGAAACTGGTTGACTGACCTCCCCATCCTTTCGACAATTTCTCCTTGATTTTCTTCGAGATATGGTCCACCCCAGTACCCCTGCCAGGAAGGAAGGTTGGGCCTCGCTTGGTCTCATCGCTCAGGGGAAGTTCCTCCTGTCTCTCTCTCCCCAGGTCGGCCTTGGCGGTAGGAAAGGTTCAGCAACAAGGCTTGACGCAAATGAAGTGGGAACACTTACCATGCAGGCCGTTAGAAGGACCTCAACGTCGAGTTTGCTGCCCATTTCGAGAAACGCTGAGAGTGTCCCAAGAAGTAAGTAGGTGATCTTGTTCAAAGCTCAGGACAGGAAAGACGCGCGAAGGCTGGCAATAGTCGATCTGGGGAGCTTTTTCCTATTTCAGAGATTTCTATGCCTTGTTCAGGGTGAGCGAAAGATGAGACGAAATTGAACCACTTTGTGCGTGCGTGTGAGGGTTTGTGCGCGAAGGGAAAAGAGATGAGGAAGGAGTCAACAACCAATTGCCTGGACCTGCCGCCCCTGAGTTGCAACAGGCGGTGCTCGCTTGACGGATCAACCCCCAAAATCTCAAAGTCCCCAATCGCGACGCTCTAATGATTCGAAGAACCGCAGTATGACCTCTACTAGAGATGCCGCAATTCCCACGATATCGCTCCCCTGGGACACGATGCCGCGCTGCTGCAGGCAACATCGACCCAAGATCGACGCCATTCGACAGCTTGACGTGGGCCTCATCGGGGCCGACTTGTCCTCGCAGGAATTGATTTTTCTCGGCATCGCATGAGGGGTCGCTACTCCCACTCTATCTAGTCGGATGAACGGTGACTTGCTAATGGAATGGCAGACACTTGCTTTGAGAACGCTTCCATCTTCGACCTCGTCTCTACGAAGCATAACGACGAAGGGACGCTTCGGCCCATCCCGTCTTCGTCATCAGACCGAAGCCGAGGCTCTATACGAAGTTGCCTTGTCGTTGGACAAGAGCCAGAGGTCTTCTCAATGCCTCGAGAAATTTGATACATCTATTCGCTGTCGTGCTTATCGTCACATACACTCATGAAAATGTCACATCTTCCTTCATCCGAAAATGGAGACCAAAGAACACAATACTCAGTCTGGAAGAATGGATTCCAATATCTAGGGTTAGGGTTCCATAAGGAATATTTCTTGAGCACACCCCCTTTTTTTTCAGTTTCCTATATGGGCATCAGCCGGTCTCATCAGGATCATCAGGACACCACAAACCTTGGGACTCGCTTTACGTTTCGAACATTGTGGGCTCTCTTTGGTGATCCATGCCAGTGGAATGTGAGGATGACTTTCGAAGAAGATCTCGAGGGGTCATTCGTTTCGGACACATGACGCGGGAGAGGAACAAACGGGTACATATGGTGAGGAATGCGGCGGATGGCGGCATGAAAACCCAGATGCAGCAAACAAAGACTCCAAGACAAACACTCTGCAAGAAATCGAGGGGTCATGTGGGTGGCTGGGCATGCTCCCCATTTTCGGGGTCGTGACCACTCATGCCTACAGGTAAGAAATGCGACATACAAGTACCGGTAGTCGCAAAGTACTCGTTCTGGGATCAAGGAATATTGAGGATGGATGATGTTCCTGCAGGTCGAGGTCAGCCTACCCATTTGCCTCGTTGGGATGGAGTCAAGAGGTGTCCACGACGACTTGGAGGCTGAGCCCCCAGGAGTCGACATTGAATTTTCATTGACGAGTTACGAGTACTGGTGCGCGGCCCCGGGGCATTCTAAGAATAGAAATTGCTCCGGATGATTCTTCGCGCGGACCGCACTAGAGATGCCAGCACGGCGACGATGTACATACAAACTTGATGATGGAAGGGATTCAGCTTGGCTGATCCTGGCTCATCGTCCTCATTCCACCCAGAGTCAGACTCGCTATTGGAATGTCATGCCAAGTCGCATCAACCCACAGGTTTCGATTCTCAATCCGAGCCCCCTGTTATCTATGTAGGGGCCTAGGAGTGTCGTGCCGGGTGTAACACTTACGGGCACAAAGCATGCTGGATAGGTACGCGCGCAGAACTCGAGTGAGACAGAGCACGAGAGAGACGACGAACGACGACGACGACGACGACGACGACGATGAGGATGAGGATGAGGAAGTGGCAGAAGCGCGGTTTTCGGGTGCGACGTCATCGCTTCTGTGGCTTTCGGGTCGCAGCGCGAACTTTTCCCGATCGGGGATAATGCCAGCGGTTTCAGCCACTGTGGCTGGTGGGACTTGAACCTCTTGCCTCGGAAGTTGCCAAGTCTACCCGCGATCCAGGAACCTGAGGGGGGGCCTGTGGCATCACTGAACATTTCTAGTAGTCATTGAATCGAAGAAAAACATAATCTTGAATGATTATCCCAATTAAGGGCCTCGGCAGCCCAGCGCAATTCCAGAAACGACATCAAATTTGCACACATATTGAAGCACGGCCACATCATGCAACCTGACGCATGGATATGTACATATGTACTCCGTATTCCGTACCCTAGACTCGTAATCAAGAACAGCCCAGGGTCCGAACCCTCCCCTGTAGCGCAATGCCAGCACGTACTCCAACGGCGCCGTCAGCAGGTCCGCCTCATTGATGGAAATCAATCATGGTTGGGCGGTCCCGTCGTTGGCGCAGCGCCTCAGCCTCTGCGGAGTGCATCATCACAATGGATCCGTTGATGGATCTAATCCATCTTTCTATTCATCAAGAGAGTCCGCGTTGATTGGCAGATGGTTGGGTGAGATCTCGATGGATTGGATTGATGGATCCAATGAAATTTAGTTCGATCTTGAAACCACCAACCGCTGACCCTACTCATAGGACACCGCGCCCAAGGCACAACCCGAGCAACCCTCGTGAAACAACCGCCCACAACGATCCTCGCCATTTCGCACGACGTTCGCTTCTCAAGTACGGAGTAAACCTCCCCCAGTCCTCGTACGAGTACGGAGTACGAGCGTCTCTCCCCGTCGGAGCCCGCACACTTCTCCCCTGTTCTTGCGCCAGGGTCCCCCGTGTTTCATCTCGCCGGCTGCCGACTTGCTGGGAAACAAGAGCGCTTGCCGAGAAAGTCGCTCGCCAAGCAGCAACAGTGTGGGGGATTCGGGGAAGAAAGAGGCCTTGAAGCTCGAAGCCAGACTTGGTTTAGACGCACGACGACGCATCGTGGCACGCACCAGGGATTGCGAGACACACAGCCTCTACCGAGATTCGTACATACTCGTACTGCTTGATGGGCAGACTGCACGAGCAGCCATCCTTTATATCATCTTTCGCTTGCCATCAAGCTCAGCCTCAGCCTCTACCACCACTAGTCTCAGCCTGCATCCTCACTTTGCATTCTTTCTCGACATCCCCACTCTAGTCGACGACATCGACAGTGACAGTGCCATTCTGGTGATAGGAGACATACGACTCGAAAGAGACTCCGTCAGACCGTGTGCACAGGCCAAAGCCTCTACGGAGACCGCACGTTACGAGTACCAAAACAGCTCCCGACACCCTCTCCAGATCGACGGAGACTGCCCCGCGCTTCGACCCTTCACGGCGTATCATCCCACAGTCAAGAACGAGCAACTCGCCGTTGGCTCTTCGAGGCGCCCTCGCGACGCAAGACTTCATCCCGACAAGACCAAGCCTCGTTCCAGACAGCGGTCGGGGCGCCAAGGGGAGAGATCGGCGCAATCCCTCCTCCCTCCGCCCAACGCCCGCAAGATCGAACTCCTTTTGCCGCATCCGTATTTCCCGAACCACTGCAAATCTCACGGCCGCGGGCCTCGTCTCGGGTATCAGCCATGTCGTACGACCGCATAGGCATGTTGCTCCCTGCGCAATCCCCCTTTGAGTGCTTCCCTTATTTAAAAATGAGCCCCACACGAAGCGAGACATTGATCTCGACGGAGTACTCGTACCTACCTGCCTCCTCTCCGCCGAGCACGGAGTACCCTTTTCTGCAGTCGTCGCTGGCCGCTCGGCGATCCATGGTTGCGAAACCTGTATTCCTCACTGTACGGATGCAGTAGTGTCGCACTCCGTACCTCGTGCTTCGTGCATTTCCCCGACTGAGACGAGGGTAATGCTTGCTGCGTGCTGCCCGCCGCGGTTCGTGGCGCAAAGCGTGTCCTCACGCACCTCTTGAAGCCGCCTTTCTCCCCATCTCACAACTCCACTCCCGGCGCGCGCGACTCGAGAGAGAGAGACCACAGAGCTAACGGCAGCATGAATCTAGACCACGACTTCTACGAAGATCATATGGATCAGCAGCATGGCCAGTACGGCTCGCCGCCGCAGGGCCACCCGCTCCAGCAGGGGTACCAGCTCGATGACCATCCCTACGGCCGCCAGCCGCAGCATCTCAACATGCCCTCGCCGGGAGGGGGCAGGTTCGCGGCGTCCGGCGATCGCCTCAACATCAACACCGCTGTGAGTTGGTCCGCGGAGGAGGCCCAGGCGCAAGAAACAGAGGATGAATGTCGACGGACGGGCAGGAAAACGCTGATGTCTTGCCTCGCCTAGCAATCCATGGACAACTTGTCCTACAGCAACAGCCAGCATCCGAGCGAGTATGCCATGAACCCCGAAGAACATCACGACGCCTACTACAACGCGCCTTACGAGCCGCATCCCCAGGACAGCTACGGCCAGCAGGGTTACGACCATCAAGGCTATGACGAGTACGAGATCAACCAGCCGATCCTCGCCCAGCCGGGCGCTGAGGAACCGCAGTACAACGAAGCTACCTCGCCGGCTCCCGGCGGCGGCGCGGGCGGGATCAAGAGGTGGAAGACGGTCAAGCAGGTCCTCCTGTACCGCGGCAACCTGGTCCTCGATTGCCCGGTGCCTCCCGTCCTGCTGAGAGAGAACCCCCACGGCGAGCGCGACGAGTTCACGCATATGCGGTATACCGCCGCGACCTGCGACCCTTCCAACTTTTACGACGAGAACTTCACCCTCAGACAGAAGCTGTTCAGCAAGCCGCGCCACACGGAGCTGTTCATCGTGGTCACCATGTACAACGAGGACGATATCCTTTTTACGCGAACTATGATAGGCGTCTTCAAGAACATCGAGCACATGTGCAACCGGCCCAACAGCAAGACCTGGGGCAAGGATGCGTGGAAGAAGATCGTCGTCTGCGTCGTCAGCGACGGCCGTGCTAAGATCAACCCCCGTACCAAGGCGGTGCTGGCGGGCATGGGAGTCTTCCAGGAGGGTATCGCGAAGCAGCAGGTCAACGGCAAGGACGTCACCGCGCACATCTACGAATACACGACCCAGACGCACCTGCAGCTCAAGAACGACGTCGTGTCGTTGGTCCACCGCCGGCAGCCCGTCCAGATGCTCTTCTGCCTGAAGGAGAAGAACCAGAAGAAGATCAACTCACACAGGTGGTTCTTCCAGGCCTTCGGCCGCGTGCTCGACCCCAACATCTGCGTCCTGCTCGACGCGGGCACCAGGCCCGGCGGCAACTCCATCTACCACCTGTGGAAGGCCTTCGACCTCGAGCCCATGTGCGGCGGCGCCTGCGGAGAGATCAAGGCCATGCTGGGCAAGGCGGGCAGCAAGCTGTTCAACCCGCTGGTAGCGACGCAGAACTTCGAGTACAAGATGAGCAACATCCTCGACAAGCCCCTGGAGTCGGCCTTTGGCTTCATCTCCGTCCTCCCGGGCGCCTTCTCCGCGTACCGCTACCTCGCTCTGCAGAACGATAAGGACGGCAAGGGCCCGCTGGAGAAGTACTTCCTAGGCGAGACGCTGCATGGAGGCGCCAGCGCCGGTCTCTTCGAGTCCAACATGTACCTTGCCGAGGACCGCATCCTCTGCTTCGAGCTGGTCACGAAGCGCAAGTGCCACTGGATCCTGCAGTACGTCAAGTCGGCCAACGGCGAGACGGACGTGCCCGAGACGGTCACGGAGCTGGTCCTCCAGCGGCGCCGCTGGCTCAACGGCTCCTTCTTCGCCGCCATCTACGCCATCGCGCACTTCCACGACTTCTTCCGCTCGGACCACACCATGCTGAGGAAGTTTGCCTTCTTCCTCGAGTTCGTCTTCAACACGGTCAACATGATCTTCGCCTGGTTCGCGATCGGCAACTTCTTCCTCGTCTTCAAGATCCTCACGACGAGTCTCGGCTCCGACGACCTCCTGGGGGAGACGGGCACCATCCTCGGCGTCGTATTCACGTGGCTCTACGGCGTCATCCTGATCACCTGCTTCGTTCTCTCACTCGGCAACCGGCCAGCTGGTTCTGGAAGATTGTACTCCGCCATGGTCTGGTTCTGGGCATTCATCATGATGTGAGTTGCCCAACCCCCCAACCCCCCTAAAAATTTGGAACTCATCCATTCTCCTTCTCCTCCCTTTCTCTCTCTATCTCGAGATTCCAGCTGACAGATTAAACAGCTACTTGATGTTTGCGGCCATCTTCATCGCGGTCAAGGCCATCATCGTGGACATCCACTCGAACGGCAGCTTCAATATCGAGCAGCTCTTCAAGAACCCCGTCTTCTACACGCTCATCGTCTCGGTCATGTCGACGTACGGCATCTGGCTGATCGCGTCGGTACTGATGCTCGACCCGTGGCACATGCTCACCTCCTTCGTGCAGTACATGCTCCTCACGCCGACCTTCACCAACGTCCTCAACGTCTACGCCTTCTGCAACACGCACGACGTCTCGTGGGGCACCAAGGGCGACGACAAGGTCGAGAAGCTCCCCTCGGTCAACACAAAGGACGGCCAGGGCAAGACGGACCTCCCCGACGAGGGCGACCTCAACGCCCAGTACCAGCGCGAGGTCGCCGTCTTCAGCTCCAAGTTCGTCGAGGTCAAGTCCGACCCGACCCCGTCGCAGCTCCAGGAGCAGCAGATGGACTACTACCGCGGCGTGCGCACGGGCGTCGTGCTCATCTGGATGATCACCAACTTCGCGCTCGCGGCCGTCGTGCTCAGCACCGCGGGGCTCGAGCGCATCACGCCCGGCGGCGCGCAGAACCAGGAGGAGACGGCGCAGCAGAGGTCCAACGTCTACATGGCCGTCGTGCTGTGGAGCGTCGCCGCGCTGAGCACGTTCAAGTTCCTCGGCGCGATGTGGTTCCTGCTCGTCAGGCTCTTCAGGGGCGTGTAGGCTGGGCATACACAGGGGAGGGGGTGGGGGGAAAAGCGCAAAATAGAAGACCGAAGACAAAAGAAACTGACACACGAAAAAAAAAAAAGGAACACCAGAAAAGATCCGCTCGTGGGGTTTCAATATACCAAAGCTGTATTTCTCGCTGTTGGAAGTGTACCTGTATTGTATAAAGGCTCGGTTTTGGCTGCAATCAGCATGTGTGAGACTATATATTTTTTCTCTCTCTCAAGCCTCATTGCCTCGTCCGATACGTGGCCCTCGTGTCCGGCGCCATCATTCACGGCCGCTATTCTGCAAGACCGTGCATGATATCCCATCAGACCAACGTGCTCAGCTGGTCGAAAAGGGGCGTCCCGACACCCGTGCACGGGTCCCACCCCACCACGGAGTCCCACCCCGCGCCGGGGATCGGCGTGGAAGGTAGGCCTGCGAGACTCTGCCCCTGACAGCCCACGGACCCTCCTTGCGGGATGCTAAAGCACATGGCGTCAGCGCGGGATCTGAACCTCGCTTTACCCTTTTTCTGTATCTTTAGAGATTCTGAGCTTGGACTTACTCTCTGAAGCCGGGCCTGCCGGCGCTGTAGATCCAGGGATTCAGGAACCCGAGGGGCGGCTTGCCACTGACCCGCCGCTGGTCATTCAGCAGCGCAATGATGGACGCCAACACAGGCGCAGAAGCACTATTTCCCCACCTCACGTATCAGCTTGATTCTCGTTCTCGGGTGTCCCCCCCCATCCTGGGCCGGACACGACATACCTCGTGCCCTGTCCGGTGAAGAGGTGGTCCTGGTCGAAGACAGGAAACCCAGATCCCTCAGCGCCCACGTCCGGAAACGCCCTGCCAGCGGGGTCGAAGAGGCCGTCGAACTTGTCGCCCAGCAGGCCCAGGAACTGCTCGACAGCGGCGCCCTGGTACCCCGGGCGGGCGAAGACGTCGGAGAAGCCGCCGGAGGAGAAGGTAGCGCCGAACTCGGGCCCGGCACCCTCCGTGGCGCCGACGGACGTCACGTAGGGGCACGAGGCGGGGAAGGTCGGGTTGAAGCGGGACGTGCCGTCGGGTGTCTCGCAGCTGGCGCCGGGCCCGGCGTCGCCGGAGGCTGTGAGGACAGAGGTCCCGCGGAGGCCGAGCTGGCCAAGGATGTCGCAGACTTGGTGGGCGTAGGGGCCGGAGAGGATCTGCTCGTTGACGCCGTAGGAGATGCTGATGACGGAGGGGAGCTGGTCATCGGGGAGGTCGAGCAGGGAGCGGGCGAAGGCGAGGTACGGCTCGATGAGGACGGCGTCGGATGCCGTGCCGTTGGTCGGGTAGCTAGGGAGGTTTCAGCGGGTGTTTAAAAATCGGGAGGGGGGCTGCTAGAGATGCGGCTGGACTTACTCGAGGTCGGGCTTGACGTTCTTCTCCTGCCCGCCCGTGGAGAAGAAGTGGACGGGGACGTTGTCGGCGAGGGACGCGGCGATCTGGGTGTCCAGGGCGGCCTCGATGTTGGTGGAGCCGGCCTGCGCGTCGGAGCCCCCGTTGAGGAGGACGAAGGTGAAGTTGGAGCCTGCCTGGTCCGGGGCGAAAGCGGCAAGGAACTCCTGAAGCTGGGTGAACTGCGCGACTTGCTGCTCCCTTGTCAGCTTGCGATTCAGGGGCTGGGGTGTAACCAAGCGCACGATGAGTGCTTATGGGCGCGCTTGAGACATACACCGTCGAAACCGGGGATGCCGAGGATCTGCGGATCGTCCTCGGATGCGGAAACACCGACGAAGTTGTAGAGCTGCCGCACACAAGCGGGCGTCATCATGTTGATGCAGGTGGGCGGGACTGCGGCGTCGTGCTTGAACGGGGACGTCCTGAAGAAGGGGGACCTGCGCCGAGACGAACCGCTGGCCTCGCTGACCGTGGTGGGCCCCAGCTGGCGGTAGATGGTGGCGACGTGGCCTTGCAGCGCTTCCGGGAGGGACTCCTCGGTCGTGAGCACGCCTGTGTCGCCGGGCTGGGCGATGGCCTGGTGATGGGCCCCGAGGAGGTCGACGGCCTGGTCCATGGTGAGTTGGACGTCGATGAACTGCCCCTGGTCCGAGACGCTGGATGCGTCGATGCCGTGTCCGGAGAGCCAGTCGAGGGTGAGGCTTGTGCTCTCGTCGCTTGGCTTGAGGAGCGCTTTGGCCTGCTCCTGGGAGAGGAACTGGCCGTAGCTCGGATCGCTTGGGTCCGAGATCTTGAAGAGTGTCTGCTCGAAGCCATCGTGGTCTTCTGGTGTCAGGCCGATGGAGATTGTGAGCAGGTCCGAGGCGTGAGTGGCTCGTGCCGAGACCCCCTGGGACGGCTTCCCGAGAGTCAGCGATGCCGCCCCCAGCAGGAGAATCGAGGTCTTGAGGTTCAACATGGTGAAGATGCTTATAGACGTGGCCTTGAATCATCAGATGGCTGGTGGTTTATATGCCCCCGTGAGGGCACGCGGTGGACCTGGAGGCAATATCACCGTACTGGTACTGTCCGCATACCGCCGAGCTGCCGAGCCCGTCCTGCCGCGAAAGTGTCTAGTCTGACCCGGATCCTCGGCGATCCGAAGACAATTCCGGGTCACGAAAGTGCTCGTTGTGCCGCAAACCTTGATGCTTTTACATGTGAGGAGTCGACATCCTTCCAGTCGTCCTCGGTCCTCCGTACGGAGTGCCAAGAGAGGATTGCGTGATCTGACATGCGTTGTTGCAGTACTCCGTAGGCAGAACCTGTTCGTCTTCACGCGAACGGGTAGCCATTGACCCTGCCATCGTGGGAGAGGATGCGATCGTTCGGGGCGATCAGAGTTCGGGTCTGGGGCCCAGGATGGCCTGGGAGGCGGGAACCGTGGGGTGGCGTGCAGCGGGATTCAGGGGAACCCCTGGAAGCGGATCGTCCACTCTCGGCGCGGACATCAAGAGCCGGGCCGCTCGGATCGGCGTGAATGGAGACTTGATCTCTCCGCATGCCGTGTTGTCTGCGAGAGCATGTGAAGGGCGTCGTTGGTTGAAGTGAAAATGGAGTGCGGAGTACACTCGCAGCAAGGAGGACGTCGTCTTCAATCCCAGCCTCCCCCCCCTTGACTTGACTTGACCCTTGCGCCTGACCTGACCCTAACCCTGACCTTCATCCGAGCCCTTACCCTAACCCTATCACATCCCCGTTCTCGTACTCGTACTCGTACTCGCATTTGTTCTGCCGTCACCGCCCAGACCCTAACCCTGATAACTTCTCCCCGCTAACCCACATCCGGCTAGTCGTCGGCAGATGTCCAACCTCAGCCAAATCTTTCCCGCAGAGCCTCACCCACCACCTGGCAGTCACCACATCGAACACCATCACCACCTTGGTTCTGTCTTGCTCGGCACCTCAGCACCACGCCCACAATGACGTCCTCCAGCCTGCTCGACCCGTCCATCTTCTCCTACCTCGAGGCTAAGATCGAGGAGGAGGCCCAGGTCCGCGACGCCCTCTCGCACATCGTGCAGCGCCTCGAGCGCGCCGTCGCCACGACCCAGGGTCTGCTGTCCCGCGTGCACTCCACGCCTCGATCCGGATGTATGTTTTCTTGAAGCTGAATGAAGAACAAGTTCTTCCGTTTCTTTGTTTCCCCCTCCCCCCTCCCCTTTTTTCCCATTTTTCCCTCTCTATGAGAAGATTCTTTCACCACCCTCTCGTCTGCCCGGGACAGCCATCGAGAGAAAAATGATCATATATATATA
>NQYQ01000008.1:94270-105844 GCA_003055925.1 Escovopsis sp. Ae720 | reverse complement strand
AGAGGAAGAGAAGAGAGGAGAGTTAGTGTAATTGGTGGTAGCAGTTGAAGTCAAGATAGAGAAAGAGAGAGACTCTCGGAGGGGGAGAGAGAGAGAGAGAGAGAGAGAGAGAGAGAAAGAGAGAGAGAGAGAGAATGCCAGTGCGACGCGAGTTGCATCAATCGATCAATCCATCCATCAATTGATTGATAGCAGACCACTGCAATTGATGCCTCCATGGATTGAGAGACTTTTGTTGGTGAAGTGGCGTCCTCGGAGGTTTGGAAGAGGCACGACGCCGAGACGCTGGTGGATTGAATGATTGATTCCAGCATCGATTGATTGATCGATGGATGCGAGCTGGAAATTGCGGGAGGAATAATTTTGGATCAATTGATGGTCGTCGACCCTGGATGGATGGATGGATGGATTATTCAATCCATTGATCCATTGATCAATCTCCATCATTGATCGTGCAAATGTTTGATTCATCCATCAATTCATCCATCCATCCATCCATCCATCCATCAAGATCTGATCTGATCTTGTTGGATCAATCCATTGATGGCTGGCCGACGGTGGCCGTTGAGGGGGGCTTGTATGGAGGCGCCGGAGGTTGCCGTTAGCGGACTCTTCCAGGGGGCAACACGCCCAAGAGACCGCTGGAGTCGCCAAAGCATCCAACGTGGATGGAATGGATCATGAATTGATCAATCAAATCCGATCCATCCATCCATGATTGGATTGATGCGCCAGACCAATTGAAGGTGGGTCAGCTC
The DNA here is from genome assembly GCA_003055925.1 of Escovopsis sp. Ae720. Lineage (NCBI taxonomy): Eukaryota > Fungi > Ascomycota > Sordariomycetes > Hypocreales > Hypocreaceae > Escovopsis > Escovopsis sp. Ae720. Next base: position 105,086 of record NQYQ01000008.1, on the reverse strand, counting down.
GGCGTCAGAGTCCTGGTCTGGTGCATCCCGGGGAAATGGATCGCCAGCTCGCGGTGCTCGACCGACCTCCAGCTGTGTTCAATGATGGATCCGACATGTCGTGCTGCTGTCTGCATGGATCATCTATTGTACATAGATCCGAGCGCGCGATGGATTGGGTGCAAGTATCGCCGGGTGGAAGCATCAATGGATCAATGGATGGATCCATGGATGGATGAGGATTGATGGGTCTCGAAAAGGTCCCGAATTCTTCCTTTCCTTCCTTTTGCTTTCCATTGCTTCTGCTTCGGGGAAAGGGAGCTTCGTGGTCGGAGAAAAGAAAGAAAAAAAGAAGAAGAAGAAGAGGTGGAGGGGGAAGAAGAGAGGAAGAAGCTGAAACATCCCATGTGAGCTGGAGGCTGTGTCTGTCTGTCTGTCTGTCTGTCCCACACTCTTGTCCACCTCGAGCTCGTCCCCTTCGTGTCTCGCCGAATGGATCGATCATTTCCATAGAAGTCGTCGCAGCACAACGGCAAGCCTGCGCGTGCTGTACTCGTACTCGTACTCGTATGTACGCTTATGGCCATGGGCGATAAGGTAATGTAGGTAATTTGGCCCGCCTCACCTCTTAAGACGCGGGCGTTGCTAGAATCAATGGATTGATGGAATTGATGGATCCATGGATGCGATTGATGTGTGATTTTCCTCTCTTCTCTTGGTACTCGTACTCGTACGGAGTACCGGTAGTAGTAGTAAATGTCCATCGAATGCGTGTTGGTGGCATGGACGACGGAGAATGGATGACGAACGATGGATGATGCGTCCATGATGGATCAATTGATGCATCAATCGATGAAATGATTGATGCATCCAGTCCCGTCGCGACGGCCAGACTCCCTGAGGTGGCTTTACAGACGAGTCCGGCCCACGCCAATTCCGGGAGCAGGTCCTCTTCATGACGAGCTCGCCCGAGTCGCTTCATCAAGCGTCCCGTAATTTTAAGGCAACAAGTACTCTCTCTCTCTCTCTGTGTGTCTCTGTTTCTCTTCTTCTTCTCCTTTTCTCTCTCTGGCTTTCTCTCACACTCTCTTTTCTTTCTCTTACCCTTTCTCTGTCTCTGTATTTCTCTGTTTTTTTCTGCTCTTTTTTTTCCCTCTTCTCGCCCTCTCTAAGCAGGCACAGGCGCAGGCGCAGGCACGATGCCATTATTCAATAAGAATCACACAATACATGACGCCGCTTGAAAATGATTCATTGTAGAATGATGTGCGCGAGTGCGTGCTCGAGAAATGGGGAGGAAGCGTGTTCTGCAAATAAGGGGTGGAGGTGTGGACGTGGGGAGGGGAAGACGACGTGAAGCGTGAAATCATCAATGGATGACTGCAGTGGTGCTCGCGCCATGGATGATGGGGGGGTGTGGTGGGATGAGTCTCAGAACAGGATCGGGATCAGGATGTTGGCATACCCTTTCCACCGCCACGACTCGCGCGGCAGCGTATGTATTGACGTTTGAAAGCCGACCTGGGTTATCAGATCCTCTCGGCGGGCGAGCAGGGACCGTGATACTGGATATGGTCCTCTTTCTCTCCTTCAGATTTTACAGCATGATCCGACGCGAACCGGTAGTACGCATCAGACCTTTAGGCCTTTCTTGGAGCTCCCAAGCGCGACGGTTACCTTGAAAGGGAGAAACGGAGGGGTTGGACGAGATTGAAAGAGCCGGTGGCCGGGGGAGCGAATTGCCCGTTGCGCAAGGCGGAAGGCCCTCTGGTGCCAGAGAGCAGCACTCTGGAGACGATCCGCGGTTGAGTCTCCTCTGATGGCCTCGGCGCCCGCGGAGTTGTCGCAGTCGTGATGGACGCGGGAGGCGGGGCGGACGAGGATGGCGTCGATGCGTTGGCGAGCAGAGCGAATCTTTTGGAAAAAAGGGGGGAGAACAAGAAGGGAAGGGAAGGGAAGCGAAGGGGAGAGGGGAGGAGAGGAGAGAAGGTGAAGGAAGTGAAAAGGAAAAGGAAAAGGAAATGATTGATTGATGAGAAAAATAGGTAGGTCGAGGCGACTGGGCTGGCGCGTTGTGATGGCAGGTTTCGGGTTGCTCTTGCCTGCTGGCCAGAGTTCGAAACAGCCTGAGGTCGGAAGTTCTAATTTGGCGCCGGATATTTGAGGCACCAACACAGCCAATCACTGCCAGGCAGTCGCGATCGAGAATTGCACCTGCCAACTGCGAATGGGAATGGGATTCGGCCAAACAGTCGGGCCGGGGAAATTCGGGACCTCAGGAAGATACCGCCTAGCTTGACGCATGCCACCTTCTCTGCAAATGATCCAAATCAATGATGATGCGGGCGATCAATGTGCACGGATCGCACCCAATCATGTCCAGCGGCTCTGCGGCCCTAAAGCCGCCCGCTTTCAGCGCACGAGAAGCCCGCCCAGGGCCTCTCATCCACTAAACTCGGTTAGCCACAGGGGCCGAGCGATGAAGCTCCAGCCCCAAAGCCTCTGTAGTTCCAGCGGAGCCAGCTCGAGTTGAAGTCAATTGATGCTTTGGGGTGGTTGAGCTCCAGCTCTGGCGCCATCCAGGATTGATCATCTCCAGCCGTGCAGCGAGCACGATCCAATCCAGCATGTCCAATGCTCGATAGCGATATCGTGGCCTCAAACCACCTCGACCTCGACCTCGACCTCGGCGAATCGCCAGATCGCATCAAGTGCTTCTCGACCCTCACAAAAGAACATTAGACGAATATCACGAAGAAAATTGATCGATTCATTGGATCATTCCCGCAGTCGAATGCGCATGAGAGGAGCGCATCGCCGTATCGCGCTCCCCAGTCGCCGAGAGCGAGCATCATCGCCGTCTTCCATGCCAGCCTGCCTCGACCCGGGCCCGGCACACACTAGCAGGCGATGGCCATGACGTCCAAGGGCAGCTCCCTGCGGGATCGCCAGATCGGTATGGCCCAGTCACCACCGGCCCTCGACGCCGCCAAGACGGTACAAGAGAAGAAAGAAAGATTCAAAACTAACCCTCTGATCCAACGACAGCGTCCCTCAAGAAGATCCTCAATCTCAACGAGACCATCGAGTCGGGCGAGGCCGAGGAGTCGCACGCCAGCGGCCTGCTCGCCCCCGCCGCGCCGATCCTCGACCACGACGGCAACCCCATCTGGAAGGTCCTGGTCTTCGACGACCTCGGCCGAGATGTCATCAGCAGTGTCATGCGCGTCAGCGACCTGCGGTCCATGGGCGTGACGATGCACATGTTGGTCAAACCGAGACCCGTCCCGCCCCCTTCCCCCCTCCTCTTCCTCCTCCTCTTCCTCCTCCTCCTCCTCCCAGCTCGCCACCGAGAAGAGAGAGAGAGCCGGGGCGCATGCGCTGACACGGAAGCATCGCCAAGGCATATAGGAAGCAGCAGACACCCGATCCCCGACGTCCCCGTCATCTACTTCGTCGAGCCGACGGCGCAGAACCTCCAGGGCATCACCACCGACCTGCAGAGGGGGCTCTACTCCCCCGCCCACATCAACTTCCTCTCCTCCATCCCCCGGGTCCTGCTCGAGGACTTCGCGACGCAGACCGCCGAGGCGGGGACGTCCGACAAGATCGCGCAGCTGTTTGACCAATACCTCAACTTCATCGTCGCGGAGCCCGACCTGTTCAGCCTCGGGATGCAGAAGGAGCACACGTACTGGGCGCTCAACAGCGCCAAGACGAGCGATGCGGAGCTCGACGCCGTCGTGGACCGGATAGTCAGCGGTCTCTTCAGCGTCGTCGTCACAATGGGTCGGTGGAGTGTCCGCTTTCAAGAAGAGTCTGGCCGAGGAGGGGTCTTACGCGGCTAACTCGGTTCTACCCCATCACAGGTGCCATCCCGATCATCCGATGTCCCAAAGGCGCCGCGGCCGAGATGGTGGCGGTGCGCCTCGATCGCAAGCTCCGCGACCACATCCTCAACTCCAAAGAAAACCTCTTCTCGAACGTGAGGCCCGCGGGCGGGGCGCCGAGCTCGCGACCGGTCCTGATCCTGCTCGACCGCAACGTCGACCTGATACCGATGCTGTCGCACTCCTGGACATACCAGTCGCTCGTCCACGACGTCCTGGCCATGAAGCTCAACCGCATCACGATCGAGACGCCCGTCGACGAGAGCAACCCGGCCAAGGGCAAGTCGAAGAAGGGCTACGACCTGATGGCGACCGACTTCTTCTGGACCAAGAACGCCGGCGTCCCCTTCCCCCAGGTCGCCGAGGACATCGACGCCGAGCTCACCAAGTACAAGGAGGAGACGGCGGCCATCACCAAGACGACCGGGGTCTCGAGCCTCGAGGACCTGCAGAGCGACACGAGCGCCAGCGCCCAGCACCTCAAGGCGGCCATAACGCTGCTGCCCGAGATGCGCGAGCGCAAGGGCATCCTGGACATGCACATGAACATCCTGGCGGCCCTGCTGACGGGCATCAAGGAGCGCCAGCTCGACAACTTCTTCCAGGTCGAGGAGGAGATCATGAAGCAGACAAAGGCGCAGATGCTGGAGCTCATCAGGGACGAGAACAAGGGCAGCGACCCCACCGACAAGCTGCGGCTCTTCATCATCTGGTTCCTCAGCACGGAGCAGGAGGTGGCGCGCGCCGACTTCGAGTCGTTCGAGAAGGCGCTCGACGCCGCCGGCGCGGACGTCTCGTCGTTGCCGTACATCCGACAGTGAGTTGGCCAAACCACACCGAGAAGACAACCAAGACACACACATTTGAAGAGAAGAACGAGAAGAAGAGGCATACAAGACGGACCACGGACGCAGGAGATGGTGTGGGGCAGCAGCTGACATGCAAGCAGGGTGCGCGCGACGACCAAGATGACGCAGCTGACCACGATCAACAACAGCGCCAGCCAGCAGGCGGCCGCGTCGTCGGACCTGTTCGGGCGCTTCTCGTCCATCTCGTCGCGGCTGACGGACCGCCTCAAGGAGTCTGGCGTGCCGACGGGCCTGACGTCCAACTTCGACTCGCTCATCAGCGGCGTCAAGAACTTCCTGCCGGCGGACCGCGACCTCACGGTGACCAAGATCGTCGAGTCCATCATGGACCCCGCGACGGCGGCGTCGTCGGCCATCGCCAAGACGGAGAACTACCTCTACTTCGACCCGCGCTCCGCCAACGCCCGGGGCGCGATGCCGCCGCCGAGCGCGATGCGCGGGGGGCCCGGGGGCGGCGGGGGCGGCGCGCCGGGCGGGCTGCCCGGGTCGTCGGGGCCGGGACAGGCGGCGAGCTTCGGGCAGAGGCGGCAGGGGTTCAGCGAGGCGGTGGTGTTCACGGTGGGCGGGGGCAGCATGGAGGAGTACGGCAACATCCAGGAGTGGGTGGCGCGGACGAGCGGGGACCGGGTGCGGAAGCGGGTTGTGTACGGGAGCACGGAGATGGTGAACGCGGGCGAGTTCATCCGGGACGAGCTGGATAGGCTGGGGCGGGAGGCGGCGGCGTGAGGGGGAGGATTGTTGATGCACCAACGAATAGGGGGTGAGAAGGGATGAGCTACAATACCATTCGCACTGCGCTTTGCCTCGATGGATATGTTCTGTGACGGTGATTTTGCTTTATTGATTGATTGATCCATCAATGCATCCCAACAGCATCAAAAATTAATGTCAATTCCCGGCTCCGCGATCACATGATGCACGGCGTCGTCCTCGCATCGCCTACCCTATATAGGATTACATTATGTGGTGTTTCCTCCGCCGCCGCGCCGTCCAAATCGAGCGATCACGCATGGATCAATGGATTGGATGGATCAATGGATGGATCAATGGATTTCCGACGCAGGCACGGATCGCTGGATCGCTGGATCGCTGGATCGGTTGGATCGAGCATCTCCTGCTGGCATCCCGTCATCCATCCATTGATCCATTCTCCTCCCATCCATCCACATATCCTTGATCCATCGACTCGGGCACGCAAAGAAAACCTTGCGTCACCAACAAACGCCCCACGACCAAAGCAGCACAACCTTGGATCAACCCCTTGATCTTCCCAATCTCCTCAACACTCCTTGCCTGACTTTTCCCCCATCCTCATCATCTATATCATCATCTCACGATCATTTGCCCTCCTTATTTCCGCAGCATTGCATTCCCTCCCTCACAAGATACATACCACGACACGACAATTCACGCCCGACGCGCCATCCACCGTGCAGCCAATCGAGGCATAAGGTCGTGATACCAGCGGTCGGCACGCTTCGCGTTGCAAGCGACCGCCCGCCCTCCCTTTGCACAGCACCACACCACCAAGGCCACGGATCCAAGAAAGCCCGCCGCGCGACAATGGCCGACTTCGCCAGGTTCGAGGTCGCCGCGGAGAGGAGGTCCGCCGGGTACAAGTCGTGGAAGAAGAAGTACCGCAAGATGCGCATCGTGTTCGAGCGGAAGATGCACGACGGCGAGGAGCTGCACAAGCAGGAGGCCAAGGCCACGGCCACGATCAAGCGAATAGCCGTGGAGAACGAGTAGGTCCCCCATCATCTCCTTCACCACCACCACCACCACCATCATTATCATCATCATCATCATCTTCTTCTTCTTCTCCATCATCAGGAATACGCCGATTGACGTCGTCTTCTAGCCGCCTGCTCGACCTCCTCCTCGCAGTCAACGATTCCCCCCAGATCCCCCCCGACCGCCGCATCGACCTCGCCCTCAAGCCCCCCCCGGACCCCAAACTCCCCTCCCTCCCCATCGACCGCACCACCCCGCCCTCCGATCCCCCCCCGTCCCTGCCCCGGCCCCCCGCCGCCTCGCCACCCTCATCGCCGACGTCCCGCACTCCTCCTACGCCGCGTCCCGCCTCGCCGGCGCCCCCACCCTCGCCGACCTCGCCCCCGCTGACGGCGACGCCCACCCACCTGCCTTCCTCTCCCCCGACGACGTCGACAACTACCTCTTCCTCGTCGACCGCTCCATCGACCGCGCGCACCGCGGCCCCACCCTCGCGCCCTGCGCGCACCCGACGGCCCACCCGCCCCCCAACCCGGCGCTCAAGAACCCGACCAGCGTCACCAACTGGCTGCGCAAACACGCGCCCAAGATCTTCCTCCAGGACGGAGAGGCCCACGACGCAGAGGACCCGGACCATCCCCACCACAATCCCTCCGCAGCAGCGGCTGCGGCATCATCGTCCGCCGCCGCCGCCGCCGCCGCGAACCCGCCCAGCTCAGCGGGGGCGGGTGCGGGGGCGGGGGCAGGATCATCGTCTACAGCCGCCGCCGCCGCCGCCACCACCACGAGCACGAAGAAGGCCCGCGCGTCTACGGGCTCTAAGGCAGACCGCGCCGCCAGGCCCTCGGCCAAGTCGAAGCGCTCCCGCGCCGCGAGCCACGACGACCGCGACCGCGACCGCGAGCGTGATCGCGAGCGAGACCGCGACCGCGACAGAGAGCGCGATCGCGAGCACGACGCCGCGCCCGCATCGCGCGGGAAGCGCAAGCGCGACGAGGACGCGGGCTACCGGCCCCGCGGGTCCTCGGGCCGCCCGAGCAAGAAGAAGCGCAAGGACAAGGACGCAGAGGCCACCCCGTCGGCGCGGAAGTCGCATAAGAAGGACTCGGGCTCGAGCAAGCACGACTAGGACTCTTCTGATGAAGCCTGAAAAAAAAATTTGGAGGGACCCCGGAAGGAATGGAGAGAGGGGGAAGCAGTAACACACTGCAGGCTACCTATTTTATTGTATACATATTCGTCGTCTTAATTTCTGCCTTGCTTTTGTGGGAGGATGGATTTCATCGCAGCACACCACAGTTTTTTTTTTTTTTTTTTTTTTTTTTGATGCGCGGGTGGGTAGGAGTAGTAGGGTAGCGGGGAAGAGGCGTTTCCTTGTGGCATTGCGGCGGAGAAGGGGGAAAGGGGGGTTCTTCGAAGGGGATGTGCTTGGAGCGGGTCGAGATGCTGGATCGATTGTTCGATATTTTACAAAACCGGCGGGCGCGAGGGGCATGAATGATATCTATCTATGTATTCTCACCTGATCGATCCTCGCTCCCGGCCTGAAAGCACGGTGACCGGGTATCTCGTGTGTTGAGTATTGATTGATCCATGGGACAGAGCTGTAGTTGATCCTCTCTCCACTGTGTCCAGGAGAGTCGGTGTTTTCGAAGGCGTGCTCTGGCGTTGATCCCAGTACATGCAGTGGTCGTGGTCGGTCTCCTATCTACGTCGCACCCTCAGCCTCGTCGTCATACATTTTGAGAGTGGCATCAGCTCATGTCTTTCTACAGGCGCGTGCGTACGGAGTACAGACAATGCATATCTATGTACAATAGACAGGGCTGTATTCACACATCCTCTCCACGGCACTCGGGGCACGTTGATCTCTCTGCCTCCCCCCTTCCCGATATACTTGCCCGCCATCAACATATATACTGCCACTTTTTTGATAGCGAGCTCGGAGTATGTATCTAGAGAAGAAATATCCTGCATATAGCATGAAGACGTGGCATGAAGAAACAGGACTGGAAATTTTTGCGAGAGCTGTGGCTTTTCGTAATTGATGGCACCGAAAAGGCCTACCATTTCAAGCAGAGCGCCCGGCCTGCTTGCGCGTCTGCGGAACGGGGTGCGCGCGGCTGTCTATCTCCTCGCGTTGGGGTTCCCCGGAAGATCGGCACAACGGAGCATCGCGGCTCTACAGCTTCTCCTTGAGCATCGTCTTGAGGCGCTTCTCCACGGCGTCGAGGTACTCGTTGGTGAGGACGTAGTCCTTGCGGTCGGTCTTGCCGCAGGCGAGGGCGAGGTCCTTGGTCATGATGCCGTCGACGTCGACCGTGTCGATGCAGGCCTGCTCGAGGCTCTCGGCGAAGGCGACGACCTCGGGGGTGCTGTCGAGCTTTCCGCGCTGGATGAGGCCGCGGGTCCAGGCGAAGATGGAGGCGATGGGGTTGGTCGAGGTCTCGCGGCCCTTCTGGTGCTCGCGGTAGTGGCGGGTGACGGTGCCGTGGGCGGCCTCGGACTCGAACGTCTTGCCGTCGGGCGTGACGAGAACCGAGGTCATGAGGCCCAGGGAGCCGAAGCCCTGGGCGACAATGTCCGACTGGACGTCACCGTCGTAGTCTGCGGCGCGAGGGGGTCCAGGTCAGCTTGTCTCGTAGAGGTAGTTTTGAGGCGCGCGCGGGGGATGTGACGTACTCTTGACGGCCATGATGTAGCCGCCGCTGCTCTTGATCATCTGGGCGACCATGTCGTCGATGAGACGGTGCTCGTACCAGATGCCCTTGGCCTCGAACTCGGGCTTGTACTGGGTGTCGTAGAGCTCCTGGAAGATGTCCTTGAAGCGGCCATCGTACTTCTTGAGAATGGTGTTCTTGGTGCTCATGTAGAGGGGGAGGCCCTTGCTCAGGGCGAGCTTGAAGGAGGAGTGGGCAAAGCCGGTGATGGACTCGTCCGTGTTGTACTGGGTCTGGGCGACGCCGCCGCCGTTCTTGAACTGGTAGACCTCGATCTCCTCAGGCTTGCCACCCTCGGGCGTGAAGACCATGGACAGCTTGCCCGGGCCCGGGATGACTCTGTCCTTGGCACGGTACTGGTCACCAAAGGCGTGGCGGCCGATGACGATGGGCTTCTTCCAGCCTTGGACTAGACGGGGGACGCGGGGGATGACGATGGGCTCTCGGAAGACGGTTCCGCCGAGGATGTTACGAATCGTGCCGTTGGGAGACAGCCACACTGGCGAGGTGTGAGAAGACAGTCAATCGAGTTTTTGAGGGGTTTCATTGTGGGATACTAGTACTCAGGCATCCGGGGATCATGTAGACTCACTCTCCTTGAGCTTGAACTCCTTGACGCGGGCCTCATCGGGCGTGATTGTGGCGCATTTGACGCCGACGGAGTACTTCTTGATAGCCTCGGCGGCATCGACGGTGACCTTGTCGTTTGTCTCGTCGCGGTACTCGAGGCCGAGATCGTAGTATTTGAGGTCGATGTCGAGGTAGGGGAAGATGAACCTGTCCTTGATGCTCTTCCAGATGATGCGGGTCATCTCATCGCCGTCGAGCTCGACGACGGGGTTCTCGACCTTGATCTTGCGAGCGGTAGCCATGTTGCGGGCCGTCATGGCCGAGACGTGGAAGGCCTGGACGGCGGCGCGTTTCGAGAGCAGGGAGGCCGCAGGACGCAGGACGCTGGGGGCGCTACGGCGAGCGCAGAGAGAAGAAAGGAGCCTCGGAGCTGCGTTCATTGTGGAGGAGGAGCCGACAGGTGGCGTGGGGTACGGGATCGGATGGCGAGAGAGGCTGCTGCGGGATCAGGGATGGCCGTTGCAATCACTTCCGAATCAAGCCTGTTGCTCGATGTGCGCGACGGTGGCAACGTGTGGTGATTGTGTGGAATGCGTACGTAGCGCACAGGCTTCCACAGAACCCGTTGTCGAGAGACTCGCAGGAGGCGTCGAGGTGGGATGAGTGGGGGACGCACAGGCTCTGCAGGTCGAGGTGCGGAGAGGAGCAGGCTGACGGGGGCCGAAGAGGCTCGGGCTCGAAGAGGATACCGGTAAAAGCCGCGGACGTTCGGAGTACTGATACCGCGGGCAGGAAGTACCAGTATGCTGTCGATCGCAGGTCGTCAGTGATGAGGACTCGACCGAGAGGTCTGTGATTGGAGGGGCAGCGGGGGAAATGCAGAGCAAGTCCGCAATGGCCGGAGCATGCGTGAACCAGAGTGGCGGATGCGACGACAGGCATGCATGAGGTCGGGCGAAGGCTCGTGCCATTGCGACTGCGTGGCGGGATGCCGTGCATAACATCCGCGGGGGAGTCGAGGTGTTGGTGTCGTGGTCACCAATTCGGACTTACA
>NQYQ01000008.1:70454-83584 GCA_003055925.1 Escovopsis sp. Ae720 | reverse complement strand
CCCCCCCCCCCCTTCGGTACATGTACGAGCATGTATGAGGACTCCCTACCATCCTCCATAGGGAAGCCGGCATCATACATATCGTACTCGTACTCGTACACACATGATACCATCCACCGAGCCCATACAGGTCCTCACGTCAGAGTCCAAAGTCCCCCCTTCGCTCCGGCGCTTGCAAGGCAAGGCCCACAGCAAGCGCGCGAACCCCATCCCGTCAAATCCTACGAGTACTCGTAGCCTTCCCTCAAGCCAAGCCATGCCATGCCATGCCATGCCCCCCCGATACAGCTTCGAGTCCCGTCTCGTCCATGCTCGCCTCGCAACTACCTAATGTACCTACCTCAGTACTGGTAGTGCTCGTACCGGCACGAGCCCTCCGTGCTGCGGAGCCTCGCGGGCGGGTCGGATTCCGTGACGCTCAACTTGCTTCCTTTTCAGACAAAAAGACCCGCAGCCGCGTCTCATGGAAACCCCCCCCCCCAATCTGGCCAGGTGGATCTCAGGTCCGGTGATGCCTATGCCCTGTGCCTGTCAGCGCGGGACGGTCAGCGTGTGAGCGGAGGTGGGTGGAAGATTGCGGAATGAAGATGCCTGCCTTCGACTATTGCTCGTTGTCCACTTCAGGAGAAGTTTTTTTTTTTTTTTTTTTTTTTGTTTTTCGCGCAAAGTTCCAACTGCCAAGGTCGCAAGCAGCTGCTCTTCTCGTCGTCAGGTCTGGGCCGCGGAAATGTCCATAACGATGGGGAGAAGCGAGTCGAGGCTTCCTGAAGGGGGGTCAAGTGATGACGATGACGATGCCTGTATTGCATGTAGACTAACCGGTACGAGTATTCGTAAGTCAGTGTCTCTGCCGCTCGAACTCGATCGATGGATCCTCGCCAAGCTCGGTGTAAGCGCAATCGCCTTCCGGTGCGGACTCCGGACGGAGTTGACGTGGCGCGATCCCCAACAAGACAGAGCAATCCTCGAGTAACCCTTGGGACAGCACAATGCTTGAAAGAAGGGGAACAGTTACAGTGTCAGTGACAGTGGCAGTAACAGCAACAGCAACAGCAACAGTAACACTCGGATAGTAAGCCATGGAATAAATAAACTTCTCAATTTCCGCAAGAGAGGGGAATCATGACCTGTATCATATATATACTCTATCCTTTTATCCCATCCATTGCCCCCTCTCAGGGGCCTTGTTCCGCCGAAGTGATTCTCCCAAGTCTTTGAAAGCAATGTCATAGTGTAGATGCTGAGGCAAAGACCAAAAGAGAAGAGAAGAGACGCAGAAAAAGAGGTGGGGAAAGATAGGGGTAGAAAGCGTAAATAAGAGAAAGCGTAGCGAAAGAAGCCAGGTATCAATTTTCATCATCATAATCGTAAAATCATCCCTCCCGAAGCGTTTCCCTCGCTTCGAGATTCCCAAACGGACAAAGGAAAAAGCGGACGCATGTATGCAAGGAAATAATAACGTCAAAGGAAAACGGGGGAGAGTGGATATAATGAGGGGAGCCAAGGAGAAGAACAAAAGAAAGAGAAAGAAGGGAAAAAAAAAGGGGGGGTCGGTCACGCGTCTCGTCTCCGCGCCTCCTTGCGCCGCGCCTGGCATGCCGTCTTGCACGTCGGGCACTCGTACCCGTGGCGACTGATGCTCACGCGCCCCAGACACTTGGTGCACCGCCACCAGCTCTGCGCCGTGTTGCGGCCCTCAAACCAGTCCTCCTTGACGTGAACACCGCGCTTCTCGATGTCCTCCTTGTGGAAGTCCCGCAGGTGGTCCCGAAAGTGGTCCCGCCGGTAGAACGGGTCACGCCGCCGCCCGCACCGAGGGTAGTCGCAATGGTAGGCGTCCTTGAGCGACGGCGGCGCGTGCTTGTGCTTGTAGTGCCGGTCGAGGTCTGCGCGGCGTTTGAACGGCTTGGCGTCGCAGCCGGGGTGCAGGCAGCACACGGGGTAGTCTCGTCCTGATCTGCGCGCGCCTTTGTCAGTCTCTGTGTTTCCCTTCATGAAATCTTGATTCTCTGAAGCCTCTCGAGCTTCGAGGCGGATGCAATGCACGACTCACGTTATGATGGGCTTGGATTCCGATATTGTGGGGGAGCTGGTGAACTCGGCGGTGCTCAGCGCCGGGCTGCCGTGGAACGACGACGCAGAGCACGGCGTATCCGGCGTCGGCACGTCCAGGTACGGCATGTACGGCGAGCTGCGCGCCAGGATGGGCGACTCCTGGTGCTGGCAGGGCGGGCTTCCCGGGAGAGGCGACTCGGGCACCGAGGAGGCGTAGGAGCTTCCCCCGGAGCTGTTGAATCGACTTAGAGGCTCCGACTTTATGAATTGGGTGCCTGTCGTCGCGGGAAATGTCGTTGATATCCTCGTGGTGGTCGCCGCGCCCGTCGCCGCTGTCGTTGTAGAGGTGCTGTCGACAAGGAAGCTGTCCTCGAGGAGGTTGTAGTAGAGCGGCTGACCGAAGAGCTGGTAGTCGTTGTACATGGGCATGGGCATGTCGTACACCTGCCCGTAGGTGGTTGCGTAGCTCGCCTCGTTGATGTCGTTGAAGTCAGCCATGTCGTTGAAGTCCATGACTCGTACGTCGTTCATGTTGATGCTGGGTGATGGTGGGGTTGAAGAAGAAGAAGAAGAAGAAGAAGAAAGGGGGGGGGAGAAGGTTGGAAGTATAAAGCTGTCAACGATCGATGGCCGTCTTGGTCCGCCCTTGAGCTCAACAAGAATGGGATGCGAAAGACTGCGTCTCGATGGATCAAGGACTTGGTCAAGAAGGAAGGCTGAAGATCCGAAATGAGAAAGGCAGGAAAATATTCGACCGAGAGGCTGATAAGGCATCGGGATATATATCCCATTTCTCTGCCTGTCTCTCACACGCTTTCTCTCATGCTCTGTGCCTCTTGTTCTCCTTCCCCCACCCCCCCTGGCTCGGCACACGGTAATCATCCTCAGCCTTCTCAAGCCTCCCTTGGTTCATCCGCCCCCCTCCACTCCGTCTCCATCATCATCGAATCCATGCATGCATGTATGACAATGAGACATGAAACCAAAGGAGAAGGGGGGGGGGGGGAACAAAAAAACAAAAATCGAAAAACAAAAACGAAATAAAATAAAATCAAGCAAAATCACAAGTGCAATAGCCATTCCCACCCCGAATTCAAGGGGACCCCCACAAGAGCCAGGCCGGGAACCAGCCAGTAGGAGGGCAGAGATGCTCAGGATAGATGAGACGCATAGCTTCTAGAAGAACTTGGCGTCAAACGGCCACAGAATCCCGGCAGGACAGGTGTGCATGAGGGAACTCGAGGAGACCGCCAGAAAACGCAGCAATTTGCACTGTGGTGCACTGTCGCCTCGCGGCCTGAGTCGCACTTCCTCCAAAGTGCGAATAGTAGAATTGGGGTAAAAGGATCGCAGGCACACGGCGGTGCGTCGTGCAGGTCCTGTCTGGGACAATGTGCGACATGCGTCGTCCAGTGTGGCAGGGCTGGTGGTCCTCGTCCCCTACCGGCCTCGTGATGGAGGGGTTGGAAAAGGAGCTGGCAGCCCAGAGTCACTTCATTTGTGCGACGTTGGGTGACAAGACACGAGACTGCCAGCTCTCCGTCACTGGAAAACCCTGGTTAGTAAACACCCATGCAATTCCATGGAGAGTGTGGAGGTACGAGTACGGAGTAGTTCTGCGGTCGTTGGCGGAAGCAGAGAGGGAGGGAGGGGAGGAAGAGACGGGGAGAAGGAGGGGAAGGGGGGGGGGGGGGGGGAGGGGAGGGGGGGGGGGGGGGGGGGGGGGGGGCATGGGGTAGGATCGAGGGATCGAGGGGGATGAGACGCGAAAGAGGACGGATCATGGCCATGGATGGTTGAACGAGGCGCGGTACAGGTACGAGGACAAGATCAATCCACCCAATATGCACCCAATAGCCCTACGGCGTACGTAATGGCTGCCGCGAGAGCTCGACGCTGTCCCGAAACGTGTCCAGGCCCCCTCCTCTCGGCTCTGCTGCTGGTGGTGATGCCTATTGCGAAAGGATCCAGTCTAGGTCGGTGCGGACAGGTATCTGGCCCCGTGCAGAGAGCTCTGCTCATTTTTTTAATCTACGAGTCGGAGATCGCCGGCCTCGTAGTAAATGAAGAGGGATGGGCGTTTAAGACATCTGACTGGTCCGGGGAAAACGCTGGGCTGATACGGAGCCATGATGCGGAGCGGGCTGGATCATCAGTGACGACGATGAGAGGATGATCTGGCGATGCGGGGACGGACCTGGTGGGTTCTCCTGGGAAGCCGGTGACGACAATGGGGCTAGAAGAGGGGGGGGGGGAGGGACCTCTTGCCGTTGAACAAGGCTGGGAGATCATGGCTCTGGACGATCCAAGAGCAGCTTGTCTTGTACTCGTACCTGTATGATGTACGGGTCTCCGTTCTCTCATTGTCTGCATGACTAGTCCCTTGTTGCGGATAGAGCTGCTGCGCGAGTAGGATCGAGCATCGCGGCATCAAAGATCGAGGGGGGCTGTGAGCACAGTGTGCAGTGTGCAGTGTGCAGTGTGCAGTGTGCCGCAGTGGGCAGTGGGCAGTGACGAGAGCTCGAGATGTGGGACTGGGCTCCAGCCGTAGGGCCACATTTTGAATCTGCTGCTGCTGCTGCTGCTGCATGCGCGAGAGCACGTACGAGTGCTCGTACTCGTACTCATACAGGTAGTCGTAGTGGTAAACGCGCAATGAACCCTGCCAAGCAGCGAGACCCATATGTAATGACGACGGAGAAGGATTGTCATCGCGGGATTGCTTCCCCGTCCGGAGAAAGACATCTTTCCTCCACGGTCATGAGTTGCTTGTGCTCCGTACCTCGCGAAGGGTACTCCGTAGATCTGAAAACCAGCCGAATGGCCCACTCCGGGAGTGTCGCGTCCCATGAGCCCGTGGAGAGATTGGTGTACTGCACTCAGCGGCCCGTCTCGTCTCCTCCAAGTGCCGTCGTCAATCCGTCATTCTCGATCGATGCCACAGATCCCTAGTGCAAGGTACCACATCGATCGGCAGGCGAGACTAGGCACAACTTTTGCCCCATTGCCATTTCGCCCCGGCGATGGACGATGAGAAAAATGCGATGGCGATGCCGCTGAATAATTGGCAATGGAGACGTTCTCCGCAGATGAGGGAACCGGACAGCGACAAGGGAGCCCAGCACCGAGTACCGTACGAGTACTCGTAATCGTCTGTATGTACGAGTGCGTTGGTACTCGTACGAGTAGGCAATGGAGAGCAACTCCATGTCCCTCGGGATGCCGATCAGCCCACGCCGCCCAAGTTGAGGTTTACTAATCGCCCGAAACAAAACAGCATCAAGCTCCCAGGGCTGAGCATCGCGACCCTGGAGACCCGTTGGGCCATCCCTGTCCATGCTTGGCCATCAAGAATCAAGATTCTTTCGGAGTCCGTGGGCTTCGCCAAGTCATCCCCGGGCGATGCTGCTTTCCCCTGCCAGAGGTCCCATGGACTTCGAGATGGAGATAAATTGCTCCGCGCGAATTTGGCCGCATTGACTCGTGGGTCGCGGCGGAGGTACGAGAGCACCGTACAGGTACATTCGAGGCCAGCGGTACTCCGAACTTGCGCTGGAACGGCCCAAGGGCATCGCGACTCCGGTACTCGTACTGCTGTCATGGAAGGCAGAGGCAGGGAAGAGTGGGACAATGGAGAGATCCAGGAACCAGGGCAGACAGAGAGTACGAGTACGGATACTGTCAGCACCCCACCAGTTACTGTGCCTGGCAACGGGGCAATCTGGTCGGTGCGGGAGTGAGGAAATCAAGGCCCGGACTTAAGGGCGTTGCATCCGTCAAGTATTCATGGGCAATTGCAGAATCTCTGGGAAATCGATTTCTCTCTCCTTCCATGTCAATCCGAATGCGTGTGACATGAGATGATGTCCTTCAGGTCCAACTCTTCCAGTATCGTATAGGCCGAATCCTCATGTTCGTCTCTTAGTGACTTCCGGCCGCATCGTACTCGTAATTGGACATGCCCTCTTCCAGTCCTCTTCGAGAAACAAAATGAGGAAACTCCGTGGGCACGTACTCGTACCAGTATGGGGTGGGAGGTGCTGTATTATTGCCCAACGCGTCGCCATCATGATGCCAGGCCACTGGTACGATTGCCCACGTAACGAGGGCCTGTGTCGATCGGATTCCAAGT
This sequence comes from Escovopsis sp. Ae720, assembly GCA_003055925.1. Classification (NCBI taxonomy): domain Eukaryota; kingdom Fungi; phylum Ascomycota; class Sordariomycetes; order Hypocreales; family Hypocreaceae; genus Escovopsis; species Escovopsis sp. Ae720. Next base: position 77,397 of record NQYQ01000008.1, on the reverse strand, counting down.
CGTCAGGTGATATCGCCATGCCGCCATATCTGTACATACAGAGTACCACATCACCCGCAGGGAGGGACACTCTGAGCGGGTTGTGCCACTCTAGTGGTCTGCCTGTAGCCAGAGCAGGCAAGTTTCTTCGAACCACGCAGGACGAAATCTTCGTCGTTCCTCGAATGGGGAGCTGCCAAGCCACCGCAAGAGCCTCCCTCCTTTCATGCCGGCGGGTCGTTGGGTTTGAGTCATCACCGGCAGACCGCGCCTAGCTTCAATCCTCGCGACCGAAAATGATTTCGAGTCGGCACTTTTCGACTGCACTTGCGGACGAAGCACTTGCAGCTCCGAAGCTACCTCGATGTCTGCACCAGTCAGAGGGTCGGGCCCGGTGCGTGCAGTGGAGAAGGCGCCGAATCGTTGCTGTCTCAGTCTTCGGAGGCCGGGAACCCTGGTGAAGGGGGGCGTGTGCGGACTGCGGACTGCGGAGTAGGGCAGGAGAAGGGAGCAGCTGCTATGGGCTCCGTCGATAGGGCTCGAGCTCGTACCTGGTACACACAGCTTCAAGTCCCTACTATTATTCCGTAGGACCAAAGGAGGCACCAACGACCTGGCACCGGGTCGTCCAGGTGAGTACCTGTTCGCGGAAGGGATGAGAAAGGGGGGGGGGAGATCAAGGCCGCAAGTGACGGCTCTCGTCTCGCTATCGCTACAGGTACCTGTAGTCGTCAGCCTGGATGTCGGGCCAGGACTTGGAAGGCTGGCGATCTGCCATCAGCCCCCCCTCGATACCCCTGACGTCTTGTCTTCCCGTTTGGTTCACTCCGCCGCGGCGTGGGTGACCAGATAGGTCTAGAGGAAAGGAGCCCAGAACGATTGGAGGAAGGGGGGCTTGTCACCTTTTTTTCAGCCATGCATATCTTGGCCATGATTGGTAAGGCGGGCTGATGGGACTGAGAAGAGGGGAGAGTCCCAGGTCCCTGTACAGGTAGCTGTCCAGAGCTCTAGATGGCCACCATGCTGGCGTTCAAAGAAGGTCGGGAAAAGAAAGTGCATCGGATTGAGGACGGGCGGCATCCTTTCGTATTGAGGCGAGGCAGCCCTAGGAAGATTGGCTGAGGGCCGGGTGAAATCCGAGTCTTGAGGCAGAGATTGATGATCTGGCCAGCTCGCATGTTCCGCGGGCATAGTAATAAGAGCAATGGAACGTCCGTGGAATCCGCCGTAGATTAAAGATAGATTGAGTGTTGGTGTGGATAAATTGAGGTTGAGATTGATGGAGGTCGAGGTCGTGGTTGTGGATGGATGAAGGAAGGATTGCGGGACTGGTCAGCGACTGCCGGAGAAGTGCGAGCGATGACCCTCTCCGGGGCGCGCCTTCCATCCCTCTCGGCTGTGAGGTGCCAGGAGGTACTCCGTACGTACGGAGTAGGTACTTCTCGTTTGATTTTTGAATGGCAGGTACTCCCGGTACTCGTACTCGTACTCGTGCTCCGTACCAGAAGACTGCGGCAGGCACTGGCTGAGTTCAATGTGACATGAGGAACACCGACCGTACGAGTACAGTCCTGGGTCGTCGCTTCCATGGATGTCGAGGGGCCCGGACGAGCAGGGCAGTTACGAGTACGAGCTCAAAATACCGACCGGTAGTAGTACTCGTACGAGTTGCAGGTGCGGGAAGGAACCACCTGTTGCGCGAGACATCCATGGATTTCTTCAATGAGGAAGGAGGAAGGAGGACAAGGAGGAGGGTCGCTGTATCTTGACCCAAAGCGTTGGCCTTTCGCCCGACCATTATTCCCATTCAATCCCGACACAAGGACAGCGTCGGCTCGAGAGCACCAGAAAGAAACAAGGAGGAGTCAAGTCGGCGGGCGGGCAGGCGACATGAGATTCCACTATTCGACTTCCCTGCCGCAGCCAATGGCGAAGCTCGGCTCCGTACTCCGTACCTTGTTGTCTCGATCACCTGCTTCCCTCGCTTAAGAGCCATGCCATGGCCCGGCGGGCACGAGCTTCAGCACCAGCACGAGCTCCAGCACTTGGCACAGGCCAAGCACCAGTGCTATCCGAGAGTTAGAGGTACCTACAGGTATAGCTACTATGTACTCCCCGGCTGAGAAGGATCATCTATACCTACTAGATCCCGCTTCTCCAAAAGGAACATGGAGGCCGGAGGACCAATCGCGTTCGCGGCGCAGGAGCTCAGGGGCCATTCCAGGAAAGAGCGAGGCCCAAAAAGAACAATGCTGCCGCTACCATCTTGCGGCCGTGAGGATGGTGCTTTTGTTGATCTGATGGATCTATGGATGGCAGTGACTGCCATGATACTACTAGGAGGTAGTACTCGTACCAGGTAGGTAGTACTCGTAGCAACTGCCCGTTGGTACCTATTGCAAGACATTCAAGAGCACGGGGCGTGGGATCCGGATGCATGAGCCTCTTTGGGAAAGAAGGATCACTTTTGACGCAGGATCATCAGATTGATGGTAGCATTATCATCAATCATTCACGGCTCAAGGGGGAAGGGGAGAAGATGAAACAAATCACAGAGAAGGAAAGAAGGCCCCCGTAGGCGTTGACTACCTACTAATGCCTCGAAATACCAGTGTGAGTACGAGTACGGAGGAGTACGGAGTTCAGGTGATAGATGGCATCATTTTGATTACAACCCGCGGATACGAATGCATGCCGTCTTTCTCGTACGAGTCCATGAGCCATTGACAGCATGACTCCCACTGTGTGCCGCCCTTTCCTCCGCTCCGCACCCGCTGTCAGCGTTTGTTAGTACCTGTAAGCGAAACAGGAGGCGGCCCTCGCAACTTAGACTTCTCACTGGCACGAACCCAAGAGAACAGAAGGAAATAGGCGAGACAGGAAAAGGAAGGTTATTTGAAATCAGAAGTATTCCAGGGTCAGCATCAGAAGGCACGGTTAACAAGAAAAAGGAATAAAATCTCCAACAAAAGAAAAATAGGATCCCGTTCCATGTCATACAGAAGTTTAGTACAGGAGGTAGTTCTACTAACGGAGTAGATGTACTTTGAGAGTACTACCTCTAGTACAGGTACTACTACCTACGAGAGGTACCTACTACTAGGCCGACATCAAACTGCCGCAGCGCATCGAGGCGGCCACTTGAGCGGGGAGCCGGCGCCGCTGCCAAATCGACAACCGCAGCCGCAATCGCGCCTGCCCGTTGGCGCAGATTTGCGGCCTCGAGGGTGTCTTGGGATCATGGATGGCCCCTTGCCCCCCCCCCCCCCTTCCTCCCTCGACGTCCCACGCTCCTTCTCTCTGGCCCTCCGCGGCAGGCACGGGCTCCTCCAGAGGTCTGGCTCCTGCTTTCCCATGCTGAAACAGGCGGCCCCGGCAGGTGCTGCAGAAAGTGCGAGCGCGAGATCGAAGGAAGGAGTCAGGAGGAGGCGAGTCGCGGCGTTGCCTGCCTCGCAGAAGGAAAGATCTACTGGTCGTCGGAGTGCCGGTACAGTATCTGTACTGTACCGTATGGCGGGCCAGACCAAGTCCAGGGTAACTCGAAGTCTGTGGATTTGAAATAATGTAGGATTGAACGGAGGTCGGGTTCTTGCGCATCCGTCCCGCCGACGTGTCCTTGGGATCTCGAGACCCCGACTTGGGCCTGATGGATGGAACGGATGGATCAATGGATCTATGGATCCATCATGGATCAAATCAATTATTGATGCTGTTGAACGACCCCGAACTTGACGTGGTCGCGTTCCCAAACCACCATCACCACCCCCCATCATCAAATCGCTGGCCCGGCCATGATTCATCTTGGTGTCTGGCGGCCAAAGTGGCCCGCCCTCGGAAGCCCGGTTTGGACATATCTGCCCATCAACTCCTGATCGAGCCGGGGACCCTTCCTCAGGATCACATTGATGGATTCATGATCAGCGTTTGCAGTATGTGCCACAGAAGACCCAAATTCATTCTTGCCGCTGCCACTCGCAGTACGGAAGTGTTGACTGATCGTGATCTCTCCATGAAACCCAAGTGGTAATGTAACTCATCAATCCATACAGGAACCCTTGCGCCGTCATGGATCAATGCTTGCTTGCTCTCTCACCTTGACCAGATCAGCACTCCAGAACATCCATCCCCCGTCACGCCGCTCCCCCCTTCTCCTATTCCCCGGGCTCCCCCCCCCTTCTTTCTTCAGCTCCAGCTCGACCATGGCATGCCGCTCACTTGGCCCCGCCGCGCGAGTCCAGACCACCCCCCTCCGCCTAATGAGCCTTCTTCTCCTCCTCCTCCCCCTCCCCCTCCCCCTCCCCCGCCCCGCCGCGCGCCATAAGCGCCTGCGGCACCGGCAGCCGGCCCGTCCTCTGCGCCGCCGCGACCCAGCGCATCACCCTCTCGAGCGCCTCGTCCCGCTGCCTCACTTCCCCGCGGAGCTCCTCCAGCAGCGCCCTGTGCGTCCGCAGCGTCTCGGTGTGGTTGTTGAGCACGTTGGCCGTCTCCCGCCGGATCTCCGCGATGTACCCCACCAGCCGCGGGTAGTCCCCCTCGACGCGGTCCTGCCGGAACCGCTGCATGTTGAGCTCCGCCCCGGCGCTCTTCATGTGCTCCCGCGTCGTGCGCTTCCACTCGGCGAGGCCCTGCTCCAGCGCGTCCAGCCGGCTGAGCATCGCGGTGAGGTCGCTCCGGCGGAAGAAGTGGGTGCCCCCGGCGGGCCGCGAGGGCCCACGCGGCTTCGGGTCCGAGAAGAGGCTGTTGAAGGACCGGACGTGGTCCGCGAACTGGGACGTCGCCGCGGCGGCTGGGGGAGCACCACCGGCCGTGCTGGTCGAGGTGGACGCCGCCGGCGTGGAACGGGGGCCGCTGGCCGGGCTGGACGCATCAGACGCCTTGCACTTGGTTTCGCTCTGGTGTCACATCGGATGATGCGGATGTCAGACAATGGACGGTGATGATCGGAGGTAATACTAAGGTTTTCTGGATTGGTTCATCTCACCATCCTGGGCTTTTGTAATCCGTCGGGGTCCAAATCCGAGCCAAGAGTGACGCTTGTCGACGACTCCAGTGATCCGTGATGAGCAGAATCAGTCGATAGCACCACAACTATCCTTGATGAAAGGATGGAGACACAAGAAGAAGATGGAGAGAAGAGAAAATATGGAGGGGAAAGATGGGAAGCAAAAACGAGTTAAGCAGAGGAGAGCGAGGAAAGGCAGGGAACACACCCACCATGACGAAGGAGGCCCTGTGCGTGTCGACAGACAGTGAATCATCGAGCAAGCCAGCAGCGCATCGCGCATGCGAGGCCATAACTTGCTCATCCCGATGCTGGCTCGCACCTCACGTCGTCGACATCTGACCTGGTGTAGACCTGAGTGTCAGTGGGTTGGCGATCCTACACGTTCTTTCCGGAAGGGAGAAGTCGGGAAGTATTCTGATGACTCGAGCTGGGGGGAGGGGGGGGGGGCTGGGAAAGGGGTCATTGTGTCGCTCTAAGATCTCCGCCCGCGATCTGCCCCTGAATCCCAGCGCACGAATTGAGGCAATTGCCCCTCTCGACATCCGGATGCCGTCGTCTCTGATCCTCCCGGTCTTTGGACCAACGTCGTCTGCAAATGCCTCCTAACCGGCACAACCCGATATGGACATCATATTTCAAAGACTAGCATCCCCAAGAAACGCCAAGGAGGCCCGCATTGAACCCGACGTCTCGGGCACTAGACCCAGTCCGAACGCACCCCTCTCTCACCATGCCTCTCTACGTCATATGTGAAAACACGTTCTTAACCTGAGCGCCGACACTCTCTCCCGGTACTAAGAGAGACAGGGACACACACACCAGGAGAGACATGGGCACGCACACACCAGAGACACAGATTACACACACCGGGAGACACAGAGACACACACAGTCTCTCTGAAAGACACAGGCGCACACCCACGCAATGGATATCCACGCGAGTCCATCAGCATTGCCGACTAGCATACCATTCGCCGGGCCCAATAACAAGAGCACACCAAGGCGCCTTCGATAAGCGAGGCGCGCAGCTCAGACACGTACGGAGTAAAACTACCAGTAACAAACAAAGACCAGACCGATCCCGGAAGAAGGAAAATATGAAAAGAAATACAGACCCTATAAACCCGAGAGACGAGCCGGCGGAATCCCAGGCCCAGGCCCTGGCCAGGCAAGGCAAGGCCAGGCAATCCGTCAGATGTCATCCTCCAGGAACTTGTAGGCAAACTTGAAGTCCGCTTTCCTCCGGTTCATCCTGGAAGGTATTAGTCAACGTCATGACGGGGGTATTATTCTTTTCACTCTGGAAAGGGACGGCCCCGACATACCATGTGCTCTCGTAGTCGAAGAACCGGTACGTGCCCTGCTCAAACTCCTCCGTGATGCTCTTGGGCTCCTCGTGCCGCTGGAACCACGTCTGGTACTGCTTGTGGAACCGCCACGACTGGTCCTTGAGCGCCTTGGCCGCCAGGTACTGCTGCGCCGTCCCCTGCTTGTAGTAGAACACGTAGAAGAGCGTGTCAGGGTCGATGCGCGCGTACAGCCGCGGGTCGTCGAAGATGGCCAGCGGCTGCGTCGGGAACCCGGACCCCGTCTGCGGCGTCGGCATGTCCGGCCGGTACGTCCGCGGCAGGTCCGCCTCGAACGCCGTCGGGTAGCTCATCTGGCTCGCCTTGATCATGCTGATGGTCGTCTGCGAGAGCGGCTGGTACGGCCGCCTGCGCGACGCCTCGTACGACTCGACCAGGTCCTGCAGCGACGCGGGGAGGTGGTAGATGGACTCCTCCTCCGTGGGCGCCTCGGGCGCGGGCCGGACGCCGTTAGTGGGGCCGTTGTGCTGGGGCGCTGTGCGTGAAAATCGTGTGAGCCGGGGGATCGATATGATTGAAGATACATGGACACAAAGGAATTTCAGGGATTTTTTTTACAAAAGAAAAAAAAAAAAAGGGGGGGGGGGGGGGGG
>NQYQ01000008.1:21355-48922 GCA_003055925.1 Escovopsis sp. Ae720 | reverse complement strand
GGATTCAGGGTCCTGCCCCCAGGGTGAACCCGGTTTCCCCCCCCCCCCCCCCCCCTTGGATCCCGAATGAGGCATGGCCGGCGCAGATTCAGGCCTCCCTCGGGTCTACGAGTACGAGTACGGAGTGCAGAGTGCGGAGTTCGACTCGAGACAAGTCACAATCCTCAAAGGACGAAAGGACTCGGCGTCGAGGTCGCGATGTTAAGCATGCATGGATGGATTGCTGGTGTCCAGGGGATCCGATTCGACACAGCAGACTGGACCCAATTCGAAGCTGGGCATCGCAGTTCCAAGACCGCCCCGGCACGGAATGCAACAGACCAGAAGGAATTACCGGTCGAGTCGAAGCTGGGCCCACGATGATGATGATGAGGACGACGTGTGACGAGCTTCCATTCACAACGGCCGACTCGTAACTGAACCATTTACGAGTACTCCGTACTCCGTACATCCTACCAGTATTCCGTACACGAAGGTACGGAGTAGTAGTACGAGTATCAACAGCTTGTCAAGCTCAGGTCTTGACCGACTCTGCTCGCAACCAAAAAAAAAAAAAAAAAATCAGCCATCCAATCCCAAGCAGCGACTCGGGCACGGAAGACGCGGATCACACCAGAGGCATCAAAGGCATCGCAGGCATCACAGGCATCACAGGCATCACCTCGGTCCTGACTCCTGAGATGATGCAACACAACAACGACCTGAACACATCGACCCCCATGCGAACCGTTTTCATCGACCCAGCAGAGCGAGAAACATGGATGGATGGATCATGGATCCATGTTCCAGGCTGCAGCATCCAGTCTCCCAGGCGAACGGGCACGGAATCCATATCCGCACCGCCCATTGTTGATGCCTTCTCAATCCCTCATCCCTCATCCCTCATCCCTCACCCTCCCCCGGCGCATCCCATCACTCGCAAAACAAGCCCGATGCCAAGGCGCTTGGCGGATCGACCGTCTTCGTCGTCTTCATGGCCCATACATAGGACTGACTGACTGACTGACTGACTGCATGTTAGTACTCCGTAGGGACTGACCGGTACGAGTACTCGTAGAGCACAGCACAGCACAGCGCAAGACCGGCTTACCTGCCCCCATCCACGCCGGCCTCCCACGGAGCACACAGCTCACCCAGAGTGCGTCATCCACCTCCCCAGGACAAAGTGCCTCCGTGTACGGAGTACTCTTCCTCTAACGAGTACTCTTACGAGTACTCCATGTACTCGTACGAAGTAGGCACCAACCTCCGATTTCCTTTTTTTTTTTCCCCTTTTTTTTCCTTTTTTTTTCATGCCCTCGTGATGCACATGGCGCCCGGGCGAGCACGCCACAAGCGCACAGCAGAACCGCGTCTCATGTCACGGCGCGCAGGGATCTATCCCCCGGCCTGCAGCGTGATCCGAAGGGGGGAGGGGAGAAAAAAAGAAACAAACAAAGAAAGAAAGAAAGAAAGAAAGAAAGAAGTAATCCGAACTCCGTAGTTCAACACAAGAGGACAACCGAGAAGGAGAAACAGAAACAGAAAATGCTCCGTAGAAGACCGAGGACTCGACCCCGCCGGCGATGCTGTCATCGACGTGGACGTGCTACCCCAGTACTCCGTACGAGTTGGGACCGCCCGCGGCTAACCAGGCAATGCGTCTCGCTTCATGAGTTCATGTTCTTTTTTTTTTTTTTTTCTTTCCCTGCGCGCGGTCTCGATCAGCCAGCAGGAAACCTGTGACGCACCTCCGCTGAGACATGCGGACCCGCCGCGCGCGTGATCCGTGACGGGCGCGTCCCCTGCAGCGATGGAATCATGGAATCATGGAATCATCAATGGATGGACGATTGGATCGCAAGACGACGCATCCGGAGAAGCAAGACAACGTGATCGCGCACGTGATTTTCTACCTTGACTTGTAAGAAAATCGCCAAGTCGATCCCATCCCGATTATCTAATCCCTTAGGTAATCTCGAACCACCACGAAAACTCTGGTGATGCTTCATCCCAAGCCATTCATCATCACCACCTCCAGCCTCACTCGCGACTCCCACCTCGCAGCTTCCTCCCCCGCCGCTCGTCCCTATCGCCCATTCTCCCCCCTCCTCATCCTCCATCCCATCCTCCACCCGGGGACTTTCACTCATCCCGCGCCCGCTCCCATCAGGGGCCCATCCCTCGACACCTGCGCAGGCCATCCTCCAACGCCGCCTCGCATCGCATCGCATCGCATCGCATCGCATCGCATCGAGATGGACCTCCGCCGCCCCCTCCTCCCCCTCCTCGGCGGGCCCCTCCGCCTCCTCCTCCAATCCTCCATCCCCAGCACCGCCCGCGGCCACAAGACCACCGCCCGCACCAAGCGCGCCCTCAAAATCCCCCCGCACGACTCCTTCCTCCCCGCGCGCCCCTCACCCACCTCCTCCTCAACCTCAACCTCAACCTCAACCTCAACCTCCTCATCATCACCATCATCGTCCCCCTCCACCGGCTCCATCATCTACAACCCGCCCTCCTCCGCGCCCTCCCCCGCCAACACGCCCTTCCTCTTCCTCCCCCCCACCGACCTGCGCCTCGCCGCCATCACCAGCCTGCGCAAAACCCACTTCTCCGCAAACTCATCCGCAAACTCAACCTCATCCTCCAGCAGCACCACCGGGCCCGAATCCAACCTGCCCCCCGCCCTCCGCTACAAACGCCGCCAGCCCCGCTACCACCTCGACCCCTCCCACATCGCGGACATGCGCCGCCTCCGCGCAGAAGACCCCCTCACCTGGAGCGTCGGCCGCCTCGCCGTCAGGTTCGACTGCAGCCCCGTCTTCGTGCGCATGGCGGCCCCCGCGCCGCGCGAGCACCTCGAGTGGCTCAAGAGGAAGATGGACGCCAAGGTCGACAGATGGGGGCCGATCCGGAGACAGGCGCGCGAGGACCGCAAGAGGAGGGCGGAGATGCTCTACCGGGGGGAGCTGTGATGGGGGTGAGGATACTAGGGGAAGTGGAGAGAAAAAAAAAAGGGGGGGGAAAGGAAAATCAAAGCAAGAAAAGGCAAGGGAATGGAAGGGCTGATGCATGACGGGGAGAGTCACGAGTCGTGAGGTTGGGCAAAGGAACTGGGTGGACGGCAGAGCGAGCATGCAGGGGCTCTGGCAGCATCAGTATTGGTTAGCATCTTCGTCAGGGGAGGGGGGAGGGCTACATCAACCAAATGTCATCATCGGCATTTTTTTTTTTTTTACACTTCTCACAACTACTCCCATCGATCCCTCCTGATCCGAAATGATTCTGTATTATGTATAATCATGGCCCTTACAATGAACACGCATTTCATTGCCATTCAGCATGCATGGCCTCTTGCGAGAGCCCCTTCTGACCCCGCCAGTGAGGAATCACCCACCAGCATTGTCCTGCTTCCCCGGGACCGCCCTCCAGCACCACCCGCACCAGCTCCTCGAGACCCCGCTCACCTCCCGCGTCATCACCTTCCCGCCGCTCGCCAGCCCGCCCTTCTCCTCCTCCCACTCCGGCACGCACGCCCCGACGCGCACCATCTTGACCAGCTTGCGCTTCAGCTTGCCCCCTATCCCCTCGATCTCGTGGCGCTCGTACCCGGGCCCCAGCAGCGGGCTAGGCGTGCGCTGTTGGCGCCGGATCTCCTCGTCCACGAGGGCCTCGACGGTCCCGTTGTCGCTTACCAGGAAGGGGAACTCGCCCCCGCCGCCGGCGGGCGTGAGGTACGCCGACGCGCCGGTGGGCGGGGTCGAGCCCAGCCCGCTCTGGGAGCCCGGCGAGGGCGTGTGCACGCTGCCCCGGGCGTCCTCGGCGTCGCAGTCGATCTCGTGCTCGCGCTCGCGGGCGGCCAGGCACGACTCCTCGCGGCCGCACACCACGCCCCGGTCGCCGTCGCCGATGCCCGTGCCCAGCCCGCCGAGGATCTCCCCGTACTGGTTGCGCCAGCGCCAGATGCTGCGTGGTGTCAGCTCCGTGATACTCTGACCCCTGCTCTCGGCGCCCTGCATGGCTCGCACGAGACCTTGAGCTCGAAACCAGGCTCTTTGGGACTCCAGCAGCAGGCAAGAGAAGGGACAGACCGTTTGTACTCGTGATCGGCGTTGCGGACGCTCCGGCCGCACGGCTGACACAGCCAGACGCCCTGATCTTCGCACCTGCAGAGCGTGCGTTGCACGGCATCCGAGTCCAGCGGCAGGCCCGCGTCCAGCGGCGGGTTGGCGAGCGTCGCGATCGGCGCCTTGGAGCAGGTCATGCATAGCCGACGATGCCGCTCTCGCAACGCACTCGAGGCGGGCGGCTTGATCGCGCAGTTCTACACATCACCGCATCAGCACAGATCCGCCCCCACATTCTCTCCTGACTCTTTTTCCCGCAGGATCCTCTAGAAGGCACAAAGGGGGCCGGGGGGGGGGGGGGGGGGGGGAAAGGCAGCTCACCCTGCAGATCACTCTGGCGCACTTCCTGCACTCGCTGACCATATCCCGCGCACAGTGTCCTGGTCCCCCGTTCAGCGTCCGCCCATCCTCAAGATAGTTCCAGCCGCTCTCCCTCGCGCTGCCCCTCAGCACATGCTCACCGTCCGTGTCCTGCCGCTCGTTGCTGCACCGCAGCGTCGCGGCGAGCAGGCTCGTGCGGTACTGGATCAGCCCATCGTGGATGAGGCGGCTGGTGCGGGCGAGGGCGTCGAGCGTGTTGAGGTCGATGTGCGAGACGATGGCGGTGACGATGCTGGGTTGGTCTTGGTCAGCCTTGTTGAATCGCCTTCTCCTTCTCCTTCTCCTTCTCCTTCTTCTCCTCTTCCTCTTCCTGCTTCCCCTTCCCCTCCTCCCCCTCCTCCTCATCATCCTCATCGTCCTCATCCATCGTGCTTCACCCGCGCGCATGCAAAGGGGTCTTTGAATGTCCAGGATGGTAAGCCATACGGATAACATGAAAACGCCATCGTCTTCGCATTCTGCACCGCAGGAGGCCGCGCCGGCTCCTCCTCGCCCTTCCCCGCCAGGTTCTCGCCGTCCCCGTCTCCCCTGGGCGCAAGCCCCGCGAGCCCTGCCATCGCCCGGCCGTTCTGGACGAGCAGCGGCTTGCCTCTGTCCAGGCTCTCGTCCTCTGCGTCCTCGAGGTCCAGATCGACGAAGCGCGCCATGGTCGCATGCACTCCGTAAGTCTTGCCGCCGTCGAAGCAGGTCCGGTGTTCCCCTTGGTAGGGATCAAGCTTGTACCGGTATCAAGAAGAAGCGGCGGAAAGGCGAAAGAAGACGTAAAAGATGGCGACGAGGATAGAAGTAGTAATAGTAGTACGGAGGAGAGTGCGGAGTAATACTAGGAGGTAGAGAAAGGGGAAAAATCAAGAACAACGAAGAAAACACGATTATAAGAAAGATGCCGTCGATGAAGCCATTGCAGGAGCGGGCACAGGTTCAGACGCAGTTTCCCCCGTCGCAAGTCTTGGCCGTCTCAAGTTCACTGTCAGTCCTCGAGATCGCATTCCAGAGGACACAGCTGGGTGGTAGTAGTAGTAGTAGTAGTAGATATTGAGGTATTGATGGATGGGAAGGGGTGATGGTATTTGAATAGAGTGATTTGATGGATCTGGATTCATACCCGAAGCAACAACCCGGCTGAAAATGGGAGATATCAGTCCATCAAATCAATGTCGGGGTTGTGTCATTCATTGATGGATTGATCAATCCATTCGCACCAACTTGGCAGGCCCGTTGATTACCTCAATCCATCAAAAGACAGGTTGGACTTCCGAGGACATACGCGAGTACGTACCTCTGCCGGGGCGCTTCAAGTTCCATCTTGCCCCGACCGACCGGCGTCTTGCGGAGAAGGAGCCACAGAGCTAGACCCATAATTCTGGACCCACAAGATGGACCCACAAGATCGGACCCACCTGGTTGGGGGTGGGGGGGCGGTAAGGAAGGAAGGCACACTCCGTACAGGCATGCTCTCCTCCTGCCTCCCCCGAGATGAGGAGCTAACCTAGAGGCGGATCAAGATCAAGATCCAGAAGATCTACCCATCAATCCATCAATTCCATCAATTCCATCCATCAACTCAATCCATCAACTCCCTTATCGGTTCGCTCGGAGGTCGGCTACTAGGCCCCTTTCGGCCAATAACGGCAGAGCTCATCATTGGAATGGATGGAATGGAAAAAGATCCCATGACTCGACCCCCGACTCGCAGTCTTTCCAATGACAGCTTCGTACATACGGTGTACTCATACTCCGTACGGACCTCATTACTTCCCCCGGTTTAGACTCATTACCTGTACTCCGTACATCAGCCTCGCTTCAAGTTCCTGGCCATCTGAATCACGCTGCAAGAACACAAATGGCCTTTGAGGAATGATGACTGAGCCTGGCTTCTCCCCCCCAAAGAAGCATATACGGAGTACAGATGCAGAGTATCAATTACATACTACCTCATAGATCCCACCTGTAAAGACCACTCCAACCCGCTATGCTCGGATCACCAACAAACTGAGAGTTGAAGGCAGCTTCTTCACAAGAGATACTAGAATCTCACTTCGAAATGTCAATGCCCACCACAAGCATCAGCTCTCTCCATGACCCAGTCATAAAACCACACCACCGTCATTCGGATTGCGAAACTCCTCTCCATATTCAATCCTGCCTTAGTAATATGGATAACACATGCCATCCAGATTCCCCGGCCCAGCCTCCCCACCTCCCCCGTGACCACACCGTGACCGCACCGCACGGGCGCCTCGGCCCGGAAGCTCCCCGCCTGAAACCCTTCCAAGCTTCAACCCATCCCATCATCTCCGCATAAGTACGAGCACTCCGTACCTCGTGTCATGCATTGCCTCGCACGCCGGCATGCCGACATCGAGTCCAGCACGCAAAGCACCAATAGCGTCGACCATCTCGCATCTCGCAGGTGTTGAGATCCAATTGCAGTTCAGAAGAAATGTGTGGAGACCTCACAGTATTCAACTAGAGCAACCCCGAGAAGATCCAGATGCCGAACTCCATGGTAAGGCCTTTTTAACATCCATTCGAAAAAGTCGTGTCTGCATCATATTCACAAAACGAAAACAACTTATCGTCTCAACGAGGAGAAGAAGAAGACGACGGAAACGAAAGGAAGAAAAGGGGAAAGTGAAGACAATTGACTGAGACGAGGAGTCACGAGACCTTCGAGCCTCCCTTCACAACGCCAGCAATGCAAACACGCCTCCCACAACAGGACGTGCGGTGAACTGGTTCCCCGGATACCCCCCCGTCGTGGCATCGTACAGATCCGTCAGGGCTCGCCAAGTGGTCGTCGTGTTGATCCAGTTGGCGATCTTGGAGATGAGCATCGACTTCGTGTCAGGCTTACTCGTGGCCGCGACCCAGAACTCCCAGTCCAGCTTGGTCTGCGTCGAGCGCGTGTCGAGGATGACTCCGTATGTGCTCTGCTTGCTGAAATAGAAATCGCTCTGCTGGTCATACAACGACTGGGGAAGGAGACCGAGCTTCAGCAGCTTGTCGGGGTAGATGTTGTAGAGCAAGCCTGTTTCATCACGACATCTAGTCAGAAATGATCCTTCCAAGACTGCCCGAGGAATAAATCCTCCAAAACGGGAACGCTTGGGAGAACTCACCAAAGCTGTCACCATTGTCGTACTGCAACTCGGTGTGGGGAGGGCTGGCCGCATGGTTGATGCCGTGAATGTTCCAAAACGCCAAATAATCCCGTGCGATGGCCGAGTAGTTCTGCGCGGGCGTTGTTCCCGTCAGCTCCGCAATCTGGCCCATGGCCTCCAAAGCGATGATTCCCTTGATGGCGAGATTGGTTTGATTCCTGTTCCAGTGTCAGAGTATTGCTCAGAGAAACGAAAAAAAAAAAAAAAAAAAAAAAAAAAAAAGGTCAAAAAGGGGTCTCTTACGCGAGATGGCCAGCAAAGTCATCAGTCGACAACTGCTCCGCCGGGATCTTGGCCTCATCAATCAGGAACTGAGCCCAACCAGCTGTGAGGTTATAGTAATCCTCCAGGAACTCGACATCACCCGTCTTCTGGGCATAGGCAAGCATCATGATGATCATGTTGCCGCACTCCTCCAAGGGCATAGGCTCGTCGTTACCGGCCGGATAGCCGAGAGCCCTAGGGTATCGGCCGAGGTCGTGGATGGCGTATTTATTGGGGTAGTGGCCGCTCGCTTGGTTGACCAGGAGAGGAATCAGCGACTCCTTGATCATGTTGGGCGCGAGATACAGCAACACCGGCATCGTGGGGAAGAGGACGTCAACGGTCTGGATATCACTGTCCGAGCTGATCTCCTTCAGGAAGACCAAGGGGTTCGCCTCGGTGCCGACAATTTGAAGACCCCCAAAGGCCTGGCGCAGCGCAAGGGAAGTAGCGGTCACATAGTCGTTGCCGCCGACATTCATCGAATCCCGGGAGACTTTGGAGTCGAGATTGGCAGAGTACTGAGAGGCATAGCTGTAGTCGTCGTAGAAGAAATTGACGAGCTCCTGCTCGCTAAAGTACTGCTTCCAGTACGACGGGATCGACTGCGGCGTGTCACCTGCCCCCTGGAACTGAATGGCATTGTCCTGAGCAATGCCGATGGTCAAGAGGACGGACGCACTGGCACCTTGTCCGACGGTGCCGAAGTCGCGAGCAAAGGCGAAGACGGGCCATTGGTTGTTCACAGCCCGGTAGTTGGTGTCGACGGAGTTGGGTAGCTTTCCGTTTGACAGGAATTGACCACGGACAACGATGTCTTGGCCGATCTGGTAGGTCATACCTTGCGAGTCGCTGGTAGACCAGTACCAATTGCCCCAAGAGGCCTCGTCATTCGCCTCGTTGAACTCATCCTGGACCTGGCGGAAGAACTTGTGAGAACGCACGCCATCGACCGAGCCGGTCGCCCACTGGACGATGGCATTGCCGTCGCCGGACGCCCACTCTGTGCGAATCACACCGTTTGTCAGCCCCAACCCGATAACTTTCGGCTGCCAATCTGAAGATTGGTCCCGGAATGGCAATGGGACACGCCTCACCTGCCGATACGTCGACGTAGACCTGAACGGAATGGGCCTTGCCGTCGAGGGGTGAAGCTGTCACCTTGAGATAAGAGAAGGGGATCGACTGGCGCTTGTAGTCATCAGGGAAGACCGGAGACAGGAACTCGGCGGTGAGCTGGACCTTGCCGGCCACACTGAAGGTGAAGACGGATTTTGTCGACGTGTATTCCAACGAGACCTGGTCAACAGTGCCTGGTCCGGGAGCATTGCCCATCCAATTGTACTTGACTCCATCCACTGAGACGAAACCTTGCCAGCCTTGAATGCCTGATCTGTCGGGATCCTTCTCATCAGCCAGGTCCAAAGCGACATCAGGGGGAGAATGACTATGAGGATAGGACTATTACTGACGTCCAGAACCTGGGCCATTGCCCGGGCAGGTAACCGCTGGGACCGCCGTCGGTGCGACCATTGAGCCAGCTGTTGAGGTATGGTGATCTGACGGCCAGGGGAACAGCGGGCGGTCTGGCCGGGTGAAAGGAAGAGACAGCCTCTACCGATCCCACGACAGCCAGCAGGGCCGCCGCAGCAAGAGACAGAAACTTCATGACCGAGGACAAAGTTTACAGTATAGAATCATATGAAGGTATAAGAATGGATGGAGACTGCGACAGGCCGGTCGATGAGGGCTGCACAACGCGCGATGAAATGGCACACTGTGACAGCAGACAAGCCGTCAAGTCACTCTGCCTCCGTGTCTCTGTCGTCGCGCTCGGGTAAGTATCTGGTATATATATCTGACAAACTAGTCTCGCGGGCCTCAAGAAGATCCTGATGAGGAAGTCAGGGCCGATCGGAAGAGAGAGAGAGGGGGGGGAGAGGGAGAGAGGCCAGGGAGGAGGAGTGAAGGTGCTGCAGGGTCGGACGCAGCCGGGTGGAGGGTCTCACGTCCGCTTTATAAATGGAAGTCTCTTCGCATGAGGATAAGCACGAATGCTACTGTATAAGCCAGGGTGTGAAGAAGCTCGGTCCGGGATACAGCGGGCTTGCTGCGGCAGAAAGTCTCTCAGCCGGGATGCTGGATCGGGGAAGAATTCGATGGATGGATTTGAAGGGCCTGTTCTCGTGGTCGCCTTTCTGGAATGGACAGCCCTTTCGGGAGCGCTCCTCCCAGCTCTCGTCTTGTGATGTTAGGGACGAGGGATCTCGAACTTGGGCTTTTCTCGCACGGCTCCTTGCCAAACTTTGGTGTCGTTGGTGTCGTATCCACAGGAGAGTCAGTGGTAAAAGAAAGTCATTATAGCCGTTTGTTCCAGTTCCAGAGCCGAGAGGGAGGAGAGGCTTTTGTTCCGCCCCTCTCGATACCGGTGCCAGGGCCTCCATCCTCGTCCCACGTTGGGCGGGGATGGAACCTTGACTGAGACAAAAGAAACGTCAAATGATGGAGAAGAAGGATGCATGCGAAATTTCCCATTCGAGGCTAGGCTTGCGCTGCCGCTGCCGCTGCACGACGATCCCTGCATCTCCTTGCCGATCGGATCGAGCAGGACTCGGGATGGAGGACGCCGTCCCGGCAAAAACGTGTGTTGACGGCTGAATGGCGGGCGCATCAACTGAGGTCATCCATGCGAGGCAGGGCGTGTGCATCTGTCGGTCGGGTTTCTTCCACGGCTTGTCGCGAGGAGTTGGAGTCGATTCCATCGATGCAGAGGAGGGCCTAAACATTGATTGATCAATGGATTGGAAATGACACGTTCTGGAGAGACTCGAGGGGATTGATGAGACAGTCTGAGCACCCAAAACCGACTGCCAGGTCACTCTGTCTGTCTGTCTGGTCACTCCTTCTGGTCACTCCGTCTCGTCCGCCTGGGAAGCCACGAAGGGGGGGGGGGACGGGCTGCATGCGGAGAAGGAGCTATGGATGTGCATACATATGCTTCTGCCTCCGCAGCTGCGGGCAGGCACCACCGCGTGATGCATCCAGGGTTCCTCTCGTACAGTACATGTACATACTGTACTCTGTGCTTGAGGGGACAAGAGACGCTCCCGTCCTCTTGCCCTCAATGCGATCTGCGCAGGTCTTTCCGTCTGGGGCATGGAGCACTGGCACTCGTCAGTACGTACATGAAGTACGGTCTACTAGGTACTACTAAGTAAAAGGCACTCAACTGGTATGTTCAAACCACTCATGTAAAAACTGCAACAGATCGGCGGCGCACATCTCAAGTCTATCGATCGATCGCTCGCTCGCTCGCTCGCTCGCATCCTCGTGCAATGCACTGTGACGAAGTGAGATTCACCCAAAGTCCTCGACCCGGCAAGGCACCAGGCACTGCGGGGGATCGTCGGGGTGGGCGGGGAAAAGTGGGGAAGGCCCGGAGCATTGACCACGAGCAGAGGCAGGTCCTGCCCTGCGACCCGCACCTTCCCCCCCGGGGGACCCACCGCGACCGCGTCTCTAGGTCGAACCTTCCAACCACCACTGGGGGCAGCACGTCGTCCCGATGGCTCCTTCCTCGGCGTCACGGCGTGCGGCAGGAGCTCCCCACGGCCCGGAAGACTCTTCACCTCAAGTTTCCATCATTTAGTAGTAGTAGTTGATTGATCATCTTGAATCCAGTTTGATCATGACTCGAACTTCTTCAATCTACCGTGCGGCATCACTGCATTGATCCATTCAACTTGATGATGGTGCCCTCGATTTCGGATCAAAACACCGGACTGAACCCCAATTGGCATGACCCCTCACCCGCGATGGCCTCGGCCTCGACTCCGAGAGTGAACGACCACTCGATCGACCACGACCGAGAGTGGGGGGCAACAGGTTTGATGTCGCGGATGCAGTGGTGGTGTGAGCGGAGCATCGTTCCCATGGGACTGGACTTTAGGCGACTCGGCCTCGGTGTCTCTTAGAGCAAGCCGCAGGGTGACAAAAGGCATGAAGGTGCTAGGTGCAGATTTAAGGCAAGGCTTGCTTAGACGCGATATCTTAATTAATTATAGTACTAATCTAGCTTATAGACGGTAAGGTGTTAAGCTATATACTTCTAGGTATAAGATATAAGTAAGGAGTAGTATTTTAATTAAGGTATTTATTAGTATTCCTTTAGATATATTTATATTAGGCTAATCCTTTTAATAAATTAGTCCTATATACCTAAGGTATATACCCTTAACCTCCTTAATATACCCCTTTAGCTTAAATTAGTAGCTATCCCTTTTCTTAATAAAAGCTAGCCTTTATAAAAAAGAGAAAAGGCTAAAAAAATAAGGCTATTTTATAGCCTTATTAATAAAAAAGAAATATATTATTACTTTATTTATATACTAAGGGCTATATATATTTATATAAGACCCTTAGCTTTTTATTTTTTTAAAAAGGGGGAAAGGAAAGTATTTTATATATTTATATTAGCCTTTTCTTTCCTTTCCCTTATTATTTTATTATTATAAGGCTTAAGGTTAAAAGACTTATACTATCTTTACTATTCTTCCTATAGTTATTAGGTCTAGGCTTTTAAACTAGCCTTTATATAGGCACTATAGGTTAAAGTTACTATCTATAGCCTTAGTTATAAAGGCCATTATACCCTAGCTAAAAGAGGTATATAAGTCCTCCCTTTTAGCCCTTTAAGTCCTTATAGTATTTCTTTTTTATAAGCCTTAGCCTTATCTATCTAGGAGATAGGCTTTAAACCTTTATCTGTTTTAGGCTTAACTAAGCCTTTTACTATATTTAAGTAATCTTATATACTAAGTTACTTAATAAAGCTTTAAAGGGCTATTTATATAAAGGGCTTTATAAGCCTATTAGTAATATTATACTTAAAAAGGGTTTAGTTAACCTTTATAAGCTCCTCTTAATATATCTATTATAATTAATAATTCTTAATATTAATATAATAAAGCTAAGTATTAATTTTCTTAAGCTTATTAGTAATTAGGTATATAGTCTACTAATTATTATAGTAAATAATAGCTATAGGCTTAATTATAATATTTATTTCCTTTAGTATCCTTCTAAAGGCTATTTTCTTAGCTATAATATAGGATAAAGCTAATAGCTTAGCTTTAGTTAATAAGGTAGTTATAGTTACTTATTAGCTAGCCTTTTATATAACTAGGCCTTTAAATAGCTAGAAAATATACCCTTATAATAATTAGTAAGAGGCCTTATTATTAGTAAAGGATAAGTTTATATATAAATAAAGCTAATTATACTTTTTATTATTAAAATAATAAAGGTATTATTCCTTTATTAATAGGGTATATTATATAAGGTTAAAGGTAAGCTTAATATACTATACTAATAGGTTCTTAAGGTATTAGAAGAGCTTTATAACTAAAAATAATAAGTTAATCTTTATTATATAGGCTAGGTATAGTAATATACTAATAAGCTATAAATAAAGCTTAATATTAGCTTATAAAGCTTAATTTAGGTTTAGGATAAGCTTATCTTTAAGCAAAGAGGCCCTTAAGGCTTTAAAGGTTACCTTTTTTTTAATAGCCTTAAGGTTAGTTATTATAAATTTCTAAGCTAATACTAATATATAGGATACCTAGGAAAGCTATATCTCTTTTATCTATTAGTTCTAAATAACTTTAATTCCTAAGAACTAATATAGCTTTTTAAAGTCCTTAACTTTAAATTAGGTCTTTAGTGCCTTATTTAGCGCTTTAAATTATAAGGTTTTATCCTTTAGATATATTATTATAATATTATTAATAAAAAAGAAAGCTATAATACCTTTATATATAAATATATATAGGTTTTCTTTTAATTAGTAAAAGCCTAGCTTTTTAAAAAAGGCTAAGATAATATCTAGCTATAGCTTTAGGGACTATTAGAAACTATATAAGGCTTTTAATACCTTATAATAAATACTATTTTTAAAGAAGCCTAATAGTATAGTATAATGCACTTCTTTATTAAGCTTAGCGTTAAGAAATATATTAATAATATTATACTAGTATATCTTATAGTCTATCTTATAGTAGATTATATAGAGAATATAAAAAAAGCTTAAAGTAAGGGTAGATATATATATTTTAAGTTTAAGATCTTATTAAAAGTCTTCTCTAGCTATAAGGCGCGCTCTAAATCTATTAATAAAACCTTTTATATTAACTTTATAAGTAAATACCTACTTTAATAAAATAAGGTTATCTATAACTTTACTAAAGGGCACTTCTTTAAAGACCTTTATTATAATCTAATAGTCTATTTTATAGGTTATAGCCTTAAGCTAGTCCTTTTTAAAGTTACTCCTTAGGGCCCCTTTATAAGTCTTAGAGGCTTATAGTATCTTATTAATATAAAGCTTATAGTTAATAGCTATAATAATTACTATATTAATAAGATCCTTAATACTAATAGTTATAAGTCTTTTAATTAGCTATTAATAAGATAGCTCCTAGAAATTATATTATTCTTTATTATTAAAGTTATTATAGCTTCTTTTATAAATAAGTAGATTAGGTTTAAAATTAACCTTTTTTATAATAACTAAGGTACCCCCTACCCCTTAATCTTAAATAAGAGATAGCTCTAGCTTATAATCTTTTTTATTTAGTAAGTTAAGTATATTAATTATAAATCTAGGCCTTTTAGGGCACTCTATTATAATAGATTTATCTAAGTTAAAGTTAGCCTCTATATTTATAGCTATCCTTAAGCCCTTAAGATTATTTTAGTTATTAATATTAAAGGGTATAGGAGTTAGTTTTTTAAAGCCTTTTCTAATCTTATTAAGAGCCTTAAATATAAGTTTATCTTTAGGCTTAAAGGTCTTTAGTATTATATTAATAAGCAGTTAGGTCTTAAGGTTAATATTAAAAAGGTTTTTATTAATACTAGAAAAGAGATTAAGGCTAAAGGCCTTTAAGGTATATATATTAGTATTTTTATTATTATAACTATTTAAAGTAGTAAGGGCCTTTTAGATATATTTAGCTACTATAACTATCCCTATATCTTATTCCTTATTAAAGTTATATATTATAAACTTATTAAAGATTATATTAAAGGTCTTAATTAAGGTCTTTAATTATAAAGCTAGGACCTAAATAATATATTAAATAATAGATTTATAGCTAAGAAGATAGCTAATATAAGCTTTAAGTTTAAAAGATAGGTATTTTATTAACTTTTTAAAGGTTTTTATAGTAATAGTCTTTATTAGGTATACTATATATCTAAAGACCCTAAGGTATAAGATCTTAGGCTTAAGGTCTTTAAGGAAATAAGTATATAAAGGGTTATTCTTTTTTATTTAAAACTACTATCTTTAATAAAAAGACTATTATAAGTAAAGGTTATCTTTATATATAAGGATCTAGTTTAGTAAATAAACTACTATATAAAGGACCTTAATACTTAGGTTAACTAAAAGCTTAGCTTTTATTATTATAACTTAAGCTTTATCTTTAACTATAGTAGCAAAGTATTTAATATAACTATTTTACTATACTAATAATAAAGATAATATTTAAAGCTTAACACTATTAAGGTTAAGGCTTTCTTTAACCTTTTTAATTAATAAAGATTTTTTCCTATTAAATTATAAAATCTTTATATAAACTTAAAATTAATTCTAAAGAAGATCTTATACTTATAAAAGCGCTTTATAAATATTAAACTTTACTTTAAAAGAGTAAAAAAAATATATTTTTATAGCTATATAGGAAAATAAGGCCTAGTAATAGTTAGAGTTATAGACTAAGGCGTTAAAATAGTAAAGATTAACTAATAAGACCTCTTTAGCGCCTTTAAATATAACTTTTAAGGCCTCTTATAAGATCTAACACTATATTTTACTAATAATATAAGTCTTATACTTATAGGTTATAGGTCTAATAGTAGTAATACCTAAGGATAAAAATACTATAGCCTTACTAGCCTTTAAGCTATAGTAGCTAAAGTAATAGTACTAGAGCTTTTTAAAGGCTTATTTAGCAGCTATAGCTATAATAAAGATAATATTAAGGATTAGTTATTAAATTTAGTAATAAAATATAATAAATTAATTATTCTTTAAGGATAGTAAGGCTATAAGCTTCTTTATAAATATACTAATAATATAATTACTAACTATATTTTAAAAATAGCTATATTATTAAAAAAGGAGTATAAAGATAATATTAGTATATATAAAAGGGATATAATAGTAGTTATTAAGGTAGATTTTATAGCCTTTATAAGTATAGATAAGGGCTAAGCCCTTACTCTAAGGCATAATATTAATACCTTCTACCCTAATAGTATCCTTATACTCTTAATTAAATAAAAAAGAAATAAAAAAGCTTAAATAATTAAATATATATATATTAAAGCTAGAGTTAAAGATTATAATATTTCTTAAAGGATCTTTAGGTTTATAATAATTAATAGCATTAACCTTTATAATTATATTAGCATTAGCATTTTTAAGCGTACTTATAGGGGCTAATTAACCTTTAATTTAGATTTTTTTATCTACCTTTTAAAATTAATAAGGGCAGCAGCATTAAAGCTTAGCAAAACCTCCCTAATCTTAGACCTTATTAGCCTATATATTAGCTACTATTTACTTATCTTAGTGCTTATTAAGCCGCTTATTAATAAGATCTTTTTTTTTATTAGAATAGCTAAAGTTATTAAGGGGTTAAAGGTTAAAGATAGCTTAGAATACCTAGTAAGACTTCTATTACTTAGACTTATCTTTAGGGTATTTAACTTAATAGCTAGGGCATAGGCTAAAGTTAATAGAGCCGCGCTTATTACCGCTATTATTATTAGTTAATAATTTTAGCTTTAAAGCTATTAAGAGAGATTTTAAAGGCTAGGGTTCTAAAGACTTATTTCCGCTATCTTTAGCCACACTTAAGTCTTTATATCTCTTTTATTATTCCTTTTTCTAAGCTATATTTACTATCTTTAATAAGAAAAAAGAAGATTTATAGTCTTAATAGATTAATATATAATAAAAAGCGTTTATTAGCTAAAATAGTAAGCTTTAGGGTCTATTAGGCTTATCTTTTTTTTTATTAAGGTTAATAGTAAGCCTATTAGACTAGGTTTCCTAAGCAAAAGAAGTCTTCTTAAGGAAATTATTAATTATAATTCTTTTATTAATAATTTTAACTTAGTATTTAATATATTTATAATAGGCACTCTTATATTTAAGAGACTAGTTATATTAGTTATAGGTATCTTACTTATTAGTAATTTACTAATAGTAATTAATAGCTACTTTCTAATCCTAGTTATCTCTTAGGGTAAGCTTAGCCTTAAGGGCTATAATTAGCTCTTAAGGGGTTATCTATATAGTATCTTAGTTAATAAGGTAAGGGCTAGTAAATTTAATTATTATAGCTATAATATTTATAATCTAAGCTTACTAATAGTTTTAAATTTTCTTTTTCTTAGTATAATCTAAGCTCTTTATATACTAGACTTTTATTTTAGATTTAAATATAGTATTAAGGGCTTAGTATTTAGTTATAAAAAGGCTAAAGTCCTTTTAATAGGTATCTTTATTAAGGACCTTATTTTTAATATATTTCTCCTTTATTAAAGCCTTAAGGCCTTTATTCTTTTCTTTAAAGTTATTTACTAATAGCTTAATAGGCTAAATAAGCTTTTTAAATAAATCTTAAGTAATTATAAGGTTAAAGTAAGGCTAAAGACTATAAGGCTTAGTATATAGCCTAATAGCCTTAATCTAAAGTATCTAATCTAGCCTTATAAAAAGTAATAGTAGGCCTAAGGCTACTATAATATAAGGTAATAAGTCTATAATTAGAGATAGCTTTATATAATAAGGGGTACTAAAGTTAGAGTATAGGCTTTTTAATAGCTTTAAATACTAAATATATACTTACTATTACTTTAATAATAGACCTAAGAAGAAAAAGGGATATAAAGTATAGTAATAGCTTTAGTAAAAGATATAGGCCTATAAGGATAAACCTTATAGGCTTATAACTCTTAGAGTAAGCTATAGGGTAATAAAAGGTATAAAGGTACTAAGTATAGATTTAAGGTAAGGCTTACTTAGATATAATATCTTAATTAATTATAGTATTAATCTAGCTTATAAATAGTAAGGTATTAAGCTATATACTTCTAGATATAAAATATAAGTAAGGAGTAGCACTTTAATTAAGGTACCTATTAGTATTCCTTTAAACGCACTTATATTAGGCTAATCCTTCTAATAAATTAGTCCTACACGCCTAGGGTATACGCCCTTAACCTCCTTAACAGTGTCTCTTCTGCTTTAGATATTGGCCCGACGGGTCACATGCAACATGACTCGGCTGCCCGAGACAAATGCCACCGCCTGGCTTGAGCACCCTCCTCTTCCCATGTACGAGTACATACATCAATACATACTACAGATTCTCCCAATGTCCAACAGGCTCGCCGTCCTTTCGGGAAGGCAAAAGCCATCACGAGACTTGGCCCGCGCTCCAAAACCACCGAGCATGTCCCCGACGTCGAGAACACCACAGTCGCGCATTCAGGTGTGCGGGAAAGAGAACAACCTCCTGAGGTCTGGAAAGAGCGCAACGGGATCCGGACGAGGGTTATCATCTGATCCCATTACTCGTATGTATTAGAGGTCGACATCCTCGACCACGTCTATCAATGGATGTATGTATATCCCAAGGGCCCAGCGTCGCGCAATGACGCAAGGTCGGGGGCCAATCGGGTCCCTGTGCCTGAAGCCACAACATTGGCCTCCGGGGTTTGTTTACTTACTTACTTACATACTTACTTGCCCCTTCCCATACATAGTAGCCCACGGAGTACTCGTACTCGTACTACGAGCGGTGATGCCGCACTCCTTGCTCCGCGATGGGAATGTCATGATGGGTGTGTGTGTGCTGTCTTCCTTCGTGTAGAGCTGGAGCGCAGGGGTAGGGACGCGCACAAATGACCGGTCAGTTCCTCACAAGTGAATGGATCAATCCAGCTCAGCTCCCCCCCCCCCTTGCTGCCGGCCGGGAAAGCCCACGACATGACATGATCAAGCATCAAATTGATCCCATCCTTCTTCCCCCCTTTCCCTCGACGGCTGCGGAAATATCACGGAGCAGTAGTACCCTCGAGAGTGTGCTCCCATACTCGTACTCGCACAGGCACACACATACCATCCCGACCTTGGAGCTGTGCCTTGCCGATCGCCCCTTTCGCGAAAATCATGGATCTCCTTGCATGGCCGGCCACCGAGTATCGGTACAATGTGTCGTCTTGCGCTCGGCGCTCGCGCATCAAGAGCCTCCCGTAACTCATCCTTGCATTTGCATACGTCCTCCTACAAGCCCCCTGATCACTTCGCAGTGGAGAAAAGGAAGTCCAAGGAAAGATCCAGAGTCCGGCGTGGCGTCGTAGAGCCAACAGCCCCGTGAAGCATCCGCCTCGTGTCTCACGGCAGCTCTCAGTCTCATGTCTCACGCCCCCAACCTCAGCTCCTTGTCCTCCAGTCCTCGGCACAGGTCGATCCGGCGATCGCGAAGATCCCAATCCCCACCTTCACATCACACTCTTGGCTCTTGGCTCTTGGCTCTTCACTCTTCACTCTTCGCACTTCCACTTCATATTTCACTTCTACTCGAGTCCACGTGTGATGGGGCGGCACAGATCTATTCCCATCCAAGTCCTATCTGTCTAGCCGTCAATATCCCAAGACCGAGTTAAAAAAAAAAAAAAAACACAAAAAATGCCCACGAGGCTCGCCGGCGATAGCGCAGCAGCATTTTCGCCAGCCCATGAGCCTCGGTTCAGACCGCCACCGTCCCAGCGATGGCGTAACAGCACTGTCGCCGTCGAGAGTTCTCGTACAGGAAAAACGCAAGGAATGTACTTGAAAAAAAAAAAACAAAAAACAAGAAGAGAGTAATGGAGGAAGGGAAACAGAAACATGAATCATCGCGGGGTGTGGAACTCTCGTCTGACAGGGGTATGAACTCTATGGGGTATCATTGAAGTGAACTTTTTTTTTCGCGCAAAGAAAAAAACAGAAAATAATGAAGTAATAAGGATGATTAAGGAGTGGATGGAAGGTGAGTGTGAGATGGGAAGCATGGTGTAATGGTAGGTTGAGCTACCCGTGCTGGAAAGGTATGACGGTGGTGGTGGTGGCGGTGCTCAGGGGTCGTCGAGGGATGTTGTTGAAAAATCGGATCCAGAACTGCCCCAGGAGATCGAGCGGTAGTCAGAAAGTACTCTCGGCTTCCTACATCCGCGAGTCCTTGGGCCGCTGCTCAGCCCCGCGCCCCGCAGCGGCGGCGGCGGCGTCGTCGTCAAACAACGCCGCGGCCTGGTCGCCCCTGAGCTTCGCGCTGGGCGGGTTCCCCAGTACCTTGAGCATGCCCAGCATGACGAGCGCGCTGAGGATGCTGACCCCGAGGATGCCGATCATGATGAGGTTGCTGTTGCGGAACTGGCGCGGGCCGGGCTCGGCGTCGGCGGGCCATCCCTGGTAGAGGGCGTAGGTGGTGGTGACGGAGCCGAGGTTGCCGAGGCCCGAGACGAGGGCGGTGGCGGCGGCGACGCCGACCTCGCCGTGGCGGCGCTGGAAGATCTGGGAGGTCCATGCCATGCAGATGGGGACGGTGGGGCCGAGGCCGAAGCCGACCATGAGGAGGCCGCCGTAGCGGGCCCAGCCGTCCTGGACGGCGAAGGTGGTGGTGAGGAGGCCGGCGATCTGGATGCAGCAGGCGGCGGAGAAGAAGAGGGGCCGGAAGCGGTGGAAGCGATCAGCCTGCGGCGTGACGAGGAGGATCGCGATGAGATCCATCTAGGGATGGTTAGCCAAGGGGGGGAGAGGGGGATGGAACTTCGTATTGTCTAAAGGGGAGGGTTTTTTTAGGAGACTCACGATCCAGATGGGGGCGAAGAGAAGGCTGACTTCGATGTCGCTGGCCTCGGGCTTGATGGCGGCGATGATGACGGAGCCGTAGAGCTGTGTGCCGATGCCGACGCCGACGACGCCAAAGTACATGAGGCATAGCGGCCACAGGCGCCAGTCGAGCAGGACGAGGCCGAGGTCCCTGACCCCCCAGGGGCGGACGTGGTAGACGCCCTTGAGCTCGTGGTAGTGCACGACGGCGTCCTGGCCGGAGAGCACCTCGGGTGTCGGGGGCAGCCAGCTGAAGAAGCCGGAGCGCTGCCTGACCTGGCCCGGGGCGAGCGGGCGGTCGGGCAGCCACCAGAGCAGGGTGACGGCGAGGACGATGGTGACGAGGCCGTAGAGGAGGAACATCCACTGGAAGCCGAAGAGCCCCGCGTCGCCGTCCATGAGCTGGAAGCCGGCGGAGACGAGGCCGACGACGGCGGCGGACAGCTGTGCGGCGGTGAAGTACATGCCGATGCGCTTCGCGGTGCGGGCGGGCGGGTAGAAGAGAGAGAGGTAGAAGGCCATGCCGGGCCACATGCCGGCGATGACGAGGCCGAGGAGGAAGCGCAGGAACTTGATGCTCCAGGGGTCCTTTACGGCGGCGAAGCAGGCGCCGACGAGGCCCGTTGCGAAGACGATGCGGGCCATCCAGGCGCGGGGGCTGAGCTTGCTCATGATGAGGTTGGAGGGGAAGTCGAAGATGACGTAGGAGACGTAGAAGAGGGCGAGGGCGGTGGAGGTGTCCTTGGGAGTGAGGCCGAGGATGGTGACGAGGTCATGGCCCTTGTCCATGTTCATGGTCTGGGCGATGCCGATGTTGGAGCGGATGGCGGAGCACAGGAAGTAGAGGAGCCAGAATGCTGGATGAAGGGTCAGTGGAGATGAAGATGAAAGATGAAAGATGAAAGATGAAAGAGGGGAATCAGGGGGGACGAGATTCTCACGTGGGATGATCCTCAGATCGATTTTCCTGAGACAAAGGCTTGTCAGTATGAGATTCGTAGATGGCACTTTCGGAACAGAATGAGTCAGAGTCAGGATGCTCACCTGTACACTCGCTCGAGGGTCTTGGAGTCGTAGTCCGCCGGTTGGATCCCGCTCTCGGTCGGAGCCTCGGAGTCATTGAAGGGAGGCGAGGGCGGCTCCTTGTCGGAGGCGCCGGCGACAGGCACTTGGTGATGGTGATGGATGTCGCCATGGAATGGCTCGGCGGGTTGAGCCATGGTGTGTGGCGGCAGCTCAAGGCGATATGATCCAACCGACGGACTAGGATTGAATGGAGATTCTCGGTAGATGATGATGTCGAGATGAAGATGATGAAGATGATGGGGATGAGGAAGAGAATGGAGGTTGAAGGGAAGGGAAGGAAAGGGAAGGGAAGAAAAGGCAAAAGTTCAAGGGAGGAAGAGGTGCAGGTAAGAAGATCAATATCTAAAAGGGATGGAAAATGTTGGTTCCGGGATCTGCAAATGTTGGGGAGCTCGAAACACTTTGATATGGAAGTTGGAGAGAAGATTTCCGTGACAATTATCCCGATGAGGAACAGGTAGGAAGCTATGATCCCTGAATGGACTAGCAGATGTATGTACGAGTGCGAGTATACGAATGGTCGAGTGGAGCAGACGGCAATAGTAGTATTGATCTGAAAACGGAGTAGTACTACGAGTAATATAAGTGTGAGTACCAGTAGTAGTTGTTTGCTCCTCGGATGCTGGATGGAGTGAGTAGTTGGTGATGACGAAAATTGTTGACGAAGCCCATTGCCGTTCCACTCCGTTTGTCGTTTGCTCGCGGGCTCTTCAAATTCAAGTATTGATCTTGATGTAACAATGTGATCGGCTACAAAGGGTCCGGGTCCAAGTCGAGCATGAATCCGAGTGAATCTTCCTCTTCCTCTTCCTCTTCCTCTTCCTCTGTCTTTCCCTTCAGCCTTAATTTAACCTGCAATTTGTGCGTGCAAAATTATCTGATAAAATCAATCGATCGATCAATTCGATCAATCAATTCGATCAATCAATTCAATCCGACATCGGCTTATGTCATCAATCCATTGAATCCCAGCTTCGGCTACCCTGGAATTTGGCATCTATCGCGCGTGCAATCGCACGTGCAGCTTCGAGGTTTTGACAACTTCAATTCAATCCATCATCCTGAGCGTGATGAAAATGCCTCTTGGTGCGAAGTACATGTACCTCCGCCTATAGGAACTCGTAGCCCCTACTCCGTACGGAGTACAGTGTACGCAGTACTGGCAGCTGCCATTGATGCATCCATGATTCAAGATGTACAGGTACCTCCTGGTGCCCCCCATGAAGGTCACGATAGGCTGAGCCCAGTGTTGACCTGAGCTCTCAATCGAACGGCTGGAGCTTCGACATCGACCTCAATGGCATCGACATGAAAGAATTTAATACTCTACTACTACTAGTAATTCCCTCTTATCTTCTCTCCTTAATTTTCTTCATGCCTCTCTCGCATCTCCGGCCTCTCCTCGGCATCACCTCGAAATAAGAATCAACCTCTCCAACCCCCGAGCTGTCAATCTCCCAGCTGCAAGACGATGCCAGGCTTCGACTCACAGCGGAGTGCCATGGCCGTCAGCTGCGCCTGCAGGCCTCGAGCCCATGCACCTCGCCCTCGAAACAGCTGCAAACCGCCAAGATGCCCGTCCCCGCGATCATGGGCCGGGGGGAGCCATTGAGATTGCGAAAGAGGAGAGAAAAATAAATCATCACGAGGAAACCAATTGGCTCGGCACCGCGCCGCACTGCACAGTACGAACTACCGGCAACTGTATGTACGAGTACTACAAGTACCATCACGCCTCCCTGCACCCCGGGCTCTCAACCAAGGCTTGCTCGTGCACTCAGTCCCATCTGAAACCCCGCTGTTGGCAGATGATGCTTCCCGCCCATCTCGTTGCCTCGTTGCCTCACAGCCGGGTGTCGACACATGCGTCGCGCACCCAAAGCCTTCTCTCGCTTTCTCCCCTCATATCGATGTCTCTTCCTTTTCCCCGACTTTCTTGCCTCATGGCCTGAGGATGTCAGGCCTCGTCGCGGCTTCTGAGGCAGTGCCTCCCAAAAAAGCACCGCCATGAGCAGATGCCAGCCTCACGTCTCTCTCTCTCTCTCTCTTTTTTTTTTTAAACCTCATTTTTCCGCTTTTCGCCTCGAAGAAAGAAGAAAATGGCGGGCTTCTCTTCTCCGAACCATGCTGCATATGTGGGCAGCAAAGGAGGGGGCGAAAGGGGGAGAATGAAAAGACGAAGAATGAGGAGGTGGGATGGAGACTGTGAGTGAGAGCAAAGAAGAGACCCCAATCAGCGCTCTCCTCGACAACCGCTCTTTTCCCCTCACTCGTGAAGCTTCTCGCCCGTCGAAGCCAACGACAACTCTCCGGTCATCGCAACGACATGACCTTGCTCAACAGACTTGCGCACCAAGTCGCCCGACTCAGCAGGCGATGCGTCCCAAGGAGCGGTTGACTCCGACCTTGATCCTCACCGGCGCTCGCCTTCAGATCCATCCAAATGCTTTGCCCCCTCTTTGGCCGCCATTCTGCTTGAGCCACTGCTTTGGGCGGTCCGCATTCTTCGACCTCAGCCGCTCTACAGAGCCAAGCCCAGGACAAGACCCGAGCCCACGCCGCATCCGGAACGCGCTTCCATCCTGGTGTTTCAGTGGTCTCGCCACTCAAATCCCGATCGATGCGCATCACCGACCGCAATCAGGCTTTCCGAGGCTGTCCTCGACCCACCTGCTCATCAGGTGATGACACGAGGCTTCTTCCAGGCCGATCGCCTTTTCAGCGCGAGCCGCGCCAGCTTAAAGTCTGCCGGGGACGCAACGACTCCGGGCAACGCAGAATGCCAGGCCCGACGGAGAGACGATTTGAGAGTCCCAGAAGAGCGCGCCCAGCACACTTCCCGGTCACGGCCTTTCTCGATGCATCGACGACGATGACGACGATGTTTGGCGTGAAAACATCGGCTGAAGCCCGCGGCAACCCTCTGAAGAAGCGATGGGCAAGCAATTCAGGGTTCGAACCCCGCCACTGAGCTGAGCCAACGTTCGCACAAGATGTCGTCTTCGAGCTGGATGCCAGCGAATAACAGTCCAATGACCCCGACACAAGCAGAGCCAATGTTGCTTGGCATCAGTGCCTCCAGACGACGTTCGGTGCCATGGGCAAGGTCCACCCTAGGCGCAGTCCTCGCTCGGCTGCCTGCCAGAGCCCAAGCGATCAGATCATGACTCGGGTCGAGCCTCCTCCAGACCCACGGCTCGCAGATGCACTGATGGGTCATCCGACATCCGAGGTGGCAACCTTGGCAACCTGACCTTTGCTCAACCCTCTGCCATCAAGCGGGGGAGAGAAAGTCGAACTCATCGCGAGCCACCCGGCAAGGGCAGTCTCCCTGCTGCCAGGATACCGGTCCGAGCCACACCGAGAAACGAACCCGAGGTCTTGCGCTGCGACAGCGGTCGCCGACCTGCGCAGGAGACTCCTCAGTCGAGATGGGATCAATTGATCAAATCCAGGAACCCGTCCCGACTTTCTCGACTTCCTCAAAGTGCCGACTTGCCCAGTCCTCGCTGACTAACAGGAACGGCCTTTCGGAATACTTACGAGTACAAGACGGTGCTCGCTGTTGCTGGAGGAAATGGTCACCAGTTTGGTCACGTGCATTGAGGCCTGACCCCCTGCGCAGCGCTGACTAACCCCTCAACTCCAACGCCACCTTCATCGTCCGAAAGAACAACCTTGCTCGACAGTTTTCATACCAGAATTTTCAGGCCAGCAAACCGCGGAAGCACGACTTCGATCTAACCCGCATCGACAAGCCGTCCGAGTCCAAGCTCATCCCCGGCAGAGTGAATCGCAGGCCGATCCTCGCAGGCCTCACCCATCACCACAAAGTGCTCCAACACCGAAACCGATCGTCGCCCATCTCCTGCTCCCTTCGCCACGCAGCGCCCCGTTCCATCCCTCGCCGGCGCACTGCAACATTCACCAGCCTCGCCCATCGCCTTCAGACTCCCCCAGATCTGCCCTCCCGGCGCATCCCAGAGACCTGGGATTGCACGACATCATCATGAGCGTCGCCTACGAACCCCGGACCTTCCTCCACGAGGGGACCTATCCTCCCATCGGCGACGAGCCCGACCACGCCGCCGACCAACGATTCACCGATTCCGAAGTTGTCG
The DNA here is from genome assembly GCA_003055925.1 of Escovopsis sp. Ae720. Classification (NCBI taxonomy): domain Eukaryota; kingdom Fungi; phylum Ascomycota; class Sordariomycetes; order Hypocreales; family Hypocreaceae; genus Escovopsis; species Escovopsis sp. Ae720. The sequence continues at coordinate 22,845 of NQYQ01000008.1, read as the reverse complement.
AACACCTCAGCCACTACACTGCCGATGCCGCGATCCTGTCCGACGACCGGGGCGTGATGGGCGACGAGAGGGACATGCTGGTCGAGGACGATTCCGTCATCCACGACGCCTCCCAGTTGGATCTCAACGTCCCGGGCTTCTCTTCGCCGCTCCAGGTGCCCCTCCACGTCGCCCTCCCTGAGCCGATGCCCGAGGTCAAGCTCTCGCCGCCGGTCGCGCCGCACCATCCGCATCCTCATCAGCATCCTCCTCCTCTTCCTCATCCCGGACCTCACCCGATCCCGCACCCTCAACCTCATCCGCAGGCGCACCCGATCCCGCAACCCCAGCAACCACCGTCGTCGCGGGTCAAGCCCATCCCGAAGCCGAACCGCCAAGTCCACAAAGCCACAGACGGCAAGTTCCACTGCCCGCTGAGCGACTGCAAAGAGGAGCTCAGGTCGTTTTCGCGCAAATGCGAATGGAAGTAAGCTTTCCCAAGCTTTTGACACTTTATGCATGCACACGAGCCGACCCATGCGTCGCGGCAGGTGCTGACACGTCCTCTCTCCCTCCCTCCCCCCCCCTTTCGCTAGCAAACACATGGACAAGCACGAGCGACCATACCGCTGCGCCGCCGAAGGCTGCGAGAACCTCCCCGGCTTCACCTACTCGGGCGGCCTCCTCCGACACGAGCGCGAGGTCCACGGCAAGCACGGCGGGCCCAAGAAGACGGTCAATTGCCCGCACCCGAATTGTAAGCGAAACACGGGCAAGGGCTTTTCCCGGCAGGAGAACCTCAACGAGCACCTGCGGCGCGTCCACACGATCCTGGACTCGGCGACCCCGCCCCTCGAGGGCCCGCTCTCGCCCGAGGACGACAGTAGCGTCAAGTCCGGCACGAAGCGCAAGCGGTCGAGCAGCGACTACGACGAGGTCGCCGAGCTGAGGGAGGAGCTCAAGCGCACGAGGGAGGAGAACGAGAAGCTCAAGATGCAGGTGGAGCAGCAGTCGCAGCAGTCGCTATCGATGATGGCGGAGATCTCGCAGCTTCAGGAGGCGCTGCGCCACGGCATCGCGCCGACGGCACACATGCTGTGACTGACGCCCCTGAGTCGCTTTCTCGTCGCTGCCCCCCCCCCCACCTCCTCTCTTCCCTCTTGACCTCGAAACCCCCACGATCTCTCGAGTCCAGCACGCCCCAGCAGGGGACGACAACACCCCATGCGACCTCCACGATCTATATTGTCCAACACGCCCAGGCACAAAAACTCCGGGAAATAAACAAGTCAATGGCCGATAGAATATCCACCCCCTAACTCTCCACCTTCACCATCGTCCCACGACAACCGCGCGGCGCTTCATCCGGAATGAGCCCCCCCCCCCCACTCCCCCCACCGCCCCCCAACCACCACAAAACCTGTTATGAGATGATCACTATCACCTCCTCCACACCATAACCACACCGCCTGCAGCAGCTCTTTTCTATCTGTCCACCTCTCTACTTGCCT
>NQYQ01000007.1:919127-957230 GCA_003055925.1 Escovopsis sp. Ae720 | reverse complement strand
CCCGACCCTGTTCATACCTTCTCAACCTCCGTCAAAGGAGGGACCTTTTCAAAGCACCGGGATTAGCAGACAGTCTCGCCTCAAGCCACAACCATCAATGTGGACTCGATTCACTCTCCAGTCTCACGATGTATCCACGGGGTCTCATACCAGGTTGGGCATCCTGTGAATTACATGAAGATCAGCATCTGATACACACAATGAATGAATTGTTAAGGCACTCATACACAAAAGCCGCATCAACCCCTCCCTGCTCCAGCGTTGGGACGACGAGGTCCATCATCTCGCCCTGCCGCAGATGGACGTGGAAGTCCGCCGTTGCCGGCAGGACAATTCTCTGGGTCGTCTTGAGCTGCATCTTGTGATCTGCTGTCCAAGCAAATATTCAATTCGAGGGTGATTGGTCGCTGAAGGGTGCTGGAAGTTGAGGTGAAGAGGCCGTCCCCGCAAAGTCCCAGTCGTTGAAGATGATGATGTCAGCTCGACCGGGTTCGATGAGGGCTGCGCTATCAGGTCACGTGCTTTACCCCTGAATCTTTCGAGGATGCTCGAACGCCGCCATCGTGGGCTCAATGCTGGGTCTTTTACTTTCGAATCATGCGAGAAAACGTGATATTTTCAATGGGAACGGAAAGTGAAATGTTCCATACATTGACTGCCAGTATCAGGCGAGCCTTGGCTCAAGGCCGATGACTCAAGGCGTGAAATGGTCTATTTTCTCCGCCCTTGACCTCCATCCGTCTACTCCCAAACCTCGTGCCAAGTCCTCCATCCTCAGATATCCAAATTCGTCGTCTTCATGCTACGGCCGGCTAGGTCTTCCAGTCATGCCTCATCGCCATCTGACCAACAGGGGCATCAACAAAGCCCCCCCTGTCTGCCTCAGAAAGCCCGCCACCAGCTCATCCAGTCCCTCTTCCACCGCTCTCTCGACCCACTCATCAAACGGCAAGAGAGCAACACTTCCCCCCAATCTCTCCTCCAATACCTCGCCGAAGTCTTCAAAGCGGACGACCTGATCACCACTCTGATGCACATACCTCACCGAATGCCCACCTGCCCCCCTCAGACCATCAATCACTGAGCTCACGATGCCAGCAGCGCAGGTGTCAACACCAACAAAATCGAATGCTCCCATCGCACCAGCAGCGACCAAGTCGGGAACCGCTCGCATGCGCTCCGACCATCTCCAGATGCTGTGAACAATGTCTCGGTCCTGCACACCAGCCCCGCTGATGTTGCTCGGGCGATGTATCGTCACCGGCAGACCCAGCCGGCACGAAGCGCCCTCCAACAGACACTCGCTGACGTACTTAGCAGCGATGTACCCGTTGGGCTCTTCTGCGGCCGGCGGGTACGGCGCGACAGACATCTCCGGGAACTCAGGGGCAGCCGCGAGCCCGCCGACACCGGCGCTGGAGATGAAGTGGATGCTGGGGACGGGAGCGCCCGTCTCGTTGGCAGTGCGAAGGGAGATCTCGACGAGCTGCCTGGTGCTGTCGACGTTGGTGCTGCGGAGGGTGTGGTAGGACTTCATGTGGGAGACCTCTGCGCCGTTGTGGATGATGACAGAGGCTGAGGAGAAGAGAGCCCGGGCAGAGGCCTCGCTGAGACCCAGGAAGCGGGCAGAAAGATCGCCGTTGTGGATGACGAGCTTGTCGGAAGCAGGGAGGGAACGGCCATGTCGGACTGCGATGCAGTGGATGCGAACGATGAGAGGGTGGCTGATGAGATGCCGGACGATCTCGCGGCCGAGAAAGCCAGTGCTGCCAGTGAGGATCACCGAGATCGGCTGCTCAATGGGACTCGGGATCAAATGACGCACAGCCTTGGCGACAGGAAGCGTGGCGTCCAAAGTCGTTTCGGCCTTCCAGCCTATCTTCTGGCTCTGGCCAGAATTCGGAGACCGACAGTCAATACGGCCAGCCAATGACTCGAGCGTGCTGGCATGGAACAGATCGGCTAGTGAGACGTCAACCCCGAAGGTATCGTTGATGGCAGCCCGAAGACGAATCAAGAGGAGGGAGTTGCCCCCCACGGAAAAGAAGTCAGAAGCCTTGCGAATCGGAATATTCAGGCCATGCCCAGGAAGGGCTGCCTTCCAGACACACTTCAATTTCTCCTCCGTCTCGGTCAACTGCTCGTCCTCCTCCTCTCCGGCGTTCTCGCCCAATTCATAAGCAGTCAGCGCTTCGGTGTCAAGCTTGCCGCGTGCAGTGACGGGAAGTCGATCCAACGGGATGGCGATGGCAGGGCGCATGTAGATGGGCAGAGGCAGAATCTGGACAAGCTTGCGAAGGTAGGCATCTAAAGCCGTCTTCTGGCTAAGCTGCTGCTCCTTGGTACTCCTCTCGAAAACGACAAAGCTGACGAGCATCTGATCCGTTGTCCCGCGAACAATTGTCACCGCATCGGTGATGGCGCCGTCGGACGCCTTGATGATAGCGCTGGTGATCTCGCCGAGTTCGATGCGAATGCCTCGGAGCTTCACCTGAGTGTCGCCGTTGATGCGTCCCAGGAAGACAAAGGATCCGTCATCCAGCATGCGCGCTCTATCACCAGTCCGGTAGATCGTATCCCACCCCTCGGGCACGCCGCCTCCCAGTTTCTTCAGACTGACAGGTTTGAATCTTGCCGCAGTCAAGGCCGGCTGGCCAACGTAGCCAGACGAAATGCACGGTCCGGCAATGCAGAGCTCCCCGGGCCATCCTGGGGGCACAGGCCGCGACTGGTCATCGAGAACGTAGACTCCGTAGTGAGGAAGAGGGGGACCGCAAGGGATCGTGGCCTCCTCTTCCCGGGTCTCATCTTTATACGACACTTCACCAATGGAGGTGATGATGGTTCCCTCAGTCGGGCCATAGGCATTGTAGACGGCTAAGTTGGGGAGACCGAGGGAGCGAAACCTGGACAGCAGTCTTCCGAAGAAGGCTTCGCCGCCGCAGATGGCAAATCGCCAAGCTGTGCATCGGGCGAGTATGTCGCCAGCCGACTGTAGCAGGGCTGTCGTTTCGGAAATGATCATAAGAGTGAAGGTGATCTTCTCCTTCTCCATCATCATAGCGAGATCGCGAGGATCGCTGCGGTTGTCGCCGAGAATCAAGGCGCCACCACTGGTCATGGCATACAGCATCTGGCCAAGAGCAGCGTCGAATCCCAAAGCGCTTTGCTGGAGAAAGACGTCTTCATGCGTGAGCTTGAGCTTGTCAGAAATAGAGGCACAATGAAGTGATATGTTCGCCTGGGTCAACAGAATCCCCTTGGGCCTGCCCGTCGAGCCACTGGTGTAGAGTATGAAGGCCCCATCGGACAGTCTTGAAGCATTGGGCACAAGAACATCCGAGGACTCGGGGACGCTGCTGATGTCCAAGATGGACTGATCGGCGTTCGCGAAGCCATCAATCTCCCCCTTTGTGCCTTCGTCACAGAGGATCAGGGTTGGGCCACACTCGTCAACAATGGCCCCTAGTCGCTCAGGAGAGTTGCGCACGTCGAGGGGAATGAAGAGAGCGCCCACACGGTGGGTGGCGAGGATGCAGGCAATGACATCAACAGTGGGCTCGCAGTAAGCAGCAACACGAGAGCCGTGAGTGATGCCAGCTTTGATCAAGGCCAGGGACAGAGCATTGACCCTTCTCAGGTTTTCGAGGTAAGTCCTGCTCCGGCCGCTCAGATCCTTGACAGCCAGACGCTGAGGGTGCTTTTGAGTCTGCGAGTCCACGCGCTGAGATATCGTCTGCAACAGAGGCCACCCGGGGTCTAAAGCAGGGCCGGTGCCGACGACCAGTGCTGTGCTGGATGCTGACTCGTTGGCGATTGGGATTTCGTAAAGACGTTGGGATGGATCGTCAGAAAGGGTCTCAAGCAGGTGGACGTAGGTCGACACGAGAAGTCGAGCACCCTGGTGATCATACATGTATTCATGCATGGAGAAGGTGAGCATCCCGGTGCCGTCATCCCTCTCATCAATCGAGAGAGTCAAGTCAAACGGCGCTTTGGAATCCTCGTAGGCCAAGAACTCCATCTCGGCATCACCCATCTGAGGAGCTCGGAGTGCGCCCAAGCGGTAATTGATCAGGACCTGGAACATCGGGTTGGCCGTGGCAGAAGCCGGAATCTGAAGCTCCTGGATCAAGGTCTCCAACGGGACACCAGAGTGCTCGAGTGCACTGTAGGCCTTCTTGCGGACATTCGAGATCGTATGGCTGAAACGTTCCTTGCTGTTCACCTTGAGCTTCAGCGGCAACATGTCGATGAAACAGCCTATGGCGTTCATGAAGGCCTTGTCGGAGCGATTGGCATCGACGATTCCGAGACAAATCTCGTTCATCTCGAGACACCGATGTGCCAGCACGACAAAGGCAGCCAGGTAGAAGTGGAAGCTTGTCGACTTAGCACCCAGGCTGGCTCTTTTGATCTTGGCGACGAGTGAGGCCTTGACATCGAGAACGACGTCTCGGGTATCGTAGGAGGTCAATGTCTTCCTGATGCGAGTCTTTGCAAAGGGGAATAGGGGCATGACCGCCGGAGCCACAGGGAACTCCCTCTGCCAGAATGCAAGCTTCTGGGCATGGCAACCTTGTGAGATCGCCTGATGCTGCTTCATGGCAAAGTCGGCATACTGCGACAGCGGCGGAAGCTCTGGAGTCTCGAGCTCGTATAACTTGGCAAGGTCCCTTAAAGTAATCTGCCAGCTTACACCATCCATGATCATATGATGATACCCAGTGATGATGGTATGTTCGGTACGACTGTGGGAGATGATGGATGCAATGAAGGTGTTGGCACTGGCCAGGTCGAAGACGAAGTCGTGGCTTCTGCGAAACTCTCTCTCGTAGTCATCAGTCTTGTTTCCCAGCTTGATCTGCAGTGCAAAAGTGGAAGTCAGAAGGACCTGCTGCATCGGTTCTCCAGTCAATTTGTCATTGAAGAAGGCAGTCCGAAAGATCTCATGACGTTGAATCAGCAGCTTGAATGCCCTTTCAAGGCGTGCAGCATCAATAAGACCGTTCAGAGAATAGGAGGTCGTGCAGTTGAAGGGAGTCTTCTGGTTCAGATATAGAGAAGGGAACCAGAACCGAGTCTGATTCAGGGACTGTCTTTCGATCTTCTGGACTTTGAAATATTCATTCTCATGAGACTCGTCAAGGCTGGCAGAGCCGGGGGTGGCGATGACTCCCGGACTCAAGAGATTCTCGGAGTTCCCACTCGAAATCCAAGGGCTCGCCTCCCCAGAACCGTCGGATCCAAGCTTTTCAAAATCCACACTGGAACTTCCGAGATGTGCAGCAGAAGAGACCGAAGAAGGTGTGTCGCTTGGACTCTGGTAGGAAGGGCTCACAGATGTCTCAAAGGCAATGGCGGCTTCAGTCTTGTCGAAGACTCTGGCGGCGGCAGCCTCATCACATAGTTGTGCGATCGAAGTGCCTCCGAGAATCCTCACCAAGGGGATGTCCGCATCAACCTCCTTCAGGAACCAGGCACGAATGTCTGAAGCACTCAGAGAATCAACTCCAAAACTGGCAAGATGATCCTCGGGCTTGATATTCTCACGGACAAGGTTGAGCAGACCGGCAAGATGACACAGGAAGAACTCCTGGATCACGGCAAAGGCATCCTCGTCGTCCCTGCATACTGCGAGTCTCTCTTTCAGGCTCTGGGGTTGACTTCGACCACTGCCCTCATGAGGATCCCCCGGACGAACTGTATGGTGCGAAAATAGGGGCTGAGAAAGCCACGGCCAATGCGCGGAAGCCTCAGTATCAGCCTTGTCAATTCGCTTGATCCCTGTCAGAAGGATGGGATCATGGCTTCGAAACGCAGCAGCCAGCATGGCCTCTGTCAAAATGTAGTGCACATCGGACTCAGAGATGCGCAGATATGGACTTTTCCTGGGCTCCTCGGCATACTTCCACTCTGCATCGAGGTTGACAAGGCTCGCAGCCAGTCCGCGAGATCTGACTTGGAGAACAAGAGAGCTCAGGTATGTTCTCGCAGGAGCGTGCTCCGTGTCTCTTGAAGAGAGGATGATGAAAAATTCAGGATTCCGAGCCATCAAGGCTTCACTGATGTTTTGCGAGCCTTGCATCACGCTCTTCCATGACTGAGAAATATCCATCTCCTCATCGGCACGAGACTTGTGACTACCGACGCCACCATAGATGACACCACCAATATCAGGTATCCCATTGACGAGATGGCAGACTTGAGACAACTCAGTGAGATCCGCCTGAGCAAACCGAACAGAGACTTGAGAAGAGAGCTCTCGGCCCCTCCATTGCGTCGGAGACCTGTCAATGATCAGCAGACTGGTGACACCACAGGAGATGAGCCAGTGAGAAATGGACTGAAGTAGTCGAGGTTCAATCTCAATCAAAACGTAGGTCTTGAGGCAGGACAGGAAAGAAGCTGGCTGAAGGCTCTCCACAGTCGTTTGAATCGACGTCACCTGTGTCCAGTCCACGATGCTGAGGCCAATGCAGCAGGGCGTGGCAGATTTGTCCAGGAGAACATCTAGCTTGACGCGAGGAAGCAAAGGACCCTTCGGCTTGCGCTGAGATTCCTCAATAGCAGACAATCCGAGGCCTTGGAGTATCTGCTCCAGACGTGCAGCCGTCATGCCTTCAGATGTCCAAGCGCTCTGACTGACGATCTCGGAGAGATCATGAACTTTGACATCGGGAGACAGACTTTGGCGGAGTCGAGTGGCAAGCCGGCTGGATCCACCAGACAGGTCGAGGAACAACTTTGGTCCATGAGAAAATGCAGAGCGAATGGCAGATCTGGAAGCATGCGGAGAAATGCAAATCCATCCATTCTCGGTAGAGTCGACCGATCCAGAAGTCATGAATCGTACTTTCTTGTCCGATCCTCTCGTGAAGTCCGAGACAAAAGAGGCAAGGATCCGGTTGGGCTCATAAATCACCGACTCTCCTGCGGGCAAGAGATCACAGATGCTCCGAGCGACAACGATACTCGAGGCAAGCTCAAGAATTCGATCACAGGAGGTATCTGTCTCCTGTGGAATCTTCCAAGTGGCAGAAGCTTGCCCCGGGAGAGAAAGGGTCGTTGAAAACCCAAGAATCGGCACATTGGCGTCATTGGTTCCGGCGAAGAGATATACGAAGTTGCATTCTGACACTTTGGCCGCAAATGGAAGCGAATGCGAGACAGCAACCGCACTCTCTGTCGTAGTCTTGATAGGCTCGGCATGAAATGTGGCGGCGGAGAGAGAGCCCCCCGGGGTGAAAGACACCGAAGTATCCTTCTGCAACTCCTTCTTGATCAAACGACGCTGAGAATTGAAGCGGTCGTTCATGTCTCTGGCCGGAAGCACGCGTGGAATAAATTCGCAGCCATCTCTGATGACAAACTGACTCTCGACGGTGTGAAGGCGATCGGCGTTCTCACATTCGGGTAAGCTCGAGATGAGCAGCCGGAGAAAGCTAGCGAAGATGCTCGTCACTGACCCATCGAGAACATCCACGTCAAGAACCTGTGCCCGACAGAAAGGATATCGCTCCGACAGTGACTGCACCAGACCGAAGGATGCGGCTTGGCCAGGGTTAGTCGTCATGGCGCCGCTCGTGACCCAGAGAATATGAGGAAGATGTCTGAACATATGCGAGATCATCCCGTACGTTTGAGGCGACAGAGAGTCAACCACGGGAGAGTCAATGTCAGCCAGGACAATGGCACCTGCAGAAGCGCATTCCTCGTCAATCTGAAGGTCATCGAAAACATCGGCAACTATGATTTGAGAGGCCCATTGTCCGAGAAGCGAAACGATCGTGGAAGTAGCATTCTTCGTCTGAGAGGTCCTTCCGCCAATGACAAACAGCTTTCTACCATCTAGGATGCTCAAGGCCGAAGGCTGGAAAGGGTGACGCATCATGTCGATCGTCTCGTCCACAGCCTGAGCCAAGAAGACCGAGATGGCACTGCCAGGGTCCTCGGAGATTGGAAAGTGAGAATCGATTCCCCCAAAGCCTGACCTGCGAAGAGTCCGATCCAGATCGACGGTCGAGAGAGGGGCGCAAAGATCTCTGGAGGTTTCCGGATCATCAATCTTGGCATGCAGTGCGTCCAAGAATAAGCGAGACCAAGCGTAATCTTGAACAGGCTCGATGACCAAAAGATAGCCACCAGGTGTGATGATCTGTCGCAGCGCAGTTAAGGCCTTCTCAAGGCATTCCAGGGTCCGGCCATGAAGAGCACAGGAAACAATTATGACATCGAACTCTTGGTTTCTGAATTCTCTCAAGCACCCTTCTCGCCAAATGGCCCAGGTCTCGAGAGACACGAATCGAATGTCACGGCTAGGTCGATTTTCAGGGGCTTCAGGACCGGCGAATGTGTAAGACGACGATGTTTTCAGCCCCTCGAGAACCTGTCTTGAGGAACCAAGACAAAGAGGGCCAAGCTCAAGGACATGGAGATCAGCAAAGCGGTGGGAAATTTGATCGAGAAGGGTTCCAAGAGCAGAGACTGGGCGGGCAAAAAGAGGATGCTGTTCAACAGCAGCTAGCAGAGCGCTTTGAATAGAAGCAGCCTCATTCCCGGCATGATCTGGAAACAGCTCGCGAAGAATAGCCAGAGAGGACTCTTTGTGAGGATCATTGAAGCGATGGCGATTGAGGAGAGGAACGGCGTGCCTTTCGACCTCTTTGCAGGCGTCGACAATTGCCTCCAAATTCGCATGCTTCTCGTCAAAGCAAGTGCCATCGTAGATGTTTCTCTTCCAAATTGTCTGCAAGAAGACCTCCCGATCATCATTCTCGGGAGCCATGCCAGAGAATTCCATCTTCAACCCTTCGAGCTCGATCATCGCATTCCCAGAACGGTCTAGGATTTCGATGTCAGCGCTGAAAGCAGCAGCCCCAGAAGAAGCCATGCCGTTCAAAACATCGACAATGCGGCTTTCCATTTTGGAGGGACCGTCGTGGGATGTGAGCAGGTTCAGGTTGACAGACAATCTCTGTATCTTCGAGGGCGAAATGCTGGACCACGGTGTAGGGTCGCATGGGGTAGCGAACGCTGCATAGGCCCCCTGGATGCAACTTTCAAGCAGGAAGGGATCCACGACGAGCGAGGCGGGAACATTCTCCGAAGAAGTGGAGAGCTGCGCCGTGGAATACCGCCATTTGCGCCGGATGTTCTGCAAAGTTTGGAAAGAGCCCTGATAGTCTAAGCCAAATTGACGCATTGAGGAATAGAAATCGTCAAATTTGACGGTATCCATCTGGTCTTCAATCACCTCGAAGTTGCTGAGATCATTGCAGACAAGAGACGTGGGTGGGAAAAGGGCGACAAGGCCAGAAACAGCCTTCTTGAGTGGTTGTGACCCATCAGGCGGGCCAAAAAGAACGGAGACATTCGCTGTGAGACTTGCATCATTGTTATTGGCCACCAGTCTGTCAATCGATGTGATGAGCTCCACGGCATCTGATGCATCGGGCACGGTGATATGATGGAAGAAATCCCAAGTTTGGATCTCGACGACCTCAACTGGACCTGCCATAGATGAAGCAGCAGCGAGCTTCATGCCAGCTTCAATGGCCATTGCACAGAGAGCAGAGGCGGGAACCGTGGCAATGCCTTGAAGCCGGTGATGACCGATCCATGGCACTTCGTGTAGTAGGAGAATATTGCGCCAGCTAAGGCGATCATCGCTGTTGCCTCCAGGGATGGAAGAACCCAAAAGCTCGTGGGAGGGCGATGTTCTCATTCGATACTCTCTGGATAGCCGGGATTCTCTCCACAACACTTGAGAATGGTCCCACGGATAATTAGGAAGGTCATCCTTGATCAGTGCCGGTGGAGGAAGGCCGACAGGCTCAGAAGCGGCAATGTAACCCTCAAAGTCCACAGCTCCCGGACCGAACTGGACCCACAAGGAGGCAAGCGTCTCGCCAAAGGCCATAACATCATTCTTTTGACGGTCCAGGGTGCCAAGGTAAGGAATTTGAGCATCGATAAAGTCATCGATGGTTTTCGAAGCAGGCCCCTTCAGGGCAGGATGAGGACCAACCTCGATGGCAACATCAAAGGGTCCACACTCAACCAAGGCACGCTCCAGGGCCTCATGGAAGAGGACGGTCTTGACCATGTTGTCTTTCCAATACCGTGACCCCAGATCGCCAGCGGTGGGAGCACCCTCTGAGCCGTAGACACTTGGAATCCACGTGCAGTCCAGGTCCCCGGGCTCCCTGGCACGAATGTTGCAAGCGCGCAGGGAAGCCAAGTACGGCTCCACACAAGGCTCCATGTGGACAGAATGGTATGCCGTGTCCACCTGCAACTGTCGAGAAAATATCTTCTTGGCGTCAAGAAGCTCTTTGACCTCCAGGATAGCGTCAAGGTCGCCAGACAAAGTCACACTTGAAGAGGCGTTGCTCGCGGCAACCTGCAAACGGCCAACAAACCGAGACAAGCTGCAAAGTTCCTTCGCATCGTCGAGATTCGTGCCAATCGCAATCATACCGCCCCGGATACTGTGAACACCGTCCTTGAACCCAGCAAGCTTGGCGTGCACACCACGATAGTATGCAACTCGGATTGCCTCGCTGGCGCTGAGAATGCCGGCAGCGTAGGCCGCCCCGATTTCCCCGGACGAATGACCAACAACAGCGGTAAACGCGATGCCGGAAGCGCGCAGAAGGTCGACCAACGCTATGGAGATTGCCGTGCATGTCGGCTGGGAAATGCCGGCTTCGCTCAATCGAGACTCGGACTTGGAGGCCAGGATCTCGCTTCGCAGGGACCACTGCGGTGCATCGGGTAGGGAAGCCAAAATTCTCTCAAGGCTGTCGATGGTCTCGCTGAATAGCCTCGAGCTCTCAAGAAGATGCCTGCCCATTCCCGGCCAGTGAGCGCCTTGGCCGGTGAAGATTCCAAGAATGGTGGGTTTGCTACCGAGGCTCCTTGTCTGCGACCCAATGTCTGTGCCGGAAAGAATTCTCTTGTCCATGTCCATGGCGATGTCTGCGGTCGAGGCGCCGGAAAAGAACGCTTTGACAGGGAGATTGGAGCGGCGCGACCGCAGTGTGTAGGAAAGATCCCGGAGGCATATCGATTCGCCATGAGTTTTCAGATATGAAGAGTAGTCTTTGATCATGGTCTGGAGAGCCTTCTCAGAATGGGCGGAGAGGAGCATTGGGGTTGGCAAGCAGGTGTCGTGTAGCTGTGGCTCGATCATCTTCCTCTCAGGCTCATAGCTTTCCAAGATGACATGGGCATTGGTCCCACCGAATCCGAAAGAATTGACACTTGCCCGTAGAGGAACGCCTGGGCCGACCTGGGGCCACGGAATTGGCTCAGTGGGAACACGCAGGCAAGCCTCGAAAGGAGCAATGAGAGGGTTCAGCTTGTGGAAATGCAGGTTCGGAGGAATGATGCGATGCTTCATGGCAAGCATAGCCTTCAGCATGCCTGCCAGTCCGGCGGTGCCCTCGGTGTGCCCAACCACAGTTTTGATGGAACCAACCCAGAGAGGGTTTTTTTCGTCAAGCAAGATGTCCTCGCCGAAGAAAGCCTGGTGTATGGCTGAGGCTTCCCTAGGATCTCCCGCCTGGGTGCCCGTTCCATGAGCCTCGAAAAACTGAGGACGATGATCGGCTCTTGAGATGTCGAGTGCCGCTCGCTTGTATGTCTCCCTGATCAGGGCTGTCTGCGCTTCAGGGTTGGGGAGTGTGATGCCCTGTGTACGGCCATCCGAGTTGACACCGGTCTGACGAATGATGGCTTCGATGTGATCACCATCGGCAATGGCGTTGGAGAGAGTCTTCAAGACAAGAGTTGCGATGCCATCTCCGCGTGCGTAGCCGTCCGCGCTCGCGTCCCACATGCGTGAGCGTGACGAGACCATGTGCATATTTGCCGCAGAGATGAAGAGCTCGGGCCCAAGGAGAAGATTGGTTGCAGCTACACATGCGATGCGGCTCTCTCCAGATCGAAGTCCCTGAACAGCCTGATGAACAGCAACCAGACTAGACGAACATGCGGTATCGACCGTCAAGGAGGGGCCACGCCAATCGAAGAAGTACGAAACGCGGTTCGCGTTGAGTGCGCTTGAAGTTCCCGTGACCATATATTGCGAGAAGTAATCGGGGTCGCGGGCCTGTACGTCCATGTAGTCGCGAATCATCATCCCGACACAGACGGAAGTATCACTGCCTTGTAGCCCCTTCAGTGTGAGGCCAGCGGATTCTATGGCCTCATAGGTCACCTCGAGGAGCATGCGCTGCTGGGGGTCGATGGCCTCGGCTTCTTTGGGCGAGATGTTGAAGAAGACGGAATCAAAAGTGCGTGGATCCTGTTCGAGAAAGTAGGAGCCGCATACATCTGTGTGACCATGGCGTTCTCCATTTTCGTGAAAGAATGCAGGGAGATGAAATCTGTTGCTCGGGGGAGGGGCCGAAAGATCCTTTGGATTGAGGAGGAGATCCCACAACTTCGAGGGCGAAGCGGCTCCTCCAGCAAAGCGGCAGCTGGAACCGATGATGGCGATGGGATCTGTCTTGTCCGTCATGATGTCTGGATGAGAAGTGGTTAAGAAAGGGGCAGGCATGAATGATCAAGGACGACGACGCTTGTGGAAGAGTCAGAGAATTCTGGGGGAACGACGCGGTTTAGGAAGCAAGACGAGAATGCAATGCCTCGAGCACTGTCTGTATGGGGATGCGGAAGAATAAATGAAGCCGGAAAGGACATCCATGCTGATCCTCTCGAGCGTTAATTGAGATCAATTGATGATCAATCAGACGACAGTGTCGTGGGCCAGACGGTCAAATCCCATCAGGTCCAGACCAACTCATAGAAGTCCGTCTGCTCGGCTATCAGCCGCCCAGCTGGACAAAGTTTGACCGCCAAGATTCAAGCCGGGATAGAAGCTGAGACAGAAGCGGGACAAGAGCTTTGCGGATCGCATGAAATGTGAAGGAGCTCAGATGGTCTTGGAAGAGACAGTTGCTGATCCAAAGCCGGTCGTGCGTTACCCTCAGGGAATCGGATATAAAAGGGGCCAGCCGTGATTGGAGTGTCGAAACTTGCTCCTAAAGACAGCAGTCGTCGTCTGAGCATCTTCACCTTCTCCCTCTTGCTCCTCTTTCTTTCTCCCTCTTCCCGCCGCGTTTGGACTTCACACCAAGATGGCCATCCTACTTGGTCTCAAGCTTCTTCGGGTAGCGCCTCTGATTTCATCCACCGCTGGCTTGATGTGCGCTTGGGACCAGCAATTCGCCTTCCGTTCCTTTGCAGACGCCGAGATGCCGCATGAAGCTGCGGGAGCCGCGATTCCTCACTGGCTTTCTGCGTTCTTTCGTCCTCTGATTTGGGTTGTCGCCACCATCCACCCACTCGGAGGTCTTCTCGGTCTCCTCAACGCTGTTGGGGGTGCCGGTGCTCTTCTCGATGGCCAGACTCGATGGCTTTATCTCGCTGGCGGCACGTTTGCCCTCGGCCATTTGGCGTACGGAAAGACGGCGATGAGAATGATCAACACGATGCGAGGCAAGAATGTTGGTAGAAGGACCACGCTGAGAGCTCTGGACCAGTGGCTTCGTCTCAACCTTTGGCGAATCACGACGAACAACATCCCTGCCTGGACTTTCTTCTTGATTGCCTTGCTCCGAAGCATGGAAATCCGCCGGGTTTGAAGCTGACCAAGCCTTCATATGTACATCCCCCTTGCCCAGTCGAATTCAGTGCAGAGGGAAGCGCGAATTGCTTTCCTGGTCTCCAGTCCCGAAGTTTTCAGGCCATGGGATGTCGTCATCACCACAGAGGAGGATCGGATCATTAGTACCGAGAAGGGTGTTTGTTGGTCGTTTGTTTGGAGATCAATTGTCATAATTGTAGCTTTAGGCCGTTGGATCTTATATTGTCGGTATTATTCTGCAGCTTCCCAAACATCCGTGATGGCGACATTTGGCATTGACGTCTGAGTCTTGAGCAATGCTGACGAACTAACACATCCTCTGCTGGCAGAGACGAAGGCTTTGGCGCTTGAGAGCTCCAGGGGGCTCGCATGACGGCCAATCCGATTCACTGCTCGTTGGAATTATCTGAGACCGCCGATAGAAGGCTCATGAGTCGCACGAGTCCGCCTTCTTCCCTCGGTAGGTATATCTTGGTTTTCTCGCAGCCCAGTGGCGACCAGCGCAGGCCGGACCCTCCTTCGTTTTCAAGTCATCTTTGCAACCTCTTTGGCGGGGATGCGAGATGGAAGATCATCAATCCGTCCACAATGGCACCGAGTACAAAGAGAATGAAGGCGAGACAGAGACAAGCTGTTGGTGAGAGAGAGAGAGAGAGAGAGAGAGAGAGAGGTGACTTCAATCCACGATGTTGTGGCCTTGAGCCGAGTTTGACTCCAAAACGTTACGCGAGTCACGGGGTTCGAACAGTGAAATCAATACGGAGTAGGGCTCGGTGGAGATTCAGGTTCCTTCCCTACGAGCTGCGATCTTGACGCCCTTTTACACGAGTACGAGTATTCCGTACTAATTGGCAAGAACGACCTGGCATCGAGCGCCCTAACTGGAACGGGTTAGTCGATTTGCGAGCGGGAAGGACCTCGGGCCTAAAACGGAAAACGTACCTGCATCAATCTTTTCAGTGGGAATAACCTAGACTCGGAGGCAGGAACAACGGCAATGCATTGATTGATTGCAGTGATCAATTCGATTCAAATGATTCAATCGTCCTGGAGAGCTCAGAGATCATGTATCTGGCCTGACTACTAACCTATTCGACCCTTCACTACCGGTATCCGACCCATTAAAGACGCTTTGAAATCTGGAGCACTACTACCACAGTTCTTTCGCAGGCGTAATCCTTACTTCAAGAAGGATCCATTCGCTCTGGAATGGGTTTGCCGGTGTTGTCATCCGTTGTACTCGTATCAATCCTACATTGAGGTTAGCAGGCAGACAATTCTCAGATTAATGTGAATTGAAGCAACCAGGTATCATCTTCAAATACCGGTACTCATAGTATTACTACTACTAACTTAGTAGTACCAAGTAGACCCAACAGAACATCCCTCGGCTAAGGTAGTAGTTGAGGCAAGCACGCTCGATCTGCGTCTCTGTGATCCTGCCTCCAGTCGTCTACTCCGTACTCCGTATCGTACTCGTAATCCGTACTCGTGGATGTCATTGATCGCTCCTTCGTCGATCTGCGGCATTTTAAGTTTTAGGTAATACGATTACTCTGTACTCCGTACGAGTACTACTACTACTATACTACTACTGGTAATACTCCGTAGTACGTATTTTGTTAGGGTACGAGCACATCAATGCTGGTCACTCAGGCTGGCAGTGGTATCAGCCATCCAATCCATTGATCCATCAATCAATTCGAGTAGATCATGGAAGGTGGTTTTTAGGGTTGTGGATCGCGCGGTTTTGCCGTCTTGAGGCGGCGTTGATTTTGGTTCAACTTGCTAGTACTAATCGAGACGGGATTCAAGCCGTGACTCAAAAGCAAAACATTGATAGATCATCCACTGTTGATCCATCTTGATAGATCAATCCATCAATCCCTTCTGCCCCTCGCAGAAACCATCTTGGATCCTCGAACCTGCAAACGACCTCCACTATCAAAATCGCCCATCATGGTCACCGTCATCGTACGCTTCCCACCCCCCCCCCCCTCCTCCCCTCCGACGGACCCTGCGTCCGATGCGACTGGAATAGATTGATCAGATGCATCTATATGGCCACTGCTAACACTTGGGTTTCCTCACAGTTGGGCTCCCAATGGGGTATGTCCCTGCCCGCGCTGCTCCAGCTTGCTCCATGCGCCGATATCGCGATGCGCTAACATTCATGCGTTCTTGTAGGCGACGAAGGCGTACGTCCACATCCTCGCCCGCCATGCGCCCCCGTCTCGCTTGCGACTCGATTGTCTGACATTGCCGTCCGTGTAGAAAGGAAAATTGACCGACATCCTCGCCCCTCAAGCGCAACTCTGCGCGCGCGCTGCCGTGAGCTCCCCACCCCGGATCAAACCGTTCATGCGACGACCAGGAAACTCGAACACGGGCTGAGACGACATCTAGGGCGGTCACAATGCCGGACACTCCATCGTGTGAGTCCAACCTGGCCTGGGCATCTATCAATTCGGAGCCGTGTCGCTAATAATGATCCGGACAGTGCCAATGGCGTGTCTTACAGGTATGCGCATCCGAGATGTGCTTGCAGCTGCAACGACGGTTCGACGGCTCACGAGTCATAGCTTCCACCTGCTTCCCTCCGGCCTAGTCAACCCCAACTGGTATGCCCCAGACAGACACTCGACGGCCCACACCGATGCGTTGCGACTAACCGTGGGACTCTACAGTCTGAACCTCATCGGATCCTCCGTCGTCGCCCACATTGTTCGTGCCCCTCCGAGACCGCCGTCTGGCCACGCCACTGATCGCATCGCATAGCCATCCTTCTTCAGGGAGCTCGAAGAGCTTGAGCGCAAGGGACTGGTCAAGTAAGACTGCCTCGGAGAAGGGTTGTGGTCTCGGTGACGAGGAGTCTCCCTTTCTTACACGATACCAGCGTCCACGACCGAATCTTCATCAGCGACCGAGTCCACATCGACCTCGATCTTCACATCGCAGTCGACGGCCTGGAAGAGATCGAGCTTGGAGGTCAGCAGCTTCGCATTTTGGAACTCCCCACATTCCGCCTCTAACTCCTCTTCCCATCAGAGCGCAAAGTCGGAACTACTGGCAAGGGAATCGGTCCTGCCTACAGCACAAAGGCCGCGGTAAGCGCTTCGTCGTGATCAATTGGCGGGAGACATCGAGCTCCTTCTGACCTTGACCATAGCGAAGTGGCATCCGGCTGGCCGAGGTCTTCAACGCCGAGGTCTTCGAGTCGAAACTCCGACGATTAGCTTCCGGCTACCAGAAGCGATACGGCGACCTCCTCAAGTACGATGTCGAAGAGGAGATTGCTCGATTCCGGGAATACCGACCCAAGCTTGAGAAGTACACCGTCGATGCTATTGCTTTCATCAAGGAGGCTCAGGCGAACAAGATGAACATTTTGTGCGAAGGTGCAAATGGTCAGCCTCTATCCCTCATGCTCAACCCTATTCCAGTCCTCTTTGAGTAGACACTGACCTCTCTCAGCTCTCATGCTCGATCTGGACTGGGGCTCGGTGAGTCAGATTTCAACGAATTCAAAACGTCTGCAATAATTGACTCTTTCCCAGTACCCCTACGTCACGAGCAGCTCCACCGGGTATGTGTATCGTGCTCAGCAGGCGCTTGTCCATCGCTTGTCCACGGCGCCGTCGGCAGTCCGCGAATTGTGACTGACAGGACACAGTATCGGCGGAATCATCAACGGTCTCGCCCTCGACTACCGAAAGGTCAAGGAGGTCGTTGGCGTCGTCAAGAGCTACACGACTCGCGTGGGCTCTGGAGCGTTCAAGACGGAGGACCTCGGCGAGTATGTGTCGCGCTTCTCCTCATCTTCTGACAGCAGCTAAAGTTCAGCTAGGATTGGCAACCTGCTCCAGGACAGAGGTCGGGAATGGGTAAGACCGCAGAATCCTTGTCTCATGATTGAGAAAGGGCGCGTATTGATGGAAACTTAGGGCACCTCCACAGGCCGAAGGCGCCGATGCGGCTGGTAAGAAACCCTTCCAATTTTGATAGCTGAGCAGTCTTCACTAACACATATAGGCTTGGTATGTGCTCGTCATTTCTTTCATCCACGCTTGCGTCTTCGATTCTCCGGCTCACCGATGATATATCACAGATCTCGTCGTGGTCAAATTCACCAATGTAAGGCTCTTCTTAGCGTTGCGCTTATCGGGATAATTCTAATGCTTTGCAGGACATCAACCACTACACGTCTTTGAACCTCACGAAGGTGAGTCCTTTTCCGACGTCAACATGGAGAGCAACCACTGACTTCTCACAGCTCGATGTTTTGGATACCTTCCCGACGATCAAGATTGCTATTGCATACAAGGACCCCTTGACCGGCCAAGTCAGTCATCTCAATAAGCCCGACGTTGAGCGTCAAGTCTGACCCGCGATTAGGAACTTGCCTCATACCCTGCTTCCCTTGACATCCTCGACCGCGCCGAGGTCGTCTACCACGAGATGCCCGGTTGGAACCAGCCGACCACCAACGCCAAGACCTTTGAGGAGCTTCCCAAGGAGGCACAGGACTACATCTTGGTAAGAGTCAACCCTGGTTCACTGCTTCCGTTCCATTACTGACTTTCTCGGCAGTACATTGAAAACTTCATTGGAGTCAAGGTAAGTCCCCCCCCCCCAGGACAATGAGCGGATGCAGGATCATGCTAATAAGGAGCAGATCAAGTGGATTGGAACCGGACCGGACCGCGAGGCCATGATTGAGCGTTTTTAGATGTGATGTGGGAGTATCGATATTTACACGGAGCTCTACGCGCTCTCTAGATGCCTTTTGGAATTGAATAAAATTAGGATAAACCGAAAACCTTAGATCGAGCAGTGTTTACATAGAGACATTGACATCTGCGATTTTCTCACGAGCAATGCTCGGTCTCCCCCCTGACCGGTGGGAGTTTCAGCTAGACTGCAGAATCATCCTTGATATGTAGACTGCCTACTCAACCTGCTTCGATTCATACTCAAAGGCCAGATGGTGATCGTACATAGAATTGAGATCATCTCGAAGGCAACCTCGTAGAGTGATAGATAGACTGCTCAGGTAACAAGTCCCACTCAACACATCACAACAAATTTCTCGCCGCATTTCGGCCCTCTTTCAAGTTCACTATCCTGCTTCGAGAATTCGGGATTGATCAAGAACAAAAAGACCCCAAAAAAAGAGCGCTCTCCCGCCGGGAATTGAACCCGGGTCCCAAGCGTGACAAGCTTGTATACTATCCACTATACTACAGGAGATTGGAATCACGTGGGAAGTGCCCCGGAAACGGTCAATATGAAGCCTTCGTGAGAAAAGAACCTGGTGAGTCAAGACCCCTTTTCCCGAAACAACAAGGTCGAGGACGCATCTTCAACCCCAATCATTATCTTGTTGCGACTCTTTCTGTCCCCCCGTCCCTTGTTTTTTTTTTTTTTTTTTTTGCACAGACGGACCGATGTGATTCATCATGGACCGCCCATCAAGCGGTTGGTCAGGGGCTCCCTCTCGATGCCGAACTTGTCGTCCAAGAAGGCAAAGGTCCGCTGCATCGCATACCCGAACGCCCCGATCTTGGCCTGCATCCCGCCCAGCATCTCGTCCGTCTCGATCCACTCCTCGCGGTCCTCCTCGGGCAGGTGGGCCAGCCCGCGCAGGATGCGCCGCGTCGTCGTCTCCGGGTCGAAGTAGAAGGACGAGCCGGCGCCGGTGACGAGCACGGGGCACCTGACGTCCCGCAGCAGGTCGGTCCCGTCGGGCCGCAGCATGGAGAAGTCGAGCATGCGCCGCACGACGGCGGCGTCGCTGGCGGCGCCCATGGCCCAGCGCATGTGGTTGAACTCCCAGCGGGTCTGGAAGGCGCAGCGCGCGAGCAGGGCCGTGGCGGCGTCGAAGAGCCCGTCGCGCAGGCGGCCCGCGCGGAAGAGCGCCCACAGCCACGCCGGGACGCGGCCGCGGGCGAAGCTCTCCATGGAGTGGAAGCCGTCGACGCAGACGCACGCGCGGACGCGGCGGTCCGTGGCCCCTCGCAGGCTGAAGTAGCCGCCCATCGAGGCGCCCGCGATGGCGACGCGGTCCAGGTCCAGGCCCGCCTCGGGGTGCCGCGCCGCCAGGTCCCACAGGTGGTCGAGCACCCTGGCCACGACGGCCTCGAAGTCGGGCCGCATGGGCAGCGCGTGCCTGCGCAGCACGGCGCCCTGGCCGGGGCCGTCGAACGTGAGCACCGCGTAGCCCAGGCCGGGCCCCGCCGAGGCGTTGATGAAGTAGATCTCCTCCTGCGTGGAGTCGCCGCCGCCGGCGTTGACGAGCACGGGCGTCCCGCGGCCGGGCCCGGGCAGGCGCTTCCCCGCGGGCGGCAGGTAGAGGTAGCCGGGCAGCGAGACGCCGCCCTCGTAGGGGATGTCGAGGAAGAAGACGTCCCCGTCGAGGAGGCTGACGCCCCTGCGGAAGTCGGCGATGGCGCGCTCCAGCGTCGGCAGGACACGCGCGTCGTGCCCGACGGGCCCCTCGTTGAGCATGAACTGCGCGGCGCGGAAGTAGTTGGAGGCGCGCAGGTAGGCGCGCCGCGCCGCGGCCCTGTCGCCTGAGCGCTCGGCCTCGTGGGCGATCTTCTCGGCTGTGCACCCGACCTGGCTCCAGTTCTCGAACCAGCTCTCGGGGTCCTGGTCGGTGATCCTGCTGGCCGTGATGAGGATCTCGTTGATCTCACCGCCCTCGAACGGGGTCATGGCCAGGATCCGGAGGAACTCGAACTGGAAAAAGGCGGACTTGAAGAATTGGAACATGATGTGCCGTGTTTCTCTCCCGGTATTGTCGTTGCTATTGTTGTCGTTGTCGCTGTCGCATGGATCTGTCCGGGAAGGAAGAAGGACGGCACACGGAACTGCATACCGAGATATATTGGCACGTCATGGCCCTATCATCATCGATGATGCCCCTCGCTCCGGCGACGTGTCGTGGCCTGCGGGACACTTCCCGTGTCCTTAACGTCCCGCCGACGCTCGGTGCAAGCCGTCCCGTGTCTCATATGTGCAGGTCAAACCTCCCTAACCGAAGCGGTGGCGACGATGGGGGCCGTGAGAGCCGCTTCGACAGGGGGTGCGGCAGGGAAAAAGGGGGGCGGCACAAGTCAATGCGTGCATGAGACACGGAGCCTTCTCCCGCACGATCGCAAGTCGCAATCGCACCGAAGTCGGGATCGTTCTGGATCTGCATGATGCCAAGATGTCGGTGACTGGGGCTGACAGGGTGGAGCGATGATGCCGTTGGGCCGCGAAGGGGCCGTCACGTTCTTCTCTCTCTGAGGGCGGCCCCCCTCCACGTGGGAATGGGCCCATTGAGTCTCAAAGACGGGCAGTGGCCGGCTCAATTCTCGTAGACGTCTCTCAGCAAGTCTCTCAGATCATCCACAACGCTTGCGCCTTTCAACTCCAGCCCCTTTGCCCTCTCCGCCCTCTCAGGCGTCATCAGAAACTCCCCAGGGATCTTCACGCCCGTTTCCTCGCCCGTCATCATCCCCGCCACCCCTACCGCGCATCTCGCAGCAAGCGGCATGCCGTGACCCGTGTACGCAGCGCACACCCAGAGGCCGCGGTCCTCGCCCCCCGCTCGTCCTCCGCACAGCTGTGAAGGCACAGGGCCCACCCACGGATAGCCATCCTTGGAGTATCCCATGATCCCCGTCCACTCAAAATCGGCCTTGAGCTCCTCCTCCTCGTGCTGCCCCGCCGGACGCAGCTTGAGCGCCAAGCGCAGCGACCTTCGCAGCAGCCTCGCCACGTCCTCGTCGATCGTGTCATCGCTCCAGACGCCCTCGCCGCCAGGCGGCACGCTCAACCTCTCCCCGCCGACGATGATGGGTCCCACCGGGCCATCCCGTTCTATCAGGTAATTGTCGCTCCTGCCCGGGAGCCAGACGTGGCTATGCCCCAGGGGCACGTTCCCCTCTGGCGTCTCCAGCGCGGCGACCTGCCCCCTCACGGGGACTATCAGGTCCGCAAACGCGGGGACCAGGTGCGAGGTGTACGCATTCGTCGCGAGGAGGACCTGGTCGGCGACCACGTTGCCCCGCGCGGTCCAGACCTCCCACGCGCCCGCGGACCCCTCGCTCCTCTGGAGCTGCGTCACGGGCGTCCACGTCTGCAGGTTGAATCGCGCGGCCGGGTTCTGCGTGATGAGCGCCTCGAGGATCCACGCCACGAGCTTGTAGGGCCAGCACTTGGCCGCGTGAGTCTGCACGACCGCCCCTCGCGCGTTGACCACCCGCAGCGCCTCGAGGTCCTGCTTCTCCGTGTACAGCGCCGCCTTGTCCGCCAGGTCCGGGTGGTCTCGGCGCAAGCGCTGCAGGCTCTTCGCCGCGAGGTCGACCAGCTCCTGCGTCGGCAGGGCGTGCACGCCGCCGACGACGCGCCAGTCGCAGGGGATGTTGTGCTCCTCGATCAGCTCTCGGATCTGATGGAAGCACTCCACCTCGAACCGCGCGAGAGGCGGCGCCGTAGAGTAGATGATGGGCTGGCAGTGCCCGCCGTTCTGTGCATCATGTGAGCATTCATGGAACCCTGTAGATTTACGGTGAGAAGCAAGGGGCGGCGCATGCCGAGAATGAGGAATGGACACGACATACTCGGCCGGTTGCTCCCCAGCAGGCCTCCCGCGCCTCGAGCATGAGCACATTCTTGCCTCTCGCGACGAGCTCCCTCGCGGCGAAGGCACCCGTGATGCCGCTGCCGACGATGACGACATCCGCCTTGGCTGGCAGATCCTGGGTCGTCCGGTGGCCCGTCAGCAGCTCAGAGGGCTCGGTCTGCCAGAACGACTTGGTGCTGTGAGGGGTCGGGAGACCAGCTCGATGCCCGCCGCCCATCTTGTGCGCTCCGAGATGAATTACTGGGAAGGGGTTGGGAACGGGATTGCAACGCAGGCAGAATCGCTACACCAATGGCAGAACAGGCTCGGATGCTGGCAGGGGATGCGGAGTAGATGATGGACGATGTGAGGAGGTCCAAGATCGTCGTCGAAGTCGGCGTCACCGTTCATGCCCAATGTTACGTAATCACATGCTTACGATGAGTCAAGGCGACGTTGAAGATGTGAGGATTTCAAGTGATGAGAAGAAAGAATATCGATATGCATGCCCTAGATGCTGGTTTCTCGAATTCAAGTAACGCTCCACGCCATCTTCGAAAGGCAAAAACGGAGCATCGTGATTTACGTAGTAGGAAAAGTAAGGAACCTTTCCAACGGTCAAAATGCTTCGTGAAAGACCTCCATGACCTTGAAGAAATGGGAGTGAGAAATTCGGTCTCCCTCTCATCATCCAAAAGAATCCAATGCTCAGGACGGAATAATGGTCTGCAGCGGGACGCCCCAGAACCAGCCCGTCAGCGCCATGGCCCCGACGCTCATGGTGGCGGCCATGATGAAGTTGACCTCATTGTTGTCAAACCAGTCGAGGCCGTTCTCGACAACGCGCGACGGCCTCTCGTCTCCGAAGCTCGGCTTCCGATGCTTGTTCTTGGGGTCGTACTTGGCCAGCGACTCGGTCGACACAGCATCGACCGCGGAGTCATCGAGCGATTTGAGGTCCACCCCTCCCGTGGATCCCTTGGATATGGAGGCTTTGGCATCTGCGCGCTTCGTCGACCCGCCGGCGACCTGATCGGCCGAGACGGCCGACACGAGCGCACGCCGACCCCCCTCGCCCTCGACGATTTTGCCGCTCCGGATGTCCTTGACGGTCCGCTGGAAGACGGCGCCCAGGACGCTGTCGAGGACGCTCCCGAGGGCGCCCCAGACAGTCATGGCCGCCGCGAACAGCAGCCGGTCCTCGCCTGACCACGGGCGGCCGCCATCCGCGGGCAGAACCCCGGGCGATGTGCACGTCGGCAGGAAGACCATGGAGGCCAGGACGATGATGGCCGAGCCGAGCAGGCCGGCGCCCAGGCCGAGCAGGGTGACGCCGCCGTTGGTTCCGCGGGGCACCTTGCGCAGCGTCGGGGAGGTGATGAGGCGCGGCTCGCTCTTGGAGAGGATGCCGAGCTCGGAGCTGAAGGTGTCGGCGGCCACGGCGGCGTAGTTTGCGATGATGCCGACGACGAGGAGGTCGCCGCCCCAGGGATAGCACGTGGGCTCCTGAGACTCGGAAGCTCTGGCGCTCAGCTGCCGGGCGTGGAGGACGGAGAGAACAGACGCCACGAGCGAGTTTGCGAAGACTCGAAGCAGGATATTACTGTCAGCTGTCACCCGGGACAGAAAACTTGACGTGGACATATTTGCTAGTAGTATGAACCTTGGATGTGTGTCCTGGGACCTTCCCCGCCAGACGAGCCGGTGGAGTGCATCGTCAGAGTGGCCTTGACATTTTCTTTGACCTTGTGAGAGTCGTTATCGTCAGCAAGAAGGATTGATCCAAGGGAAAAGGGGGAGGGGGGGGGAACAGGAGGAGGGTGATGGTCAGGCAAGTGGCCTTACATGCGTGGCGCGGGTGCCGGCGAGGAAGAAGACGATCAAGAGGACAAAGGGCAGGTTCCAAGGGTGGTAAGCGTGGGCAATGGCAGTGACCGTCGCGGCCAGGATGCCCCAGGTGGTCAGGGACTTTTTGGTGTAGGCTCGAACGACGAGCGCGGCTGTGGCGGGGACGGCTATGAGGGGCCTCATCGTGTCTGTGGTGTTTTGCGGACTGTGAGGGAGATGGATCGAGGGAGGATGACCGCCATATACGAGTATTTCAGGCGGTCTTGAATGTGAGGATGTCCAAACATGAACCCGGGCAGTGATCTCGAGCTACCTTTGGTGGATCTTGAAGAGGAGCTTGAGCTTCAGCTCCAATTGATCTCGATCAATCCCGTCAAGAGGTGGATGCGTCAGGAGAGGGGTAATGCCGGGTATGTGTTCTAGGGTAGGTACTAGCTCCAGTCTGCACGTGCAATCCCTTGCGTGAGGTATGTACATACGTCATCAATCAAATTCAATGATCCATCAATCAAATGCCGGATCCAGTATCAAATTGATGAACATACGGAGTACAGTGGGCACAGCGCCCCTGCAGCCTGCGCGACTCCACTATAAGCTCGCCGCGAGCTCGCTAAAGGCCGATCCGGGCTTATCGCTCATGTTTGATAGGGGCATGAACTGATCAATTTCGTTATGTATCCGATAAGCAGCCGTGCCGGGATGGAACCTCGAGGATTCATTGATTGATACGGTGTACGATGGACGAAGCTGCGCGTGAATCAATGACAGCTAGAGGACGCCAACGATCATCAGAATCATTGAGGCTTCTCATTCACGAAGATCTTGAGAAGATCCAGCAGATAATCGCGAACCTTTCCAGCAGTTCGGCGCCTTTCCTAGCAGTGATTCGAGAAGCACAAGGCTCAAATTTGATGTGGGATTGATGGATTGACCAGACGCCTACCCTGAAACGATCAATCATTATATGATCTATTAATCGCCATAAAGAGATCGCGGCCTCGAACCCACCATCATTGACGTCTGCCGTTCTTCTACATTCAGGCATTAAATTGAATGGAATAGAAAACAAATCGCAAAGATGATAGATACGCTTGATCCATATATCCTATCCGGGCCCTATGGCCAAACTCCAATCCCGAAAAGAATCGCCCTCCAGCCTCTTCCAAAGAAGAAGAGCTAGCAAACTCTCTGATTATGAACATGGGAGGATCACCGGGCCCATCAATCTCCTCCCACCCCCTTCTCACTGCGCATTGCCCACTATCAAGGTATCCAGCTCCACCCGATTCAGCGTGCTTCGCCGTCTCGAGAGCGTCTTGCTCGCCCGCCGCTCCGTCCGCCTCTTCTCCAGCTTCTGCTCCCCCGCCCTCGCCGGGTCACGCTTCACGGGGTCCATGTCCTCCCGCCTCCTCATCCTGCTGGGCTCCCTCGGCGCCCTGCCGGCCCCGGCGGAGGTGTCGGCTGCCGAGGCGGACGTGTCCTCCGATCTCGTGCCGGCCGCGCGCGCCGCCGCCGCCGCCGACCTCAGCTTCGCGCGGGCCCTAGCCGCGTCCGCGTCCTTCTCCGAGGCCGCGAGCTTGGCCGCGATCGTCGTCATGCTCGGCGGTTCCGTCTCCGAGGGGGCCTCGCTTTCGTTGTTGGGGCGTGCGGCGCGTGCGCGGGTTCCGCGTCGGGGCACCTGGCCGTGAGAAGGACACGGACCTTCCCTTGCGTGGTCGTGTGGATGCGGCTCTTCGTTGCGGCGTAGGTTGGTCGCAGACCCGCGAGATGACGATTCGTTGTCTGGTGGGAAGATCGGGGCCTTGGTGGTGGTGGTGGTGGTGGTGCTGCTGCTGCTTTGGGTCCTGATGTGGGACACACCCCTCAGGGGGATCTTGACGCACCGCTGTGCCGGCCTCGCCGGCTCAGACTTGTCGGGCTCTTCGTGCCTGCCCTCCTCTTCTGCGGCCGACGGAGGAGGAGGAGGATTCGGTCTCATCGGCGCTATGGCCACCGTCCGCGGTCGACGATTGACAGCCGAAGAGGTGACGCTCTTCAGGGGACTCAGTTGTGGCGGTTCGGGTAGCGGAGGGGAATCCGGCGAGGGCGGTCTGTGATGTGTGGTCGTTTCAGGGGTCGCTTGGCCGTTGATGATCTGAACGCCGTGCTCGTCGAGGAGGATCTCGTCGTCGAACCCGTTGAACTCGCTGCCGCTGTCCTCGGATTCGTCCTCGATGGCGTACGTCTGCGGCGGCGGGCTCGAGTGCCTCCCCTTCCCGGGGTTCGACACTATCCGCGCAGCTCTCCATGCCTCGCCGTCGTAGCCTTCCGTCTTGACCACCTCCGCCAGACCTGGCCGGCGCGCATCCCTCGTCTCCTCGACGCTATTGACGCGGACGGGGCTCAGACTGAGGCCGATCTTCAGGTCCTCCTCGTTGATCGGCCTCCCCGTCACGGCCATCCTCTTCCTCCACGCGTCCATCAGGTGCACCGCGTCCTCCCACCGGCTCTCCATCTTGATCCAGCCCGCCTTGAGCCGGTCGATCTCCTCCTCCCGGACGAGCACCTCCTCGATCGGCACGAACGACGGGTTCGTCAGGATCGACCGCATGTGCTCCATCACCGCGTTCAGCTCGTGCGAGAGCTCCTCCCAGCCCGGCTGCCGCGCGACCAGCGAGTCCGCGTCCTCGTCCGCGTCCCACCCGCTCATCTCCCGCAGCTGCTCCATCGTCTCCTGCATCGTCTGCAGCAGCGACTCGTTCTCCTCGCTCAGCCCCTGCGCCACGCTCGCCAGGAACGAGTTCGCCTCGCTCCGCAGCAGCGAGGACTCGTGCCCGCTCGCCCGGCTCGACCGGTTGCTGCCCCTCTCGTCCCCGCCGCCGCCGCCCGTCTCCCCCGTCACCGTGATCGTCATCACCGCGGCGTTGCCCTTGGCGCCCCGCGTGCGGCCCGCCTCGCCCACCTGCTTCTTCAGGGTATCCATTTGTCGGTCTCGTCGCTTGATCTCGGTCGCGCACGCGGCCCGCGCCTGCGCCACGAGGGTCTTGGTCCGCGCGAGCTCGTCCTTGAGGCCCCGCATGGCCGACTCCGCCGACTTGAGCTGCGTCCTCATCGACGTCTCCGAGGCTGTCGCAATCTCGAACCTCCTTTGCGCCTCGGCGGCCTTCTCTGTCAGGCGATTGACGTCCCCCGCGTACTTCAGATTCTCGTCTCGCAGATCGCGCATCGCTGTCGAAAGGGACTCTCTTTGTTCGGCGTCGCGCTGCAAATCCCCCACGAGTTAGCAATGGCACATGCACCTCTGAGAGCAATCCACAGGCTCCCTTGCTTCCCCTCCCTTCCCCCCCTTTTATCATCAATGGTAACACACATCGCGTCGAAGGATCAAATCGTTGATGACGCTGATGATTTTCTTCGAAGTCTCCGCGCTCCCTCCGTGCCCGTACCCGAGCATCGTGAAATCAATAGCCTGTCCATCTCGCAGCAGTCCCCTCGATAGGAGCTGGTTGTTGATGTATAGTGACGCCGCCTGCAGATTCCCGGAGTCGATCATGGTGGACTTGCGATGGCCCGAGGTCCCCCGATATTGGGTATTGGGGTCGAGATCCCGCTTTTTGAATATTCTCCTAGCGGCCAATCGCGACCATACTTGGGGTAAAAATTGTGGTAAGCTGGTGATTGGAAATAGCGTCGGATCAGCCCCATCCAACGATGTTGTTCTGGTTGCTACAGTACGGAGTCCACGAGAAAAGAGACCGAGCACGGGGTGGTATTACGAGTAAACAAACACCTTCAATTACGGATGACTAAGCAAGAGTCTTGGCCAAAGCACGGAGCTCTTACCCTAACCCGAAGGAAGCCACCCTCACCCCAGTTCCGACCTTGGATGATACATGGCCCGACACTGCCTGGAGCCTCCAGCTTCTCACTGTTCACCGGTGATACTTGGAGGAGTTCTTTACAGACGAAAGCTTCTATCCCGACCGAAACCTGGGAGATCACATTGTGCTGCAAAGCAAATCAAGTGGGTCGTTCGGCAGTGAGACAAGGGGGATCCTTATCCCTATAAGAGCGCCAGTGACGAAAATCTTGTGAATATTGGCCTGCGAGCGATGATGAAGTGAATAAGGTGACAATCGAGATTATGCTCTATCCTCCGCGGGTATTCGTCCTCTTCAAGATCTACAGCTGCCTCCAGCCCCGAAATCCCTGAATGCCATCCTGCCCGTGGTCAGTAAAGAGAACAAGCCTGTGGAGAGGAGGTGTATTTTCTGTGATGATCCGTGTTTTTCAGAAATATTGAGAAGATGTTTGTAACGCGGTTTGCTTCGGCATCAGCCAGGTAGGACCCAAGTTTCCTCGGATCCTCGAGGCCTCTCGATGGCCCCGCGGCGTTCATCATGGTCGGGGACAAAGACGAGGGAGTAGTAGTAGAAAGACGACGATCGACC
The DNA here is from genome assembly GCA_003055925.1 of Escovopsis sp. Ae720. Classification (NCBI taxonomy): domain Eukaryota; kingdom Fungi; phylum Ascomycota; class Sordariomycetes; order Hypocreales; family Hypocreaceae; genus Escovopsis; species Escovopsis sp. Ae720. Next base: position 928,681 of record NQYQ01000007.1, on the reverse strand, counting down.
TGATCGGACGGGGTCGCCAGTACCTAGTACTTACTTGTGGGTTGAGATCCAGTTGTCTGTGGTCGAGCCGGGGTCACGTCTCGGGCTTGAACTTGCCCCTCTTTTCCCGCATTGCGTTGACCTTCTCCCTGTCTTCCGCAAACCGTCTCAGCAGCGCGGCCTGCTCCTGCTTCCTCCGCTCCCGCAACTGGAATCGGTAAAAGTCCTTCATTTCCGACTTCTTCTTGACGTCCTTCTCGACCATCTTCTTCCGCGCCTCCTCGGCGCCGAATTGGTTCGCGGGCTTGGCCTTGCCGCCCCGCGTGATGGTCACGAAGCCATCCTCGTCGGGCTCGTTGCGCAGTCTTTTGCTCAGCTCCGCCGCCTCCTTCTCCTTGCGGTTGAAGACGTTGAAGAAGGCGTGCGTGGATTTCTGCATCTCCGCCTTATCCGCGCGGCAGAGGCGGAGATGGGATGATATCCAGGGCGCTCCCAGGGGCGGGATCTCGTCGGCGAGGTCCTGGCCCCAGACGGGGTATTTCTTCGTCTTCCGGACCTTGGCGATGGCTTTCAGCACGAGCTGCACGCTCTTCTCGTCTGCGAACAGGACCGTGGCGCTGCCGCTCGTCTTGTGCAATGGTCGTGTCCAGATGTCGGGCAGACGAGCCGTCTCTTCCTCCCGTCTCTCCTCCTCCTCGATGTCGGCGCGCTTCCTTTTCCGCGCAAAGCCCGCAATCTCCATTGCCCGCGCCGGGTCAATAGCTATGAGAGGCTTCTCTTCGTCCTCGAACGTGATGCTCTCGAACCGGCCGGCCCCAACGAGGTCTGTGAAGATGGCACGGAAGTGAGGCTCGGTGCTGTCTGACGGCACGTTCTTGAGAAACAGACTTCGCGAGTCCTGGGCTGTCGGAGTCTTGGGTGCGCTCGGCCGTAATCGGATCTCGTGTATGGCTGTTCGGGGGAGGGAGGGTAAGGGTGGCATTTGGATTGGCAGGATGGCGAAAGGCTCGCCTTGCGGTGCGAGAGACGTCATCGCGAGGAGTGCTGGGAAATGGCCTCCAGATTGGTGTAAATGGGCTGAAGACGTCGATGCTTCTTATGAGGCAACGTCGAAAGAGTGCGATGGTGATCTACCAGAGAAGGCTGCTCGTGTCGATGTGATCATGAAATGGGTTTGGTTGCAAGGCGCAAAGGCAAGTCGTCGGTCGTTGAAGCAACATACGCCTCGACCTGCAAAGAAAAAAAAAAGCAGCTGCCAATGCAGAATCATCAATCAATCAATGCCTTATCGGATTTTGCTTATCAGACACGCCAACTGCACTGAGAATGGCGCTCTTCGGCCTGGAAGGAATTCCCAAGGAGGGGAGGGGAAAAAAATCAATGAGAAAAGAAAAAGAAAAAGAAAAAGAAAAGGATTGCTCCACCAGGCATTCCTGTCAATTGAAGTCGGCCTTTTCAATCCCTACAGAGGCATCAACCCACACCATCAAATCAATGAATCGTTCGGATACGTGCTGTATGCACTCGTCTACTCCGTACCTCAGGAGACGGCCTCGACATTTTCACAATCTTCCCTCGATCTCTACCAACAATCACCCTTGAGGTCTGGTCGTACGGCAGCACGCATACGAGTACTGGTATGACTTCGACGAATGAAAGCGCGTTAGATCACGGAGTTGGATTCATTGCTTAAAGTCTCGACTCCATTCTATAATGCGATTGGCCCCAGATTTGAGAGACGTCTACGGAGTAGGGGGCTTACTGCAACATGCAACATACTAGTACCTACCTGTAGTGCTTTGTAGTCCTCCATACTCGTAAGGGCTGCATGTTATGACATCCATATCTGATTTTCACGCAAGGGAGCTTGTCGGCTTCCGGTCTTGATTTTCACCCCTCTATTGAAATTACTCTCAGACATCAATGCATGCAGCATACATACATACGCAGCATTACGAGTACAAAAGACAAACAGTCTTACCAACAGTGCCTAGAAGAGGTAAGGCTGCGGTAATCCGTAGATGCACGACTTTTATAGAGTACTTCCAGTACCTGAGCGTGATACTATAGTAGGTACATAGAAATGGCTCGGACTCTTAGGCAGGAGCGGAAATTCTATACTCCGAACAGTCGGAGTACCTGTACATCAGCAGCACGGCTCTTCCCTATTGAATCTTCTCTATAAATCCGATCATATCCCCCGCCGAATTTCTCCACTTCTCCATCCTCTTCCACACTTACTCCGTACGTACTAAGTTCTTCTTCCTTCCCTTTTATCCTACCCAGCCACGGATTCATTCGAGTCTTTACCACTTCGTGCCTTGCCTTTTACGTCTTGCATCTCAATCCACAGAACATTCGCAGGTACGCCAGGGCTGAGGGGTTCTTTCTTGGAGAGCGCACGGGTCATCACTATGGGGGAATCAGCATGTCCGTCCTGAATTGATCTTGATCTTTTCGGGCCAGATGTTGGAGGGCATGCAGAGGTCTGTACGGGGAAGAGTCTCAAAGGCCAATTGGGGACTTCACGTCCCCTAACTGACCTTCGGGACTTGTCCTCGGTAAGCTAACTGGGGGACTTGTCCCCCAGTTGGCTTCCGGTGCAGATTGTTCATCAGCGTATCGCGCCCACGGCCAGTCAGTCTCGCATGAGTATATCTCCGAGCTCGGCTTTGTCCCTGCCCGAGCAAGCCGGGGCGAAATGCGTTGAGTTTGATGGACTTGTTGGCCTGTGAGATCAACTTTCTCTGCCCCTGACGAATTTCGTTTTCTCCTTTAACGCGATGCCAGACAAATTCTTCTGATAAGAACCGCCATTCCGTAGCCTGAGGTGCGAATGGGGAATTTGAGTATCATCTCTTTCTCGGCCTCCTGTTGCGTAGGATCTTTTATGCTCTGGGTATCTGCCGTTCATCGCAGCGTGTGCATCCATGGGCTTTTCCTTCCGTATCGCTTTTCCATATGTGGACGCTTCGTTTGTCCTTTTGCTGTCCGAGTACTTGGTAGCACGAATAAAATAAGATTTATAGCAATACTACCGGTAGAGCAGAACTTGCACTGTTAATTGTGTGTACTGGTACGGAGTATGGTCTGCCACTTCTCCCCCCCTTGTGGCTTGCGTGCAACAAGTGATACTAGTATCTGTACTGCAAATTTCATTGTCAGTATCTTCATTGGACTTCAGCCCGGCTACAGATGACCAGGCAGGCAGACGAAGTCTCAAGGCGCCTCTTGACTGCTGCAGAACAACAGTAGGAGATTGATTGGCGAAAATATCGCGAATGATCTTGTGGGAATTGGCAAAGGGCATCACAGCTGTACGAAGGATTAGGGGATGTGGTGGTCGACGGCGTACAGGTACAGGTACAGTAGGAACGCGATGCGTCATTGTGGGACTCCTAACGCTGGAGGGGGCATTCGAGGCTAAAGGAGCTCGAGGGGCACCCCTTGGCTCGGATAAACGTAACGCCGCCGGATCTCGAGCCTCTACGAGTTGACAGATCCTCCAAATCATCCAACATCTCCACGTCCCACAATGCTCTCTTCTCCATAATGGGATAGAAATTGTGCTCTGTTTTCTACTAAAAGGGCTCATCTTTAACATACAGCTTCTTTGCGTAGGACAAAACATTCGCGTATTTCCCTTTCAAGTCCTGCAACTCCACCTCCATCCCCTTGATTTTCTCCGCCCCGAGGCAAACCTCCATCGAGCGAATCTGTTCAGGGTCCGCCTTTATATCCTCCAGACCAGCCTCTAGGTCCTGGAGGCTTTTTGCAGCGCGGGCCTTGTTTTGAAGGGCCTTGTTCCTGCTGCAGCGCCAGCGCGGAAGCTCTGGTGCAAGGTCTGCCAAAAATTTAGTGCACCACCTCCGAATTCTGAGTCTGGGGACTCCGAAATCTGATCGCTGGACACTTGTCCAAAGAGATACAGACGCTCGATCATCTGACCAGGGGATGTTATGGACGTTGGAAGCACCAAGCGGTACATAACTAGCCCAACGCTTTAGGACGCAGAGGAGAAGGAGGAGGAAGAGTGGCATCCGTGGCAGCAGCAAGTCAAGCAAGGTCACCGGGAGATCCAAGATTTTGGTACAGGTAAGAAGCTGTCTCAGATGAATCATCCCCATCGCCTGGGATGGCCCACAAGATGACCCACACAGACAAGCACGGCGGTGTCTTTGACCCTGGGCGGATGTGAGTGGGAAGCGGAGTCGTGATACTGGTAATACCAGCCCCGCAGAGACGCAGCTCGGATGTATTCGGACCGCTGGGAGGCTCAACTTCGACCAGCAGCTCGGTCGTCTCATCTCGGTCGGGCAGGGACAGGTCTTGCTTCTCCACAGACCTGGTCTCTGGTCTCTGCTTGCGGGCATGAACGCAGTGCCCGACGCAGGGAGCCCAAATGGCCCGAAAAACCCCCGATCCGTTGATCTCATCCCTCGTTGAGCTGCGATGGGACAGTACGAGTAGTACTCGTAGACGCCATCCGGGTTCGACTTCTTCCTCGAATCGGTAGAAGACGATGTTGCTTTCGCTTTCCTTATAAGTCCCGGCCCCGTGGTCCAGCCATGGCCGCAGATGCTGTCTGGATGTCGACTCTCGAATGCTTCAGACTACCAGTAGGGAGTCGCGAAGGTTGACCGTCTCGGAGATGATCAATGCCCCATTCCCCGAAGATTCGTTTTGAGAATTTCATGCATTTGAGGCTGCTCCGCCTCGGGGCCGTCCAATACTGTACCTGTACGTACCTGTATATAATGTACGAGCAGCCGGCGGTCGTGCTCCTCAGTAGCACTCGTATTTTCCGTGCTGTATTGATGTTCAGAGAAGCTGCACCTTGACTCATGTGTGCTCAGAGCTCGAGCTGCGACCCCTTGATGAAGCATCAATCAATCAATCAATCAATCAATCAATCAATTGATTCCAGCATTGATCAAAGGTATCAAATGTATGCAGGTCGAGCATCAGCAGGGAGACTCGGAGGTTGTTGGGTCGAATTAAGACGGGAAAGACCCATGCGATGCTACGTGATCTGGCCGCAGTTGCCAGATCATGTTGAAAAGGGCACGGAGGTCCTGCTCGATCCTGATAGGCTCGCCGGAGTCCGGCCTGGGCAGTTTCGACTCGGACCTGAGCAGGAGCACGAGCACGAGCATCAAGCGTCGGTCGGGGCTGCCTCACGGAGTGCAGACAACCTGTGCCTCATGCAGGTGCGTCCTGCCTCTTTCGACGTCGGAGTTTTGAAGGCTTAACACTGGCCCGTCTCTCTGAGCGTCTTCACATCATGTACGGAGTGCTGCGAGTACATTGAGGTACTAAGTACTCCGTACGAAGTAGCCTGTAGTAGTACTCGTACATTCTGGCGTAGAATGCCCTAGGTAGTACCTGTATGGACATGAACGTTCATTTGAGGAAGCAAGAGCCCTGTGCATGTCTGGACCCGGATCTGTGCGTATTTGCATATGCACGCTATACTATGGATGCATCATTGATCCTTGATGGATCAATGCTACTACGAGTACAGGCATGTGCAATGGATCCTGGGAGAGGCCCTGTCGTCCTTTGCAGCTGAGTCCGACGTTGCTGGGAACCTGGAAAGCTCATTGATCCATGTCTACTCCAACCGTGCCATCATGTCGCAGCCTACGAGTACTACGGAGTTCTATCACCCCAACACCATTGGAATTCGTGCCTGAAGGTGTCAGTATTTTCCGTTGTACGGAGCACTGCGGTCGGAGTTGAGGACTCGATACCTCGGGCAGATGACGGTAAAGGGATGGAGCTGGAGGTGTCTCGAGACGGCGGGCTTTCGCAGGGCGGGCCTTGCAGTGCCTCTGCGACCCGTCGGCGGCCTGTTAGTACTAACCTCCTGTAGGAGGAAAGTACAGTGGCGCGCCTGCGGTTGCCTCCCGTACCAGGTGTATACATAAACCGTGCTGTGCTCTCCGACCTTCGTAGTACTACTACTACTCCGTACTCCGTACTACCTACCCAAAGCTCGCCGGAAAAGTCATCAACTTGATTCCATAGGCGGTAAGGGTGCGACGCAACGGCGAGCGCTCCGATGCGGACGTTTGATCCCTTTCTCGCGAGCTCGGAATTCGCCAGCGGGGATGATATCCATGGACGAATCCATCCGGATCCATCAGATTGATGGATCTACTCCGTACTATTTGATTGATCGGCTCTGACCAAGGATGACGACGCTGCTGAGGCTCTTTTGAAGGAACACGGCCTGTACGGAGTATGATGTACACACATCAAATTGATACGAGTACCTCCTTCCCCAGGTTCGTACTAGTAGTACTGCCTACAAGGTAGGTACGAGTACGGGCTGCTCCTCCTCTTCGGCAAGGGCGTCTCCGCCGCGCTTCCCTAAAAGGTAGACACCCAGCTCCTTCCCTTTCTAATAGCCCCTTCCCCCTCTACGAGTTATCGAGGAGGCTCTTTCCTCCCCAGGTTGAATCATAAATCCAGCACGCCATCTTGATCCATCTGCCTCTTCCAGAAATTATTCCATCAGGCCGTGACCCCTCATCCCTCCCCCCATTCTCTTGCGATTTTGCCTCCCTGCCAGGCCGCCTGTCCCCTCCTCACCAACTGGAATTTCCTCCGGGGGCTCTCCTCGAGCTTCGACTGCGACACGCCGCCATGGGCCTTCTTCACGTCCCGGGCGAGATCGTCAGACTAATCGTGAAGTATCTTAAGCCAGAAGATCTGTTGCATCTGGCCGCCTCGAGTCCGCAATTCCAGCATCTCCTCTGGGATAACTATACGTGTTGGAGTGCCCTCCAGGTCCGTTGAGTTCGGCTTCTTTCCCACGCCTTCAGGGCCTAGAACTGACCTTTCAAGGACCATCAATTCTCCGTGGAGTACGAGGACGCAGTCAAGTCTGGAAATCATGCGAGAGCTCTGAGAAGGCTCGCCAAGCGGCGGGACGCCGTCCGCACTGCAGAGCCGTTCCAGATCCTGCAAATCGCCAGCACAACCCACTTCATATATTCGCATGGCGCCGTCTGCTATACCGCCGACAAGCACTACCTGAGGGTACTTCACCTCCGAGATCCGCCCCTCCGAGGTCCCGTCTCTCAGGAGCTTGTCATCGATGTCCGCAGGCTTCTGGCCTTCACGGTGTTCCCCGTCATAGGCTTCCAGGAGAGCTCAGAGTATACGTTCGAACCGGTCCATCACGCCCACAACATACTCTCCTGCTTGTTCAGTCGCGCCGACCGTCGCTGCTGGAGGAACTTCCTCATCGTCATCGACCTGGAGAAGCGCCGGGTGATCCATCATACGATTGTCCCGGATTCCAGGGAGCTCTTCGTTCGCAACAATGAGAGCTATCTTTATTACGGGACCATGTCGGAACCGAGAGACGACTATCGCAAGCGATGGATTCTCCAGGGACTCGACCTTGAGCGTGGTGAGTGGCTTCCCTCAAGGCTGATCCTTAGAGACTTCGTCGGGATGGAGATTGGATCCTCCATCTGCTTCGAGATCTTCGACGACTACCTATACTGCCTATCGAACCAACAAAGGCTCGATCCCGGCGAGACTGTGTGCAACTCCTACTACTATGCTCTCCGCTTCCGCCTCGGAGATGCGCAAACCAATCTTGAGATCAAGTCGCTCGAAAAGGTTGTCATGTGGAGAAGGAAAGCGGACGAAGGGCCGGTTGACGAGCGATGGAACACCCTGGAGCTGTCGAGGGATGAGAAAACAGGCAAGGTCTTTATCATTGAAACTCGCAAGGAATTCTTCTCTGCTGTGTCACAAAGCCTGCGGAGTTGCTACAAGATGGAGCTGGTGTTCCCCACCTCTGCTCCAGACCTGGCATTTGAGAGTATTCCAGTTGGCCCAGACGATCCCCATGATGGTCCACACGAGCCCCTGAATGAGGATGCAGACGATCCTGGTCATTCTGATAATGTTGAAGAGTCTGATGATTCTGATGATTCTGACGAATTCAATGATCCCTCCGTCCTTGACTTTGGCGAAGCCTGGGCGAGGAGCAATGCTTTCGCGACACAGTCCCGAGTGCTTCTGCATTACGGCGACGAAGAATCGTCCCCGATCACGCTCACTTTCCATCAGACTTTTGTTCAATCGTACAACGCATCCTGCCAGGCGTTTGTGGACGTGGTCAATCATCCTCCTTCCGCCGATTCGATGAATAAGCGCTTGAGACTCCGTTCACGACCCCAAGTCTCCGGCCCGCAGCCGCGAAACATGGCCTACCTTCAGAACCTCCTGCGCAAGAATCGCGATAGCGAGGTCAAGTTCTGGCCAGACCCTTCGCTCCCGGGCTCGGACAGTCTCTACGAAATCATGAACCCCGAGGATGGGTTCGACAAGGCCGACTCGGCGATGGACGACAGGTTTCTCGTCTACTGCCTGAGGTCGTACGACAGCGAGCGCAAAGAGAGCCCCCTGATCTTGGTCTCCTTCGATCCTGCGCTGCACCTCCTGGGCCTTCCGAGATTCTATAGCCCCATCAGCCACTCCTGCGACAGCTCAACCCTGGCGGCAAGCACCAAGGGGGACTCCTCTACAGCTACAAGCTACTGCAGCTTCAGCGACGAGGCGAGCTCCCATGACCCATGCTCTGATAGCGAGTACGCCGCGTTGGCGGCTAGCCCGACCCCCCCTCCGTCTTCGTGCTGGATCACCAAGCGAATCGCAACCTACATCACGCGAGTCAAAGACGGCGCTGTGCGCGGATTTGACCTCTCGAGGGACCCGTGCCGCTCACCCTCTCACTAAAGGTCTCGAGGGTGAAGCGGTTTCTCTTCGTCGTCAAGGAACATCTCAATCCTGGAGTGACATTCACTGCCGGTTGAAAAAAAAAGAAGAGTTTCACATTTTCTTGCTGATCAACAAGCATCAGCCTTGCTATGGTGTTTAATCATGTTCATAGAATTTCAAACTTCCAAGGTCATTTTCTGGCGGTTCGGCGACGGACACATTCATGGGTGCGCAGGTAGAGAAAAACAATGAGCATAGAGAAGGGGTCCAGGAGTTTCCGGAGGTCATGCGAGGAGGTTGATTCATGTTGCTTTTGCTTCGCATCGGAGAGGGACGGGTTCAAACAGATCGGCGGTGGTGGCGGTGGTGCAACAATGCATTGATGGAAATTCTCCTCCAAGATTCCTTCCTCTCCCCAATACTAGTATGAACGATGGACGACGAGCCACGCTGGCGGGCCGCAACAAATACTAGTAATAGATCAAGACTATGTGCAATTCAAAATCCACGTCGTATTTCGCCTTGAGCCTCTGTGGCCCGATGACCCACTAGTAGTAGGATCTCCTTCCAGAATTCCCCCTCGTCGTGTAGTATGTACAGCATTTCATCTATCGTGGGATGTCGGCGCGCGCGAGACGCCGTCTTTGACCTCGAGGAAACTTTCTCTCTCTCTCCCTCTCTCATTCAGGGCATCACATCTTGACTCTGATCCTCCACCTCACCCAACACGCGCCTCCCGTCCTGCTCGTGCTCGTGCTCGTGCTCGTGCTCGTGCTTGTCGCTGTCTTTCTTGGACGCCGAGCACGCGCGAGGTGCACGTGGGGCGCGTT
>NQYQ01000007.1:905670-917254 GCA_003055925.1 Escovopsis sp. Ae720 | reverse complement strand
GGAGGGGGAGGAGGAGGAGGAGGAGGAGGAGGAAGAAGAAGAAGAAGAAGAAGAAGAAGAAGAAGAAGAAGAGGAAGATGAGGAAGATGAGGTATGGTTGGCACAGGAAGGCAAGAAAGAAAGAAGAGGGAATGAGAAGAAGACAAGGGATGCGCGCGCGCAATTACCAGATGCCAAACTCGGCGGTACGAGTGATGGGTAGGATCCGGATCACCAAACGCGTGCGCCTTGCAGCAGGCAGATGGATTGATTGATGTGTAGGTAAGGTAGGTAGGTTGGTTGGTAGGTAGGTATGGTATGGTATGGTATGGTGGTAGTAAACTGATCAATCTTTGAAGGATCGAGGCCAGGAGGAGGGAGTATGAGTTAGGAAGTGCGAATGGATTGATGAATCAAACCATCAAGCCATCAATGTTGATCGTTTCTCAAGCACAAGCACAAGCACAGGCACAAGCACAAGTAGCTGGTGGAGGAAGAAGTTGAAATGCCAGCGGGTTCGATGAAGACGCAGTGCGATGGAGAGTCGAATCGACATGGAATCGACGGACTCGGACTCGGACTCGGACTCGAACAAGCATGCAAGTGTCCCAACCCGCCTTGGCCGTGGCTGAGCCGCCATGGGTGGATCCAGGTATTACTCCATTAGTACTACTCCGTACCAGCTTATCACTCGAATTCTGGATGGATGGATGGATGTGGCGCAGGCGTCGTCGCGGCCTTGGAATCAATCATCCATTCAATCAATCAATCAATCAATCAATTCATTCAACTTGGTGCCAGTTGAGAGCCTTGGCTTCAAGTTGGACTCTTGAGAGGACTCGTCAGCCATTGTCGTACTACTCGTGCGTACAGGTACTGGTATGGAACGCCCCGCGGACCACTGCTGAGGCTGCGGAAGTCGGAGACCAAAGGCGCTGAACTGAGCCGACGGGAGCGCCTTGGCTCGGAGTAGTAGCCCGTAGTAGAACGGATAGCCGCGCCGTTTCATTTGATTCATTGATGGGTTGATGCCATCGAAATGCACGGCTCATCATGACTGAGCCTCATCTCGACGCCGACGGAATTACGGAGTACCTACTCCGTACTACGGAGTATGTACTGTACAGGTACTCGTACGAGTAGCAGTACCTGTATCAACTACTCCGTAGATGTAACTGGATTGACTCCGTATGTGGTGGCATCTTAAGTTGGCATCTTCGGCTGACGAGGTGTAGGGTAGGCACGGAGTCGCAGCTGGACCTCACATATGTAATTGATCTTGAACATTGAGAATTGAATTGATCAATCATGGAATGGAAATGACGCTTCCGGCATGGCCGAGGCTGTGCGGAATGGATTCAGTATGAAACCCTGGAATTACGGAGATCTCACGGCTCACTGCTCACGGCTCACTGCTCACGGCTCACGGCTCACGGCTCAGAGTCTTCATGCCCGCAGGCTCGTGCAGGTTCATTGTTCGCCAGGTCCGGGCTCCTGAAGCTCAATCACCCCGAATTTCTTCTGGAAATCGTCGGCAATCTTCAATTCCATCCCTCGCCATGCAGCAACAGGTTCGGGCTCTCGCTCGGGCCCCGAAGTTCTCCCAGCCAATCAAAATTCACCCCTCTCCCGACTCCGGCCTATCACCGAGCTCCGCCGAGACCCACCCCCGCCACGCCACTGCTTTTGCTTTTGCTTTTGCTTTTGCTTTTCCTCCAAACAAACCTCAAAACTTCCATTCTCTCCAATATTATATCTCAAGTTCTTCCTCTACCCCTCCCTCTTCTTAATTCTCTCTTTCTTTCTCTCCCCCCCCGTTTGCAGGATTCAAACCCCTCGCCATTCCACCCACATCACACACAGCCTGAGCAATGGCTAGCATCACGGCGTCTTGCGCGCTCAGGTCGGCGCGCTGTCTGCGCTCCGGCCCGGCAGTCGCCGCCGCGCCCCTCCGACGAGCGGCAATCCAGCCCGCCACCATCGTCGCCGGCACCAGATTCGCGAGGAGAGCCTACGTGACAGAGTCCAAGAAGGACAGTGCACGCGTCGAAACCGCCATCAAGCTGGACAAGAAGGACTTTGCCGACATCCCCCCTCCCCAGATGGACATGTCGTCCAGCTCCGACATCAGGGTCAGCCCCATGGCTGGTACGTTTGCTCCACGACAGCCCTCTTCCTGAGAGATGGAGATGAAATGATTGGAAAAAAAATTAAAAAAAAAAAAAAAAAAAAAAACGGAACGCAGGCTAATATATGCCTTCTGCAGAGGTCCTCAAGCAAGCCGCCACGATGGAGGAAGGCCAGCGCCCAATCTATCTTGACATGCAGGCCACCACCCCCGTCGACCCCCGCGTCCTCGACGCCATGATGCCCTACCTCGTCGGCGTCTACGGCAACCCCCACTCCCGCACGCACGCCTACGGCTGGGAGAGCGAAAAGGCCGTCGAGACCGCCCGCGAGCACGTCGCAAAGCTCATCGGCGCCGACCCAAAGGAGATCATCTTCACCAGCGGCGCCACAGAGAGCAACAACATGAGCATCAAGGGCGTCGCCCGCTTCTTCGGCCGCTCCGGCAAGAAAAACCACATCATCACCACCCAGACTGACCACAAGTGCGTCCTCGACTCCTGCAGGCATCTGCAGGACGAGGGCTACGAGGTCACCTACCTGCCCGTCCAGAACAACGGCCTCATCAAGATCGAGGACCTCGAGGCCGCCATCCGGCCGGAGACCTGCCTCGTCAGCGTCATGGCCGTCAACAACGAGATTGGCGTCATCCAGCCCCTCGAGAAGATCGGCAAGCTCTGCAGAGAGAAGAAGATCTTCTTCCACACAGACGCCGCCCAGGCCGCGGGGAAGATCCCCCTGGACGTTAACGCCATGAATATTGATCTCATGTCATTATCCTCCCACAAGATCTACGGCCCCAAGGGCATCGGAGCGTGCTACGTCCGTCGGCGGCCCAGGGTCAGACTCGATCCCCTCATCACAGGTGGAGGGCAAGAGCGAGGCCTGAGAAGCGGCACCCTTGCCCCGCCCCTGGTCGTCGGATTTGGTGAAGCATGCCGCATTGCCACGGAAGAAATGGAGGTACGTTTTACCAATCATCATCGTTTCTTTCGAGCACATGGCTCGCCCGTCACACAACAACTGTCCTCTTCCCCTCCACCTTTTTTCTTTTTGCATGATGATCCGCTTTACACATGCATGGCTTTCTGAATGGCCCGTGACACGGCCGTTCGTGTTGAGTGTAGCAACCTGTCTGATTCGCAACTATTCTTTCTCCTTTTTTCTTCTCGTCAACACCACGGCTCTGCACCAATGTCATGTGGAAACCAGCTTGCTGACGGTGAAACTTTCTCGCAATAGTACGATTCGAAGCGCATCAAGTACCTCTCGGATCGACTGCTCAACGGCCTCCTCGCCATGGAGCACACCTCCCAAAACGGCGACGCCAACGCCTTCTACCCCGGCTGCGTAAACGTCTCCTTCGCCTACGTCGAGGGCGAGTCCCTCCTCATGGCCCTCAAGGACATCGCCCTCTCCTCTGGGAGCGCCTGCACCTCCGCCTCCCTCGAGCCCAGCTACGTCCTCCGCGCGCTCGGCAACAGCGACGAGAGCGCGCACAGCAGCATCCGCTTCGGCATCGGCCGCTTCACTACCGAGGAGGAGATCGACTACGTCCTCAAGGCCGTGCAGGAGCGCGTCACCTTCCTGCGAGAGCTCAGCCCGCTCTGGGAGCTGGTCCAAGAGGGCGTCGACCTCAACACGATCCAGTGGTCTCAGCATTAAACTCCGTTTTCGCTGAAAAGCATCTCCTTCAATTCAGTCATGTTTTTTTTTCCTCTCAATGGCACTGTACGCTGGAGCAGGGTATTCGATTTATTGTTTCACAACTTCTTTTTTTTCTGGGTCTTCTTCTTCACGGTGTTCAAAAGGATCGCGACACAGGGTCGTGTTTTTCTTCTTCTTTGTTTTCCCCTCCCCCCCCCCATGATTGACCGGCTTAGAGATACTGGCTTTGCAGAAGCCGCGTCGCTGGGGTAGCATTGTATTTGTATTCTACTACCAGAACAAAACCCACACAGGCTCTCGCCACGGCAAGAGTGCACGAAGTAATGATACCAAACACGCGCCGGCAAGCATTCGGCGCTGGCGCTGAATCTCTGCTTCTTGACAACTTTTCTTTGGTCCTCTGTTCTCGTACATACATACAGCGACCCGTATGACATACCACATTGCGCACAATCATCACAATCGCAGGGACCGAGGCGATCCGCACATGCACGTGTCCGTCGCGATGATCGGCAAGCACCAGATCAGCACGGCATCAATCTCTGCCAGCATTGATACGTCTACATACATACATACGTGTCTGTATCCCCAACACAGTACGGCAAATCTCGTACGTCAGCAGTGATCAGACGCGCAACAGCCCGCGTGCGACGAATGCGATGACGGCGACAAAGCAGGCCCAGAAATGAGAGGGATTGGCAAGAGGCCCCGATGATCTTGTGCTCCGACCGTCCAAGGTTACTACCTCGTAGTAGTAGTACCTGTTCGATATTGTGCCTCCGTCTTTTCCTTGCGCAAAGTGCCAGCGACCGATGACGTCATCCGCGTGCCGCAAACTTGGAAACACCGACGGGGTTCGTGCTTGCCAGGCGCCGCGCGCCGGCATTCGAAGCCAGAGCAGGCTACACATGTGCCTATGACATCAGTCCACTTTCCCTGCTGCCCCGGAGCTCGCCCTCCAGCAAGGAATCCTGCGATTGGGGCTGGAGACCGTGCGGCAAAACTTCTTGGCCCGGGGAAGGCGGAGAGAAAGGTACGCGGAGTGTGCCTGCCGAGCGACCTCGACGGCCTCGTCATCCAAGGGGGTGGTGGGAGGGGAAAGGAAGGGGAGCGGTCGACGCTTCCGAAGTGCCAACTTGGAGCGGGAGCGCCTTCCTCGAGCATGTGAGGGCGATGGTCGTCCTTGCCTTCCGAGGAGATGGGAGTATATAATATCCCCCTCCCCCCCCTTTCCCCCCCTTTCTCCTCCCGTCTATGAATTGATCAATGGCTTGAAGACTCTCCACGCCACAGAACGCTCCATCTCTCCCAGCATCCTAAGACAACAACATTCGCATCGCAACTCTTCTTCAAAGAAAATCGTCATCCAGGACGCACGCATCCCAAAAGTCTCAGAAACAGTCACCCCTATACCACACCATGTCTGATAACTCGGGCAACAAGAACGCCAGCAGCAGCAACAAGGAGTCCTCCACTCTCGGATCCTACGTCGACTCTGCCACCGGGGCAATCCAGGAGTTTGTCGGCAAGATGACCGGCGGCGCCGAGAGCCGGGAGCAGGGCCGGGAGCGCCAGCTCAAGGCCCAGCAGGAGGCGCACGACCCCAAGACGGCCAAGGTTCCCGGCGCGACACTGTCCAGCTCCGGCGCCGTGGCCAAGGACGACCCCGACCGCGCCCAGGGCTCGTGGGATCAGACCATCGGGTCTGCCAAGGAAGCCATTGGCGGGCTGGTTGGCAACGAGGTAAAGCCCTCCCCCCCTTTTTTTTCTTTCCCCTCCTTCCCTGATACGATGCCGGTCATCGTTTTTTTTCTTTTTTTTTTTTTTGCTTCCCCTTCTCCCATTTCTGAGGTCGGGGTGAGGATCATCAACTGACGTGTGGCTCCAGTCGCTTAAGCAGGCCGGCCGCGAGCAGAACCTCGAGGGCCAGCAGAAGGAGGCAAAGGGCCAGCTCGGCGACTACGGCTCCGGCCTGGGCCAGCGCGCTCAGGGCGCCGTCGGGGAGGCCGTCTCGGGCCTGACCGGCGACAAGGAGGGGCAGGCGCACTACAGCAAGATGCGCGAGGAGGGGAAGACTCTGCAGCGCGGGGCGGAGCACGACATCCACAAGCAGGCCGAGGGGCGTGAGGGGCGGTCGTGAATCGGGGGGTCGTGGAGTCGCAAGGATGGCAGGAGGTGAATGCCATTGCGCGCTTGATCGAGGAGACAATACCCTAAGATGTTTCCAGGTAGTTTGGCATCCATAAGAAAGCAGACTTCTCCATTGAACGGTCTTGAGCTCACAGCACGATGCTTTGCGATGTTTGTATCGGAGAGGCTGTCACTTAGTAGCATCGAACGACGTCAGGCAGTTTGCAGTCGTTTGAAGATGACGAAGTAGAAGAGAAAGTGTTTGCGATTGCCTCGACTTGTACTCCGTACTCCGTAGCCATCGCCGACAAGCCCAAGAGCCTTGCTCGAGGTAAACGCCACGGCTGATCAGAAGCCGAGACTCAATTCGGTTCAGGCTGTACGGAGTACGAGTAGAGTAGGCCAAGATCAGGGTCTCGCGTTTCGGTCAACCGTTGCAGTCCGGGTCATCTCAGGAAAGGGTTAGGGTTATGAGCTGGCCATGTTCATGTCCATTGTCGAGAGCGTATATCTCGTAGTTGGGGTAGTAGGTCAGTACTCCGTATGTATGCACATTTCCCAAATCCCTGGAAACCATGGATTCATGTCCCCTTTTCTTTTCTTCTCCCTCTTCGGGATGACTCTGAGTGGCTCGATTGCCGGACAGGAAAAAAAAAAAGGGACGCCGTTCTCCGAGGACATGAGATCATGCGTTGCTCGTCACCGTGGCAAGACAAAAAGGTGATGTGCAGGCGATTTCGCCGAATGATGATCACAGACAGAATCCCCCAACGGCGAAACGGCCCTCTGACGCCCCGACTCGAGGCGCGTAGCACAGGCATCGTGGCTTTTCGAATGTCGTGGACGCGCAAAATTGGATGCATGTGTGTGTGTGGGCGTGATGCCCGAGATCCCCCGCGGGCCGGGGGGGGGGGGTTTCTTGATCCTTCTGCAGTCTCTCGAGATCCGCAGAGTCACGGAGCTGTCGCAGCATCTGCCTTTTGATGGGACGTCCGATATGAACTGGCCGATCCTTCAGGGTCACCCTGCCTGGGCTCGCCATCCGCGGGCAGGGCCAGGTGAAGGGACGACAGCCGGGAACCAATCGCGCGGGTTGGAACGAATGGAATGGATTTTGAAGGATTGGACGGGTGGATGATACATTGATAGATGCACCGAGGCGGATGGGAGCCGGCACAAGCACGTCGCTGCGCGCGAAACCCTCCCGCGCGCTGCGAGCCCAGGGACCCGTCCCCCATGGCTGGTTCAGGGATGGGTGGGCGTCCTGGGTCGTCTTCTCAAACCGCTTCTAGCCTTCTGCACCCAGACATGCACAGAGAGCTGGAGCGGTTGGCAGTGCTCGAGCGCAGGCCGAGGCGAGATGAGCTGGTATGATCATCGGCCAGCCCGGGAGGACAGGGTGATGGGGGGAAAATGGGAGACGAGGAAAAAAAAAGTAAGGAAGCGAAACGAAAGAGGGGGCGAGAACAAGGCACGGGTACACATCAATCATTATTTGCCTGCGTCGGTGCTCCGTGATGGCTCGTTTTGACGGCAGACCCGTGCGGACGGGCAATCAATCAATGCGGCGCGATTGAGGCCAAAATCACGGGCACAATCGTGTCTCAGCTCCATTACTGCATGGCGTGCATGGCTCCAGGTATGTACATATGCATCAATATGACCACTGAGCTTCAATGATAGGCATCATATATGTATGTGCTCCGTATCGTTTGTAGTATGTACCGCAGGATGGTGATTGTCTCGATGGATATGATTCTCCCTGCTTGTCTTGGGGTCGCCTGAGACAATCCCCCACCCGCGGCATTGTCATGGTCGGCGGTTTGCATCGTTCGTCTGCAGTCAAACTCGAGTCAGGGATGTACTGAGGACTTGCAGCTCTCGCCGAGTGTTTGGAGCCGCGGGAGGTTCAACAAGCGGGTCCATAGCGAAACGGTCCGACATGGACCGGAGCTCCGACTGAAATCCCCCCCCCCCCGCCCGGACGGTGACTTATCGGGGTGATGGCAGAGATGATCGACAACATCTCGCGCCATCACAATGATGCATGGTCTGATTGATTTGACGCATCGAGGCTCGTCATCAGCGATCAATCTGCGGCAATGTCGAGTCAAACGCTCTCGGGGTCCATCTGGGAATCGATGCAAGCCTTCGTGCAATTCTTTGCCAATGTGAACTCGCATCGTGGGCATTGGAGGATGCAGAGAGGCCAATTCTCGGTGACGAATCTCATTGTCTCACAGCGTGATCGACTGCTTGCTGGAGGGCTGCCCTCGGCGTGACGCTGGTTTCGAAGCGTGCGGTCTGTATCATCTCGTGGAGGTGAGACAAGAGGCATTTGATGCCCGTCGACCAGCGCAAGATGCCCTCTGAGTGCGATCTCAGTCGCAGCTCTGAGGCATCTGCGAGTACATGCATCCAGCAACCGCCCGAGGTGAACAGAGTACTCCGTACTCGTGGGCAGCTCAGCTTTGGTCCCTGGCCTGCGATGCAACCCCCCCCTCTCGCACTCAAAATGGCGTCGGGGCTTTGTGATCGCGAAATTGGAAGAGATGGAGGGGCTTCGTCGAGATCGCTGGCCACGTCAATGTTTCGCGGAGTACGCGTACGCAGTACCGTCAGAATCTTCGTATTTTTGTATTCATTGATGTTGGTGGCAGAAGTTGTGAATATTTGTGTTTTAGACACTATCAGGAACGCTCAATACTATTGGATTCAGGGGGGGGCTTGCTGAAATACCTGTTGCATCTGATCAACTGATGTTTTCCCTAGATGCCAGGAACCACTCAATGAAGAGAGCAGGGCATTTTTCAGCCTATGCTTCACGATGACAGTGAATGATCAGTACGGCAGAATTTTCAAGCAATCTTGGAGTCCTTGGCTTACCTCTGCACTTCACAACTTACAGATGTGGCAGGACTTGAAGAAGAAGGGGCACGGATACCTACGGCAGTCCGTCGAGGCTCCATCATTGTGCATTTCACTTGGCAGATCTGCCGACATCCGAGCCGCTCGAAGTACCCCCCCCCCCTTCAATCTTCAATTTGACCTCGATGGATCTTTCAACACAGCATCAGGAGATCCATTTGTACGGCACCGTAGAGCTTGATCTCCTTGCCTTAAATCACGACTCAAGGCCAAGCATCTGAGGATCCGCCGGATGGGAAAACGAGGGGCCTCTGGACTTGGCGACTGGCGACGGGAGCTGCCAAGCGCTGTGGGATGGAAATGCTTCCGAGACAGCAAAATCCAGACTCGTCAAGAAGGCCCGTGTGTTCCGTGCGCTGCTCCAAGAGGTATTCATGACTCCCGAAACCTCTCAAGGCACTGCTCCTATGTCAGCACTCTAAGCCTCTCACATCAAGAATCTGTCAATCGCGGACTGACTCTGTCATGAACTCCATCGATGCAATGTTGTCATAATCGGCAATCAACTAGCCAGGGTCTTTGAGCAAATCCCAGAGCTTGGCAAGCCGGTCTCTTGCTGCTCAGTATAGCACCCATTTTCCCAGCGATGTGATGAGAAATAGGTTATCACACGAGAAGGGTCCACGAGCCTGGCATCGGCGCCCCTGTCTGTGACTCTGTAGGAAGTATTCGTATGTAGTCCGTAGTCTGTACTTTGCCGTCGCAACCCCACCGTTCCGCCCCCATTGCTGGGAGACTGATTGCCAGGGACAAGCTCGGTGCATGGCCGCTCGAAGACGCCCAGGAGAGGACCCGGGCTTCTGGCTTCGCCGATGAGGACGTTGGGTTGGTAGGCGATGGATGAGTGTCTGAAATCCTTCGGCCTCGTTCTTTTTTCCCTCCCCGCCTCCGCCCATCAGTCATCCCCAAGGATGTGGGATCTGGATGGCGAGGACTGTGCTCCGAGCTCGGTACGAGTACGAAAAACGGAGTACTTCCTTCACGACGAATCCCAGCCAAGGCTTGCCTGGAAAAGGCACCGAGTCGAGTACCTCGTACGAAGGAGATGGCGAGGGTCGGAGAAGCGGCACCTTCAGTCGGAGAGACCCTCATCAGCATCCGTGTCACGCCGCTTGCTTCCTCCTGCTCCTTGCAGCATCCTCCTTGTCGATCATTCTCTTCTGCTCACGAGCGTCCTGTTCTTTACCCGGACGGAGTACGGGATGGAGTCAGCAATTGGTGTTCTCCTCACGACTACGGAGTAGAGGACCGGGCAAAGGAGGGATTGCTCGGCATACTCACTACTCCGTGCTCCGTACGGAGAACTGTCCTCTGAATTCGAATACAGGTACTTCAATGCGATGAACAAGGGAGCACCCGGCAGAGGAGCGCCACGATGACCTCGATTAGAATTTGACTCGGTCGCCTTACGCGCTCCATCACACAATTTTGACTTTGATTGTTCTGCGACTCAAAACAAAATGCGAGAGTTTGGAACCCACAGGTGTGTCTTGTTCGCGCCTTCCTACGCCAACCTTGGCGAGCGCGTGCCCGGGAAGTCGTGACCTGGACGCTGCAGGAACATGGAAAGAGCTGGACTCGGGACTCGGAGCCTACAGGTACTCGAGTCGTACTACGGAGTACGGGGTACTCATAAGCGGTCATCCAAGTGCCATCCGAATCTGCGAGATCCCATGCTCCGAGGTCAGGTACCGGGAACTTCTTGCCGCCGCGGGTGCTCTCCGGCGTAGTGCCCTCTACCGGTAGTACGAGTATGGGGTACTCCGTTCTCCGTACTTCTCGTACTCGTACAGTCCTCAATTGGACTGCAGTCACGCCAATGTGCGAGGTGCGGTGTACCGGCATCATCACCATGATACTCTCCGTACTCCTGCCTGGCGCTCCGCACGAGTACATGCCGTGCCGCATTGATGAATGAGTAGTAGTAGGTCCATGTGTCCAAGTGCAATTGGTAGGACCTGTATGTTGAGGCAGGAGTGACCTCGAGATTTGCTTCTTTCCTGTGAGTCAATGGAGTGAACAACTGGAACTCTCGAGACAGGACCCTGTGGACCGCGGGAAGGAGGACTTGGGAGGTCGCGGTGCGTACAGTGCGGAAAGGACAAGCCGGAGGTACGAGTTCTTAGTAGGTACTACTACTCCGTAGTAGTACCTGAGGTAGTAGTACCATGGAGCACCTACCGGTAGGTACCGCTAGCATCGGCAGCTCCCTGTGTCAAGGGGTCTGTTCCTGACCAGCACTCCCGAGTCCTTTCTGGAGGTCGAAAGCAAACCATCAATTGCTGGTAAGTTTCCAAATCACACTGGTGTCTGCATTGTTCCAGACCAGATTGATGAATACTGAATCCTCCTGCAGCCATTCGGATCCAGTGAGTACCTGTACCTACCTAGGTCCCTGAAACGGAGCACGAGACTTCAAGTTGAAGTTCTGGCAGTTCTCTGTACAGTACGTAGAGTACTCGGAAGTACTGTAATTTCTCGATGGAAGGTGCCTTCAAGTTTACTAGTACCTACTACGGAGTACAGGTACTCGTACCTACCCTGCCAGGCTCAAGTTGCAACCTGTGGAAGGGGCTCTCCAGGATTCAATTTAGCGATCCACACCAGCTCCTGCCGCCCCCGAGAGGTCACGCCTCTTCAAGTTGGAAGTTGCATGCACAGGTCGTACCTGGTACGCCTGCTCATAACACTTAAACAGGCTGGGAAACCGCAATCCGTGAACGACGAGCGTGCTTGCTTCTCTCGGTTACCC
>NQYQ01000007.1:892949-905645 GCA_003055925.1 Escovopsis sp. Ae720 | reverse complement strand
CCCCCCAGCTTGGCTTCCACACCTCATCAATCCATCTTCATCTCCTGGGATCCCCCCTTCAAGCTCCTTTCATATTCACCTAGTACGGAGTACCAAGTAGGCATTGATCAATTCAAGGCTTGGTTTGGGCCACGGCGCTTCCCAGCCCGTTTCTCAACTATCTCTGGGCCCATTCCTTCCATCACAATCTTCTCCTCTTCATCCCCGAGATGAGTTCGTGATCGATTGCCCATTCCTGGCACTTCTGTGTCTTCGCCTTGGTCTATCTCGCACCACTCCGACTTCTCGCCCCCCTCTTCGGCTTGAAGTCGCACAGGCAGCATACGGGGTACAGTTGGCACAGCTTGTTCCTGTCCTCCTCTGTCCTCTGTACAAGCGGTACGTTGCTGTCATTCAAGAGCACACAATCGCCATCACCGATCCGTGATTCATCAGGATCGTCATCCCATCTGGTTTCGTCGCCCTGCGCGGTAGGCCCTCAAGCCGTCAGTTTGCGGGCTTGTCGTCGTCACCTCCACATCTTCAGACGTCTCATACCCTGTGCCCCAATCCTCCGTTTCTGACTAATTGCGACAAGGTATCTCCCGTCTTTCCAAGGATCGCGCGTCCCTTGACTTCCCGCAGAGGCATCCCATCCATCCTACGAGGCACAAGTCCTGACGTACTCCATACATACTCGGGATTCCTTTCGTGCTCCATGCCACTCACTTTCCAATCATCATAAGATTCGCGGCATCAGGCTGCATCTTGCCGCTCCTTTCCATCCAACCCGTTTCGACTGACAGGACGACAACCCGTCCAATCGAGGATTCGCCAGCAACCCATCATTTCATTGTCACGTTTATATAATCGACGATACCCATCAACATCAGTCTTGCCATCCGGCGGCCGGTCGGCAGAGAAATAAAATGGCTGGCTCAATCAGTGACCCTTTCTCTTCTCCCGCCTCAGTCTCGGTCAGGAATCGAGACATGAGAAGCCAGAGCTTCTCCAGCGACAAGGCCTCTGTATCGAGCATGGTCCATGGCTCGGCGACCATGCCCTCATCAGTCTCGCCCGAGGCTGCCTTCATCAACGAGACCGGCGCGTCGCAGATCATCGCCAACAGCTACGATGCCATTGCCTCAAACTGGTATGACCAGAATGGCATCGAGCCCGGTGGAGAGCCGGTCAAGGTCTCTCCCATCGCTTTGCAGCTCGTCAACAGCTTCCTCGACCAGCTCCTCTTCAAGTTCTTACAAGTAGCCAAGTCTACCACCCTCGCCGCCTTGCGGCCCGCTGTCTGCGAGATCCTGAAGCCAAAACTTGCCCGAGATACAATTCTGAACGCCAATGAAGAATTACGCGAATATCTCGGTGATGCCGACGAGGATGATTACGCACAGTCCGGCCAAGAATTCGAATGGGATCTCGAGTTGGCGTGGAAGAGAACAAGACTGCGTTGCATGGTCTACTCTTCTCTGGGAGAGTTAGAAGAGGAAGATGAAGATCTTTTTATGCAAAAGGAGAATCTCGAGTCACAGCCCAACCAGAACGCGCCAGAAGTCATCTCTGCGGCAGTGGCTATCTTCCTTACCTCAGTCATCGAGTACATGGGGGAGATGACGCTGACGGTGGCCGGGCACAGTGCTTATCAGAGGACAACTTCCAAATTCGAGAAGGAAATCAGTGATGGCACGCGAAATCCCGACGATCGAGCGGGCCTCATCACAGTGGAGGAAGCGGACATGGAGCGAGTTGCATTTGACCGGACCTTGGGCCGACTCTGGCGGACTTGGAAGAAGAATACACGCGGGCCATCGGTCGATTCTCCAGCTCTCTCGCTTTCGGCCATTTCTGGCGATTTGGTGGATGCTGACAACACTCATCAAAAGCGAAGCACGAACGGCGACGGCGACGGCGACGGCGATGGCGACGACGAGGACGAGGAGGCTTCTGGCGTCATTCACTCAGCAGTGGCTTCTCTATCATTGAAGGAGACAGAGATGGCGCAGATCGAGTTGTATGGGTCTGAGCAGCTGAGTGAGGATGAAAGTGAGCTCGCCGCCAAGGAATTTCTTCACCTCAATCGTCGCCGTCCAGTCAGTCTCGGCGACACCCCGACGTTTGCGAGTGGTCTCCAGATAGCCACAATAGCCGAGCGTCACCCAGCTGTTCTCATGCTCCACAGGAGATTTTCTATGCCAAGCCCACGGCCACCGGCCTTGCATCGTGATGCGGCTAGGCCCCGAACCGTCAGCAGGCTGGCCAGTGTGCTCAAGGCCGAGGGTGTAGCCAGACGCATTCAACCCAGTCCTGCGCCAGGCAGAGGGGCAAGCGATGGCAACGGTTCTCATTCGGAGGCGGATGATGCGCTCGAGCAGGCCACTTACGAGAAAGCTGAGATTGTGAAATCATCTCGAGTCTCGGTCGCCAGCGTCTCTTCTCGCTCCTGCTCGGATTCCGGCGGAGCAGTCAATGTCAGGAGAGCATCGGGCGACCATTCCGCACGCATCATCGATGTTCCCGCACCAAGGAGCCCAATTCAGTCACAGCGGCGATCACTTGACTCTACTGATCGTGTTCGCTCCTTCAGCGGTTCGAATCAAATCCCTCGAGGAAACAGCTCCGGTCCCGAAGAGCAGCGAAAGACGAAACAACCTGATCATGCGCCCAGGCTCAACGGGACAGCAGCAAAGTCACCCTTGGAGAAAGTGCGGACAAGTCTCACTAACGCATCGACGATCTCCGAATCTGATGAAGAAGTCGACGATGAGCACCCAAAAGCACCTGCGGCCATAAACGTTGCGCCCTCCGCTCGGTCCAGGGAGCCCCTTGGCCGTGTTCCATACGCCCTGCAGACGAGCCTGGGACATGCTGATCGAAGAATGTCCTCTCCGAAAGCTGAGTCATCGACGCCGAACAGCGCCAGCAAGGCGGCCCTTCTCAAGGGGTCACATTCTTCCGGCGCATTTGTAGAGGATGGTACGGTAGAGATACCTCGCAAGTCGATATCGTTTCCCATCCGGCACAGCAGCAAGGGCGAGGGGAAAAGCATTGCTGTTATCGAGCGCACAAAGCCGAGGGAGGTCGAGGAAGATGGGCCGGTGCCTCTCCACTCGGCAGTGCCGCCTCGTCCAATTCATACCTCTGGTTCATGTGGCTCGACCGGCACCACTCGACACAAGGCCTGGAAAGAAGAGTCCTCAAGCCGTGCCGAGAGCGTCGCTCGCAACTTTGAGGAGCTCATTCAGAGCAATCAGACTATTTCTTACACTCTGACACCAGAGAACATGCGCGATATCAATGTGAGTCTCGCGCGATTGGTCTTGTGTCCCACGGTTGCTGACAGACCTCAGGTCAAATCGCCTATTGAGGGCTCTGTGATTTCGAAAATCAGTCGCAAGAGCGAGGAGCTTCGAAGCCCGTCAATCGAAAGCAGCGTATCTCCACTGACACGACGAGCCACGCAACCCTTGTCCCCAATCTCTGCTGAGAGTGAAATCTCCCGCGGCCCTGGCTCAGTTCCTCGAGCACCTGCCGGCTTGGCCTTTTCGACAAGTCGCACTGGTGGCCCTCAAGCACGAGACGCGAGGGTCGCCGGAGAGTCCATGGCGGACTTTGCGGAGTTCATCAAGTTCACTGGTCCGGCAACAGAAAGAGGAAGCTCTGTCGTGCGAAACTCGTCGGTCCCTGCCAGCCCTATGAAGAGAGATGGGGTCTCTCGTCGAGTCTCTACTGCCAGCAACCAAAGCAATCGGAGCAGCAACAGTCGCAGGCGCTATCAGCGCGATTCGCGACCGGACAGCTCGGATTTTATGGAATTCGTGCGCCAGAGCCCTCACCAAGCCGTGGCTGGTCAGCATCGCATCCCCCGTCATGTGGCTCCCTTCCGCACGACGATGGACTCTGACCAGTTCAACGGGATTGCTGGGGGACGTGCTGTCGACGCCATTCTTCCCGAGATTCGTTATAGTCAAGGCTCGAACACGTTTACTGAGAATTCGATGCCGTCAATGCAGTCCTTCAGCTCTTCGTCAGCCCTTCTCGGGAAAAATGCTTCTGGAGCTACGAACAAATTGATCTCAGAGGAGGACATGATGCCTGCGAGGAAGTCACGTCGCGCGCGTGATCCCTACGCGGTTGACTTGAGTGATGAGGATGACTGCGACGAGATCACACCTGCCGTGCCTCGCAAGAAGGAAGAAAGTCTCGCCGAGTTCTTGCGCAATTACGAGCCTCCCGCGCAGCACGAGCCGCAACCAGCCCAGGCCAAGGCTCCGAAGAAAGGCATCAGTCCAGGAATCATCGGAAGATTCTCTCGCAGTGGCGCTAAGGAGGCCGCCGACAATGGGGGCAAGGAGAGCTCTGCAACAAGCAGCCACGTGGGTAATGCCTCTGTGAGCAATCGGGCCGGAGGAAGCAAGCATGTCCCACTCATGGTGAACATGCCGCCGGGATATGACATGTACGGGCCCATTCCTGGATATTCTGAATCACCTGATAGCGCCCCAGGTCCTCGTGCCCCGATGAAGAAAAACGAGCCCCGAGAACGTGTCACCTCGGGCGAGTCCTCAGACCTGGCAGACTTCCTTCGGCGCGCCGGTCCTCCCCAGGGGCAGGACTCTTCCTCAATGCCGGCACACCAGACTGAAGGCAGCGGGTTTTCAAAGGCGTTTGGCCGGCGAAAGAAGACAGCCTCTACATGATGAGCCTAAGCCTATGACCCGAGGAAGAAGACGGGCCTTAATCGTGGGATCGACTGGCCGAGAGCCTACACCGAGGTTTTGAAGTGGTAGCTAAGCAACGAAAGGGGCTGCTTACGACATTCACGACTTGACCTCTGATCCGAGCCTCCCGTATGTACTCATTGGTGAAAGATTTGTGGCATTTACGAAGCATTCTCGACGAGTACGACTTTTTTTTCTTTCCTGCAGGCTGCCAATGCTCCATTGGTCATATTTTCTCCTTTCACAGATGTTCCACCCGCAGGCCGTGTCTCGAAGTCCGAGCAAGAGAGGATCACGCATCTCCAGCGCAGACAGCCATCCGAATCTAATCTTGCCATCTATTCACTCGTTTGCCCTGGTTGAGGGTATGGAAACGGCTGCGTTCTTATGTTACTCATCTTGAATAACTCAATATCGAGAAAGGATTCAGAGTTGCGGCAGGCATCGACTTTCGGGGTGACTGCCGGACAGAAAGCTCTTAATTCATTTGACCACATCCATTGATCTTTTTGATTTTTTTTTTTGATTTTTTTTTTTTGCCTTTCCTTCTAGCACTTTCTTAAAATTGACGACTCACCATTGCTTGTCGGGATTGCCTTTTTTTTTGCTTCATGCATTTCCCTCTCTCCTCTTACCTTTTGATTTCACTGTTATTTTATTTGAGATGCCTGCCAAAACATCAATATGAATTATGCCCCTTTGGTCTGTGAATTCCAAGCCGAGAATACGGGAGTGTCTTCTCCAGGGAACATCCATCGCAGGGCTGAAAATCTCATTACTTGATGCTGTAATGTTTTGTCCGCGACAATCAAAATTGTACATCACCGAGACCCAAGATTCAGCGACGTTCAAAACGGGAGGGATCGAAGTCGCAGAGATAGGTAGTAGGCGGCATAAGTTGGTATGATTTTCCATTCTCCTAGTGGTTGGCCCCCCCCCGGAGGCCATCTAGGCCGGGGGGCTCTCTGGGTTGGAATTGATCCATGAATCCATTGATATTTGAGAGGCGCGTTTCATTCATCATCGTAAAGTTTCTGACCCAGCCCAGCCCAAGTCCCAGTATTGGTTTGCGAGAAACGAGAAAATAAGATAAGAGAGAGAGAGACAGAGAGAGAGAAAAAAAACAGAGAATAAAAAGAAAGAACAGAAGAAAAAAAAGAAAAGAGGTATGATGAGAGGAAACGAGACGAAGCAACTGATCGAGGCAAGACATACGAAAAGAAAAGAAGAAAAATCAAACGCAAGCCGGCAACGAGCTAATAGACCAAGAAAGAAGAAGAAGAAGAATAGTAGACTTGGTTAGAGATGCGAGAGGACCAGAGGCGGAAGAGGTCGAGTGTGAGCTTGATGTGAGGCGGGTTAAGGGGGAAGATGTGAGAGAAGAGGAGAGAGGAGAAAAGGAGTGGTTGTCGGCGCGATGCCATTCTGATTGACCACGGGAAGGGGGGGGATAGACAAGACAAGTAGAAGATTATGAGGAGATAGTAATAGTAGTAGTGGTAGTAGTAGTAGAAAGGGAGGTTAGGTAGCAGGAATGTAGAAGGAAAGGAAGGGAAGAGAAGTGAAAAAGAAAGTGGTTTGGATCAAATCTCCATGCGCCCCGCGAACTCCTCGCTCATACACCTCTCGCGCTTGCCGCCGATGATCATCTCCTCGTCGTCGATCTCGTCGAGGGCGTCGTAGTCGTCGTCGTCATCCTCGTCGTCGTCGTCGTCTACGATGTCGTCGTCGGAGAGCTGTACGATGTCGCCGTCCTCGCCGCGATTCCAGTACCAGCCGTCGTCGAGGTGGGACTCGTCGTCCTCGAGGGAGGGCACGAGCTCAGCCTCCTGGTCTCCGAGCCAGTACCTCGCGCGCTTCTTGGCGCCGTCGGATCCCGGGTCAGTGGGCCGCTTGCCGGCATGGGTCCTTGTGGCGTGGAGGGTGGGGCTCTGGGAGGAGATGACGGGGACGACGCGGACGTAGAGGTATGCGACGCGCTTGAGGTTCCTGTTGAAGAAGAAGTAGTGGACGGCCCAGATGGCGCTCTCGTCCTCCTCGAAGGGGTCGATCTCTGGGTGGTAGCTGAAGATTGTGCACTCGTTGAGGCGCATCTCCTTGTTGACGAGGGACCAGCAGTGGGGCCCCCACTGGGAGGCCATGTCCGGCCCGAGGGAGGAGGAGGAGTAGGAGTGGGCGGCCTCGAGGCCCGGGCGGACGTTCTGGAGGATGGAGTCGAGGTTTGCCATGACGCGCTTGAGGCTGCGCTCGCGCTTGAAGTCGCCTGGGCGGAGGACGTGGGAGAAGTCGTAGTGGGGGTGGGAGGCGTTGAGGGTGGCGATGAGGTAGGCGAAGGTGCGGCGGGAGGAGAGCTGGGAGAGGGGGCCGAAGGCGCTGGAGTGGGAGAAGAGCTGGGCGCTCTGGGAGGTGGCCATCATGTGCTGGCGGTCGAGCGGGGAGAGGCTCGCGCCGAGCTTGAGGAGGGCGGCCTGCTGGGAGCCGAGGTCCTTCTCGATGTTCTTGTAGAGCTTCTTGTCGGAGCCGGTGGACTTTGTGATGTAGAGGTCGCAGCCGCCGGTGATGTTGCAGTCGGGGGTGTTGAAGTTGAGCGCGCTCGTGACGGCCTCGAAGTCTTGTACGGGTAGGTACTGCGGAGACGGCGAGAGGTGTCAGCGATGGAGGAGGATGGGGAGGAAGCCCTGGGCTGGCTGGAGAAAGGGGGAGAGGAGGGGGAGAGGGGAAGAGGGGAAGAGGGGACAAGGTGAGTGCTCGCCTTCATGGTGACGGTAGTAGGTGAAGGCTGTCGGTGATTAGGAGGTCGAATGGGCTGGAGCCTGTGGGTGCTCGGTATTATGTATGTATCAATGATATGTAGTGGACGTAGTAGTAGTAGTAGTCGATATGATGCCGATCGGCGTAGGTAGTAGTAGTAGTAGTAGTAGTAGTAGTAGTAGTAGTAGTGATTAGGGGACCCGGAGTCGAGAGGTTGCGCCAGCGCAGTCGAGGTGGAGGGTGTAGAATTGCGTCGGTGGGAGGAGCGGTAGAAGAAGAGATCGAAGAGCGGTTTGAGTCGTCGTAGATATCGGGTCTTTTTTGAGAGGCCTGGGAGGACAAGGGAGAAAATCGTGTCGTTGGACTTGGTGGAGGACACTGATGCTTGATGCAAGATGAAACGGCGAGGTCACCACCTAGTGCTCGTAGGCTGCGGATAGTAACGTCGGGTCAAGGCGTGCGGAAAGGCGCCGGAGTTGGTAAGGGCCGGTTGGGTGAGAGTGCCAACAAGATCGAGTGGGATTGATCAATTCAATACGAGGGGCGATGCTGGTTGGGTGGAGTGTTGTGGTAGCGTCGGATGATGAAGGGCATTTGGGCCTTGAGGTCATCCACGATGGTGCAAGGTCGTCAGGGTGAAGTTGTACGAGTAGATTGATGTTTTGTCGTCGGAGGATGTCGAGTTGGTAGTAGTGAAAGGAGGAGGAGGAGGATTGAATGAATCAAATGGATGGATCAATCAAATGGGTGTGCCGGATCCTCCCAAAATAGGGACCGAATTGCTGCTGTATTACCGCTACAAGTACTCGTACTTGTCGGTAGTATGCAGAGGGCGGAAAGGGGGGGGGGGGGGGGGGGGGGGGGGGGGGGTGGGGGGGGGGGGAAGAAGAGAGGGGGCTGCTCGCCTCGGGGGCGGTCGGAACAGGCTGGTGGTTTGTTTGGCGGCGGCGGCGGCGGCGGCGGATGTACGAGTACATACATGAAATTTGCCGCGGGGTGTTTGGATCCGTCGATTGATGGATGGATTTGATGGATGGATTTGATGTATTTGATGGTGCTGAAAGCAGCGGGATGAATCAATGGATGGACGAGGCCGGGCAACGTGCATCGAGGGAGTGGCCATTTGATCCATCCATCCATCCATCCTATCCAATCGATCCAGTTTCTACTCCGTATTGAATTGATGTATCAGATCCCTCAATATCAATGCTCGTAGTACCTACTTGGAGGTATTTCATCAAGACTCCTCAATCCATCAATCCATCATTGATTCCATCCACTCAGCTTGGCCGCCTTGGGAGTGACGCCTGGCGCGGAGGCGGGGCTGAGCTGCACTGTGGGGGGACGTGGCCCTGCGCCCGAGCGGGTCCGTATGCGGGGGGTCGACCCCATACTGTGCGTTTCCGCAGGGGCATGTCTTTTGCGTACGGTGAGGGGCACGAGGTGTGGCTTGACTGGTGGATTGGATGGCAGTTGGATGGATCGATGGATTAATCAATCAATCAATCAATCAATCAATCAATCAATCAATCAATCAATCAATCAATCGATGGACTTACGTCACGTGGAATGTGGCTGAGGACGGAGTACGATTACCGGTACGATTACCGGTACGAGTATAGGTACGGGGTGCAGGTACTGAGTCGTACTATCTGATCGGAGGCAGTACAGTATCGTACTACTCCGTACTCGTACGAGTACTCGTAGTATGTACCTGTACCCGAACCTGCACTCGAACGGGCTGTCAAACGCGCGCTCAGGCCAGCTGCAGTGCAGACCGCTTGGAATCAATCCATCGCACTTATTGATCCAACATCAATCGATCAATCGTCCAGTGCCAGTGATCAATCAGGAAGACTTCCTTTGTTACCAGAAACCTGTTTTCAAAGTCACCGAGCGTCACATGTACGACTACGAGAACAAAGACCTGGACTCGGTCGGATTGACGACTCGGAGTCACCTCAGTTGGGGAGTGGTACTCTACCTCTACCTGTATCAATACCTGTACTCCGTACCTCCAGCTCAGGTATATAAACACCGACTCAGCTTCAGCTGGGCCTCCCTCGCTTTCGCTTCCCCTCCCCGCACCTCGACCACGCATCAACATACGTCGACATCCAATGGATCAATCCATGTATTGATCAATCCATCAATTTAACCATGGATCAATCCATCACCTGGAAAAAGTCCGCACAGCATCATCTTGTTCACTTCGAGTCTCTTCCGACCACACCCGCTCGACAATCAAGCTGAAGCTAGAATAACAGGCTGGCAAGGTAGGCAGGCGGAAACGATTTCTTTTCCAGTTGGCATCTCAACCCAAAACCCCCGAGCCGGCGAGTTCGCGACCTCTTCACTCGTCCTCCTCCCCGCCATATGGTGATCCACCAGTGGTAGAGATCATTTTCATAGGGATCCAGGTCTCTGTTCGCGCGCCTGGTCGGCTTCCTCTCGATGCCCGACCTCGCGCGCAACGGATTCCGGTGTGGATGAGGGGGGGGGCGCACGGGGGCGGGCCTTTGTCCCCAACGCGCTTCCCCCCCCTTCCACTTAACAGGTGTCCCGTGTGGTTGTCCATTTCATGGAATTCTGGCCCCCCCCGCCCTGCCACTTGATGAATTGTCTTGAGGATCCCGTCGATGCTTGACACCAAGGATCAATGTCCCGCGCGTTGCCCTCTCCTTCTCCGAGCCCTTCTCTCGGTTAAGGTGCTGAGCTCCCGCCCTGCATCCATACGGAAGGTGTGATTCGATTCGGGACAGACCCTGGAGTCTGTCCCGCGTGGTGCTTCTTTTGCTCCCGCCTTTCACATACATGACTGATGTCGGGGCCTGGAGTGCTATAGCTGCCGTGGGTCGCATCCCCCCCATGTGCCCCGAGGTCTTTTCATGAGTGCAAGGGTCTCTGCCCTCCTGTTTGGCATCTTTGGCTTCGGGAGGAGGATGACGAGGTTGTTCACGAACTCCCTCCGCGGGTGTTCTTGTCCCTGGTGGGTTGGGTTGCAAAGTTGCCTCCAGTCGCTGCTGTCTGGATGCACTTTGTCATGGGCTTCTGGGAAGATCGTTTCTGACCTCTCCTATCTCCTACAGGTAGGCAAACTTGACAGGACTGTCTCGGGACTTTTCAGTCACTCGGGCCACCAAGGACCACACAAGTACGGAGTGCAGTCAACGAACCCGGCGAATCAATTTTGACTCCATGATGCTACCACGAGCAAAGGTTGACAAGGTGATGCACTGCCTGGGCGGTCCACGACTTCTGCCAGTGTCTTCGATTTCGATGTCGATATCAATGTCCACGCCCATGTCGTCGTCGTCTGCCGTTTCCTACCCCTGACTGGCATCATCGCCCACTCCCCCCGCCCTATTCCCCCCCCACTCCTCGATACCCGTCATCCCCGCCTTTCCGCGCACTGGGAAATGTGGGCGGACGGGGCAGGCTACGAGTACGAGTACGAGTACAAGTCGCTCTCGAGCCCCGGCTCATAAGTTCTGGACAGCGGAGCACGGGGATCAATACCGGCTGTATCAATTGATGTATAGTACGAGTAGGCCAGGGATGTGCCCACCACCGACCCACTGCCGATCTGCCGCAGCACCGGGTTGAATGGCCCTCGCGCGATACGAGTATGGTATCGCGTCTTCTCGATGTGAATCAATCTCTTGATAGTATGCAGGACAGTGGTTCCCCACCATCAAAGATCTATGTATACACAGAACACACACACGAGTACACCAGCTAGTGACCCCCTCGCGCATCAATATATGTAGAGTACCCGTAGAGTACCCGTATGTAGTCGTCGCTCCCTGTCTCTTCGTGGGGAAGAGAAGCACTCTCTCTGATCATGCCCCGCCCTTTCTCCTCGAAAGGACACATCACTGTCTCTCCTCCGCATGCCGCGCCTTGTGAGACACTTTTTTCCTTTCTTTTTTCTTTTTTTTTCTTGTTTTTTTCCTTGTGGTGGCTCACAGAAGCCCCGACTCTTCCAGCGATTCCGAGAGGGTCTGCCAAGTCAATGGTTAATGATTCGATGCGTCATGCCCCAGCGCCGGCATGTACCCCCTCTCTCTGTGTGTGTCTGGGTCTCTGATTTCCCACCTCCTTCAATGTATGTATGGTCCAATCTCTTTTCGTCTCCCTTATCCTCCGCGGGGGGGGGGAGGAGGGGCTCGCTCGTGGAAGTGTTCGGGGATCATGATGGGCAGGCAGGCAGGCGGGCTGTCGGGCTGGAGCTGGTCGGAATGGAGGAGTGTTCATGGAGGAGCAGGTGCAGTCATTTGCGGCCATTTCGCACCCTGCTACATGAGCTTGGTGACCTCGTCCTCAACCTTGGATGGGGGCGAAAATCCTCGACGTCAGCTATACAGTGTAGCGCGTCCGGTGCATGTGCGAATGCAGGGGATGACACAGCCAGAACAGAAAAAAAAAAGGGGGGGGGGGGGAGGGGGGGGGGGGGGTTTGTTGCGCATTCCCGACCCGAGGGCCAGATTCTAACTAAAGAAAGGGAAGAAGAAACTTGCTCGGAAAGGGAAGAATCATGTAACTGCGGTCCCAAAGATCAACAAGGCGAATTCAGCGGCACTCACCTCCATGTCCTCAAACGAGTCCTGCTGGCCGATGCACCGCAGCACGTTCTTCTTGCTGCTCTCCTGCAGCTCCCCCGCGAGCAGCAGCTCGTCCAGGATGTAGTACGCCTTGGTGAAGGAGAAGATGATGTCCAGCTCGCACACGTTGCCGTAGTACTTGTCCATCTGCTCGACGTATCGGTGGATGATCTCGAGCGTAATCAGCTCGTTGTCCTCGGACGAGCAGCCCGCGATGAAGAAGAGCGAGGCGTAGCGGCGGTAGACGATCTTGGTGTCTGCGGTTTCCCCGACGGATTTAGTACCATTCGTGCTGCCTGATTTCATTCGAACTCGAAAGGCCCCGGTGTGGCGGGAGAGGGAGACCGGTGGGGTCAAATACCCTTATACTCGAGGAAGTTGCACATGCGTGTGCGTCGGGCCAGGACGAGCTGCGAGACATCCTTGACGATCTTGGCCTTGTCCTTGGGGGAGAGCGTGGTGAACCATTTCGCCAGGCGCTTTTGGGCTCGGGGTCAGCTCCGTGAATCCTCACATGTGTCCCCCAATTGGGAGAAGAGACCGAGACAAGAGAAGGGGTCTTAGTTCTCCAGAAATCGAGCGACGCACCACTTTGCCCTGACGGGACAACAGAATCAGGTAGCTGGTGGGGG